>CP136064.1:260834628-260944064 GCA_032622095.1 Siphonodentalium dalli
TGTGATGAAGATGTGTTGTAACCTAGGCTGCAGTCATAGGAACAACTGTTGTGATGTAAGATTGAGTTGATACCTGGCTGCAGTCATAGAACACCTGTGTGATGTAAGATTGAGTTGATATCTGGCTGCAGTCATAGAACACCTGTGTGATGTAAGATTGAGTTGATACCTGGCTGCAGTCATAGAACACCTGTGTGATGTAGTAAGATTGAGTTGATATCTGGCTGCCATCATAGAACACCTGTGTGATGTAAGATTGAGTTGATATCTGGCTGCCATCATAGAACACCTGTGTGATGTAAGATTGAGTTGATATCTGGCTGCAGTCATAGAACACCTGTGTGATGTAAGATTGAGTTGATATATGGCTGCCATCATAGAACACCTGTGTTATGTAAGATTGAGTTGATATCTGGCTGCAGTCATAGAACACCTGTGTGATGTAAGATTGAGTTGATATATGGCTGCCATCATAGAACACCTGTGTGATGTAAGATTGAGTTGATATCTGGCTGCAGTCATAGAACACCTGTGTGATGTAAGATTGAGTTGATATCTGGCTGCCGTCATAGAACACCTGTGTGATGTAAGATTGAGTTGATACCTGGCTGCAGTCATAGAACACCTGTGTGATGTAAGATTGAGTTGATATCTGGCTGCCGTCATAGAACACCTGTGTGATGTAAGATTGAGTTGATACCTGGCTTCAGTCATAGAACACCTGTGTGATGTAAGATTGAGTTGATATCTGGCTTCAGTCATAGAACACCTGTGTGATGTAAGATTGAGTTGATATCTGGCTGCAGTCATAGAACACCTGTGTGATGTAAGATTGAGTTGATACCTGGCTGCCGTCATAGAACACCTGTGTGATGTAAGATTGAGTTGATACCTGGCTGCAGTCATAGAACACCTGTGTGATGTAAGATTGAGTTGATATCTGGCTGCCATCATAGAACACCTGTGTGATGTAAGATTGAGTTGATATCTGGCTTCAGTCATAGAACACCTGTGTGATGTAAGATTGAGTTGATATCTGGCTGCCATCATAGAACACCTGTGTGATGTAAGATTGAGTTGATATCTGGCTGCCATCATAGAACACCTGTGTGATGTAAGATTGAGTTGATATCTGGCTGCAGTCATAGAACACCTGTGTGATGTAAGATTGAGTTGATACCTGGCTGCCGTCATAGAACACCTGTGTTATGTAAGATTGACTTGATATCTGGCTGCCGTCATAGAACACCTGTGTGATGTAAGATTGAGTTGATACCTGGCTGCCGTCATAGAACACCTGTGTGATGTAAGATTGAGTTGATATCTGGCTGCAGTCATAGAACACCTGTGTGATGTAAGATGAGTTGATACCTGGCTGCAGTCATAGAACACCTGTGTGATGTAAGATTGAGTTGATATCTGGCTTCAGTCATAGAACACCTGTGTGATGTAAGATTGAGTTGATATCTGGCTGCCATCATAGAACACCTGTGTGATGTAAGATTGAGTTGATATCTGGCTGCCGTCATAGAACACCTGTGTGATGTAAGATTGAGTTGATTGCCAGATGGCAACAGGATATAAGTTTCAGTGCACAAATGTCTGATGACATCATGTGATTTTGTCTGATTGACAGATGCCATGTTTCAACCAGGTGCTGTGATGTCATCAACATGGAATTTTCCATGGTTGCTTTTGATTGACATGGGTTAGGGTATTCGGGTCAAACATCTATACTCTGAGCCACCTGGTGTGATGTCATCAGCATGGGATTTTCCAAAGTTGTCCTGTGAGTCTGTGATTGACAGGTGTCAGGGAATCGGGTCATGAACACGTGTGCTTTGATTCCCTGAGTGGAGTTCTGAGGTCATGAACAGATTTCAGGACAGAGTCAGCATGTCAATAAAATGTGCTGAAACTCAATGAAAATATTTTATGTTAGGACCAGTCTTAGGCCTCTAAGTATACCCCCTTTAAAAAGGGGGGGGGGGGGGGTATACTGTTTTGCACCTGTCCATGCATGCCTGCGTCTGACCGATGTCTGTTCATGTCATAACTTGAACAGTAGTGCTCGGATCTCAATGAAATTTGGTATGGATGTTCACTATAAGGACGTTTAATAGTGGGTTCCATGGTTTTGTTCGGAGAGCTGAGACCCGAGTTTTTGAGGTAACAATGTTTGTTGGTATTTTCATAATCAGGGGTGATGGCACATCTGAAAACCCATTTCTTGGGACGTGTAGTGGATGCCCTTGTCTGAATATATATTTTTTTTAATCTCGATCAATAATAGCAACATAGACGTGCAATATGCTTATTAACGTGCACAATTGGTGTATAGACTAATCAGTTGTGTATTCGTGGAAATTCTGGGGAAAGCGCGACACCCATGACGTTTTATGATAACGTCAGCAAAAAATGTGTCACTGATTCAACAAAACATGCATGTTTAACATAGCGTGAATAATAAATGTTCTAAGACAGGTAACCCAGTTACAATTGCAGTGATCGTCTGTGAATAGTATGCGCTATTATTTGTCAACAAGATTATGCCTAAGCAGAATTAGGTCTCCAGAGGATGAATTTGGTGTTAGCCCGCTGTGTGGGGTAGCGTCACTAAATTCACCCTCTGGGGACCTCTTTCTGAAAATGACAGACGCACTATTTCAAGACTTTGCCATAGGAGTCAATATTAGTTTGAAACACTGTATGACTTAAATATTGATGAAAAACACACAGTTTTCGTTGAATTGAGTGACCTGAATATACCACATTGTAATGAAATAAGCTGATTTCTTGCTGCTTCAGTCGATAAAATAATCAAATTGCTTCACTCAAGCAGTAACAACCATTTGACATTTAACCAGAAATTTTCTCTAATTTGAATTTTCAATAAATTCCAAAGCAATCATTCTGTAGATTGTGAACCTTAGTCCTGGAAAAGGATTTCATTTTTTTGATTAATAGCCAATTCCATGTTCGCAGCCAGAACATGCTACGTAATTTCCAGAATTCTTCTTATTGGTCGACCAGGTATTACCACATTAGTCGAAACAGTTCCCATATACAAATCAATCAGTTTCTGTACTAAAGTAAATTTTCACTAAATACATGTAGTTGATTGATTCTCGTTCCATTACAATGTAATTGTGCCCAAGGATAGAGAGCTAATATTTCTAGAGTTCTTTTTGGAATATTCACTGATATTCTCTACGTCGGTGCTTTGAGGACAACACTATATTTACTTCAGACAGACTGCTTTGTAACTTTAGACATGAAATCAGATATAGCCTTTGAAGCCTTATTAATTACTGTAGGTGATGAGGTCCTAAGGACTATTTGAGGATTGTACTCTTATATCAGACTGTGCCATACGTGATGAGGCTTCAACAGCTATTTCTGATTTCCATGTCTGCACTTTTATATATTCTCTGTCTGTTTTCTCACTAATGGCTATTTGTATCATAAAAATAATCCGATTGAACTGACGCTCGGATTTCATTTGTCAGGGATTTTGACAGTTGCGGAAAATGAATTGTCATTATCTTTGTCATTTTGAATCTGTGACATAATTTACAATAAATGAATAATCAGTTTCTCCTTTAGTGCAGATGCACTAAATGGTTGTTTGATCCAAGTTCCAGTGCAACGTAAATGTTGTCCCAAGAATAGAGAGCTAATATTTCTAGAGTTCTTTTTGGAATATTCACTGATATTCTCTGCGTCAGACAGACTGCTTTGTAACTTTAGACATGAAATGAGATATAGCTGTTGAAGCCTTATTATACCCCCCGCAACGAAGTTAGGGGGGGTATACTGGAGTCAGCTCGTCCATCTGTCCGTCCGTCGTCCGTCCATGGACACAAATTTGTCCGGAGTTTTTCTCAGTCGTTTTTTTTATAAATTTCCGTGAAACTTGGCACAGGCATCAACCACCATGGGAACCCGTGCACCTGCGATTATGATGTCTGTCTGACTTTTTTTGGTGGAGTTATTCCCCCTTTTTCGACTTAGAACATTTTTGCAACATGCCTAATTTTGTCCGAGCTTTTATTTCTACATTTTTAGGTCAATGTTTTTTAATCTTGGCTGATATTTATAGTACCATGAGAACCTGTGCACATGCGATTATGATGTCTGTCCGCCTTTTTTTGTGGAGTTATTCCCCTTTTTCGACTTAGAACATTTTTGCAAAATGCATAATTTTGTCCGAGCTTTTATTCCTACATTTTTCGGTCAACAGGTTTAATATTACGGTTAGGTTTGTGCACCTGCAATGGGAACTGTTATTTTATTATTTTAACTAAATGTTTACTGACATGTTAGTATTAGTATTAGTATTTTAAAAACACGGGGGGGGGGGGGGTATCCTTAGTCCCTTTGGGACAGTCACACCTCTAGTTAATTACTGTAGGTGATGAGGTCATAAGGACAAGTTGAGGACTATACTCTATATTCAAGATGAAAGTTTAGCAAGGGAAGCCTAACTGTCTTTGTATAGCATTTGTCAGTATGAGTTCTCGTAAGTTACTTGTTAAGTTTGATTACTTAGGTAATAAGTATTTGGTATACTAGTACTACGTTTATAGTTTTTACTGATTTCGCTTGGGTTAAGCTCTTCAGGTGTTTGTCACGATCAGCAATAAGATTTTTTGTCTGAATAAGAGGGACGAGGTCTTGCACTGTTTCATTTGTATAGAGAAATTCCGGGTGGTGACCTTTAGGTTGACCTTGACCTTATGTTAACCTTGACCTAGTTTTATTTTGTAAAGGTTACATGTCACAGTACATTCAGAGAACATGTTGTGAATTTGTTTAGGTTCTAAACACTTGTGATAGCTAGTGTTTTAGATTTGTTCCGCCATATATTCAGCTGTACTTCAGACTGTGACATACGTGATAAAGCTTCAACAGCTATTTCTGATTTCCATGTCTGCAGTCTGCACTTTTAAATATTCTCTGTCTGTTTTCTCATTAATGGCTATTTGTATCATAAAAATAATCCGATTGAACTGAAGCTCGGATTTCATTTGTCAGGGATTTTGACAGTTGCGGAAAATGAATTGTCATTATCTTTGTTATTTTGAATCTGTGACATAATTTACAATAATTCAAACTATAAAACCATGTTAATGGAAACAGTTCCCATGAATAATCCGTTTCTCCTTTAGTGCAGATGCACTAAATGGTGTTTGATCCGAGTTCCATTACAACATAATCACATCCAACTTCCAAGAATAGGGAGCCAATAATTCTGCAGCCAATATTTCTACAGCCAATTCTACAGCCAATATTTCTACAGCCAATTCTACAGCCAATATTTCTAGTGTTCTCTTTGGAATATTCGCTGCTATTCTCTACGTCAGTGTTTTAAGGCCAACACTATACTACGTTTACTTCAGACAGACTACTTTGTAACTTTAAACATGGAAATCAAATAGCTCTTGAAACACATTATCAATTACTCTAAGTGGTGAGATCCTAAGGACTATTTGAGGACTTTACTCTATATTCACCCGTAGTTCGGACTGTGTCATAAGTGACGAGGCTTCAACAGCTATTTCTGATTTCCGTGTCTACACTTTTAAATATTCTCCTTCTATTTTCACACTATTGGCTATTTGTATTATAAAAAATAAACAGATTCACCTGAATCTCTGAACAAGCCTGGAAATAGTGTGTCTGTCATTTGCAGAATGAGGTCCCCAGAGGGTGGATTTAGCAATGCCATTCCACATGGCAGGCTAACATCATCAAATTCACCATCTGGGAACCTCGTTCTGATGAGGCCTCAACTGCTAAGAGATACCTATTATTATTACTTACTGTAATTGATCAGGTTGCAATGTCTATTTGCGGGCTTTGCTCTATATTCATCTGTACATCAGACTGTGCCATAAGTGATAAGGCTTCAATGGCTATTTCTGATTTCCATGTCTACACTTTTAAAGGTACTCATTCCGATTTGATGGTCCCCATATCATCAGATTCCAATAACAACAACATTTTTTTTGAAATGCCACTTCAGTTATCAGAATTGATTAATTGCCCAAAATTAATGCTAACCACAATCAAGTATAGTATAAAATTTCCCAAAACGTGCTATTTATCAACATTTTGTTCAACGAAATTTGGCTGGATTTGCCAAATATCTCACCCAAAGCCAATTGATGTTAGAGTTACCCATCTGCATCCGCATCGGCTCGTCAGCTTTTTTTCAGGCCACTAAAAAGTACCAGTGGTGAAAATTAATAGATTTCAAAAATCGATATCCGATCAATCTGAGTGTTTATGGGTGGGTTCCTCGACTCGATTCAAATATTTTTTACCCCCCGAAGTCAAAGAAATAGTAATTTGCGAGCGTTAATCGGATAATGCATCTTTCTATACAATTATTCATTGATGAGTTGTCCCTTAGGAAATGTTTGGATAATAAGCTCGACAAACAACCATAGGCCGTTTGTTGAACTTATATTTGAATATTTCCCTTCCATGAATAAAATCCTTCTGCAATTGTATTATTGGCCGTCTGCTTTAATTTCCTGAACATTCCTCCAGATGAAAAATAGACCATTCCATTGTATACTTTTATAACTGAATGGGAGAATCTATTTAGAAAGAAGGTGTTAAAGATGGCTCATCTATTTTTAGTCGAGTTTTTGAAAAAACTCGACTTATGGTTTGACGAGGGACGGTTGGCGGGCGGGCGGGCGGACCTAAAGAATGCCTTATAACTTTGACATTTGTGAACGGATTCAAACAAATTTTGGTATGGCAGTTGCTCCCAATGACTATTTACTGCCTGTAGAAAATGGGTCACGTCCGAAATTTTTAACAAGAGTTATCCATCTAATAGATGGTTTTTAGTTAAGTTTTTCACCGATAGCGCGATAACTCACGCAAATATTAACCAATTTCAACAATATTTGGTATATGAGACTCTTGCAACAATATCTCAGACGAGTTCGAAAATCACGTTTGTCCGAATTTTTTTTCCGGAGTTATGGGTCTTAGTTTGTCTATTTTTAGCAATTTTATCACTGTTGGCGCGATAACTCGATGAAATGTTAACCGATTTCAACAATATTTGGCATATGAGTCTCTTGCAACAATATCTCGGACGAGTTCGAAAACCAGGTTTGTCCAAATATTTTTCCCGGAGTTATGGGTCTTAGTTTGTCTATTTTTAGCAATTTTATCACCGTTAGCGCGATAACTCGATGAAATATTAACCGATTTCAACAATATTTGGTATATGAGTCTCCTGCAACAATATCTCGGACGAGATCGTAATTCAGGTTTGTCTGAATTTTTTTCGCAGAGTTATTGGTCTTAGTTTGTCTATTTTTAGCAATTTTATCACCGTTAGCGTGATAACTCGATGAGATATTAACCGATTTCAACAATATTTGGTATATGAGTCTCCTGCAACAATATCTCGGACGAGTTTCGAAAACCAGGTTTGTCCAAATTTTTTTTCGCAGAGTTATGGGTCTTAGTTTGTCTATTTTTAGCAATGTTATCACCGTTAGCGCGATAACTCAATGAAATATTAACCGATTTAAACAATATTTGGTATATGAGTCTATTGCAACAATATCTCGGACGAGTTCGAAAACCTGGTTTGTCCGAAGAAAAAAATCCGGAGTTATGGGTCTTAGTTTGTCTATTTTAATCACAATTTTATCACCGTTAGTGCGATAACTCAATGAAATATTAACGGATTCAATTGATATTTGGTATATAGGTCTATTGCAATAATATACCACCGTCCAACTTTTTTCCCCGGAGTTGTGCCCTTATTGGCAGAAGTTTGGTTCGACTGCCAAAAAACTCGACAAAAGCATCTTAGATGCGTACCCCTTGTTATATCAACTTTTATTATCCCCCGCAAAATGAAATTTTCGGGGGATATAGGAATGGGTTCTGTCTGTCCGTCCCGAATTTGTAAGAGTCATAACTTGAACAAATGTCAACGGATTTCACAGATATTTGGTATATGAGTTCATTTGACCATTACCTAGAATGAGTACGCAAGCCAGGTTCGGCCGGATATTTTTACCGGAGTTATTGGACTTTGTTTATTATTTTTGTCGATTATATATAAGATTATACTGGATTATACTGGCACAGGATCTTTAATGCTGCACCAGCTCCTGTCATGAAAGGTTGAAGCTGCCCAATTTCTATAACTATTTTATAACATGCAAACTTTCATTGTCTTCATTTAACCCCTGCATGACGAGAGCTTCCTGAAAGTTTTGGGAAAGCCCTGTGCCAATGCATTCTCTTATATATGCAAGTCAGCAGTAGCCCATAGGGAGCCTCACATATATAAGAGAATACATTGGCCTAACAATATTTACCTTGACCTTGTAAGCCAGTGCATTCTCTTATATATGCAAGGCTTCCCATCGGAGACTTGCATATGTAAGAGAATGGACTGTCACAGGATCTTTAACCCTTTCAGTGCCAGGGGCCGATCTCATCGGTCCTAATTTACGGTCTGTAAAATCGTCCCTAAAAAAAAAAAACATTTAGATTTTTTTGGGTTGAAATTTTTTTGGGTATGCTTAAGCATGCTATAGCGAATTTAAAAACAAACTGGATAAAACCTTAGGGGCATGTTATAACTCAAAACTATCACCAAGAATTCATAGTAATAATTTTGATGCCCATAAAGCGTAAGATTCCCTGGCACTAAACCTACAAAATAAGTCTGTTAAAGAATATAAGAAAAAATTATTAAAATTGTAAAAAATTGTAAAAAATAATAACAAAGATGAAAAATTGTTAGGCCAATGCATTCTCTTATATATGCGAGGTGACCTATGGTCGACTCGCATATATAAGAGAATGCATTGGCACAGGGTATATGGGTTGATACAAAAATTGGACCTGGCACTGAAAGGGTTAAGCTTCCCTATTTCTTTCAAACTATTCTCTAACATGCAAATCCATAACATGCAAATTTTCATTGTCTTCATTTAACATTGCTGAAGTGATTTCCAGGATTTCTCAAGGTGTAACGCACAAGTTAAATAATTGATTGACATTCTGGTCACATACTAAACGCATTTGTGCTTTTAATGCCACAAGCAGGTTTCTACTTAACAAGATAGCAAGTGGTTTGTAAGACTCGTTGGTGTCAGACGGCATTAATGATGTTTCGATTATTGGTTCTAATTATTGATTTTTTTCTTTTTCTACAGATACTCAGACCCCTCACAAAAAGAAAATCTTGGCATCGTCGTCTCTTACAAAGTTAAAGTCAAGTTAATAATGGGGTTTGGTTCAGGGTGAGTATTAGTCACAGACATAGATAATATCTATATATATCCTTTGATCGGATAATGGTCTTATTGGATGAGCAAATTATATACACTTATGACTATTAACACCTTAGAGGGCGTTTCTTAGAGTATTTACATAGTTATCCCCCGCCAAATTAAAAATTTGCGGGGGATATAGTTATGGGTTCCGTCCGTCGTGCCGTCCGTCCCGAATTTGTAAGACTCATAACTTGAACAAATGTAAACGTATTTAAAAGATTTGTGGTATATGAGTTCACCTGACCATTACTAGAATGAGTTTGCAAGCCAGGTCTGGCCAGATATTTTTACCGGAGTTATTGGACTTTGTTTATTATTTTTGTCGAATTTACCAAATAGCAAATAGACGACGTCCCAGGGCTCATTTCCACAAATCTCAACGGATTTCAAAGATATTTGGTATATGAGTTCACCTGACCATTACCTAGAATGAGTTCGCAAGCCAGTTCTAGCCAGATATTTTTACCGGAGTTATTGGACTTTGTTTATTATTTTTGTCGAATTTACCAAATAGCAAATAGACAACGTCCCAGGGCTCATTTCCACACATCTCAACAGATTTCAATGATATTTGGTATATGAGTTCCCATGACCAGTACCTAAAATGAGTTCGCAAGCCATGATTTTTGACAAAATCCCACCTCTTGTTTAGCGCATACTGAGAATGTAAACATTATTGCGAATGCACTTCCCCAACTGCACAATTAGGCGGGGGATACCGCCGTCTGCGACTGCTTGTTTTATTTAGTATGATGAAATGGTGAGCCAATAATGAAATGTTCTCTCGATAACGACGGCCACATTGATGTTGCCACAAAAACTGCTGGCACTAACAGAGAAAACATCTCCTGAATTTACGTTCACATGACCAGAGACTTGAAGTATTCTGTTATGTAGCATGCATCAGCACTGTATGTCATCTATATATATCAAAGAGTAGGATATGTCTGTCTTATATATGAGAGTCACCCATAGGGTGCCTCAAATATATAAGAGAATGCATTGGCCTAACAATATTTACCTTGATCTTGTAAGCAGTGCATTCTCTTTTTATGTGAAGCTCCTATGGAAGACTCGCATATCTAAGAGAATGCGCCATACCAACAGACCCATTAACACATGTGTCTTTATGTGTTTATTACATGCCACCTCATCCTGGAATCCATGAATTAAAAAAAAAACGGAACTACTGTAATGCTCTAAGTAATCGACCCCTTAACCACAGCAGAATTATGGGTAACTTTTCAGGATTTAGTCGGAAATATGGCATGTTGCATTCATTGGAAAGCTCTCAGTGAGAGCTTTCCGATGAATGGCAACAAGCCATATTTCCGACTAAATCCTGAAAAGTTACCCATAATTGTGAGAGCTTTCCAATGAATGGCAACAAGCCATATTTCCTACTAAATCCTGAAAAGTTACCCATAATTCTGCTGTGGTTAAAGGTGTCGATTACTGTAAAGGGCTTGTTTTGTCATGTGTGATAATGCTTTATTTTATTGTTCCGGCTTCATGGTTGAGGGACATGTCTTTGGACATCTACGGGATGCGTATGGAATGTATGTTCCACACAGATTTGTAAATATGGAACAACACGATCACTGTAATTGTAGTAACAGGCTTGTAATAAATGTGTTTACGGACCCATTTTGATCCCTGAAGGCCTGAACTGGCGAGGAAGATGACACAAGCAATTATTACAGGGTACAATTTAACAGCTCCAAACCACCATAGGCCTTTCACACCAGGATGTTACTCCTATAAAATTTAAAATATGGTTGTAATGTAGAGTGAGAGAACCATTTATTGTTCTATATACAGCGTCGGCAGGATGTCAGTTTTATCTCGCTGCTATAGTCTCTATTAACCCTTACATGACTGGAGTTTCCTGAAATTTTGCGAAGCCCTGTGTATTCTCTTATATATGCAAGTCTCGGAACTGTTCAAACATATCGCAATATATTTCTTCTGAAAGAATCGCGATACATCTGTAATCAGAACAGCTCCCTTAACAAATAAACCCCCTGGTGTTCAACTGACATACTTTGTTTTTCATTTTAAAATCATGCACCATTTTGTTTTGTTTATGGTCTTGGTGCCGTTGATGTTGAAATTGGCTAAATGAATATGCAGACTGAAACAATAAACATTTTCAATGAAATGCATGCATGTTTATTGGAATACCAGACTAATAATCTCTCTGTAGGTTGTATTGTTTGTGCTGTTAAGTCAGTTATTATCCCCTGCAAATAAAGTTTGGTGGGGCGTCCGTCCGTGATTATGTCTGTGCATCTGTTACAACTTTGATGCTTAAAGGTACTCAATCCAATTTGATGGTCCTCATATAATCAGATTCCAACAACAACAACATTTATAGAATAGAAATGCCTCTTCAGTTATCAGAATTGATTAATTGCCCCAAAATAATGCTAACCACTGTCAACTATAGTATAAAATTGCCCGAAACGTGTTAATTAATCAACATGTTGTTCGATGAAATTTGGCCTTAATATCAACACAAAGCATCTTGATTTTAGACTTATCGATGTTCATCCGTAATTTTTCCGAAACCGTCGGCTCGTCAACTTTTTACTGGGCCACTAATAAGTCTCGATTGTGAATAATAATTTATTTTTAAAATTTATATCTAATAACTCTGAGCTTTGATAGGTGGGTTCCTTGACTCGAATCAAATATTTTTTACACCCGAAAACAAATAAATAGAGCTTTCCGATGAATGGCAACAAGCCATGTTTCTGACTAAATCCTGAAAAGTTACCCATAATTCTGCTGTGGTTAAGGAGTCGATTATTTAGGGCATAATGTATAACAGCAGTAATAGTTAGTTTTTATCAGTTTCTTAGCATGATAACATGAACAAATATCAACTGATTTTTTTTTTTTTTTGTATTTGCAACTCATTATTTAATCAACGATCTCTTGATCAAGTTCAAAAACAAGTTTGATCTTCCTACTTTATGTGCGATAACATGTACCAGTATTAATTGTTGATATTTGGTATAATTTCACATATGGTTAAATTTATTTTTATTTTAAACCCAATTTAATTTTTCATATATCCACACCTTGCTTTAAAGACACTGTCAAATAAAAAAAATAGAATATTTGCCCATGCAAGTAGAACTCTGACAAAGCATAGGCTATCTTGTGACTTCGGTTTTAGACAAGATTATTATACAGCACTGTCAGCTGATATCTGTATTGAAATCTGTCAATAAAAATTGATCAACGATCATGCTAGCAGAAACACCTGAACAAAATTATGCCTACATTAATGCCCTAAATAATAGACTCCTTAACCACAGAAGAATTATGGGTAATTTTTCAGGATTTAGTCGGAAATATGGCTTGTTACCATTCAACAGAAGCTCTGACTGAGAGCTTTCCGATGAATGGCAACAAGCCATATTTCCGACTAAATCCTGAAAAATTACCCATAATTCTTCTGTGGTTAAGGAGTCTATTATTTAGGGCATTACTGTATTTTATCTTAATATTCTCCCTCCCTCCTCCCCTGGCTTTGAGCCAAAAAATGCGTAAACCAAGTACTAAAAATAAAATGCCTAAGATGTATGAATTAAAGGCCTGTTTAATTTTTGAGTCACCGATTATATTTTTTTATAGTGCCTTGATATACGGTTTTAATAACAATCTATGCCATGAAATATGTTTAAAATACTATAATTCATCACCAATTGAAACATCTGCATCTCAGATGGTGCCCATAGAGAAACAGCTAAAATCATAGAAAGATTTCCCCAATTATGGCTCCCAGAATGCAACAGAATTCAAACTAAAAATATATTTTCAATTGAAGGAGAATAACTCTATAACTTAGATATAGTGTTATTCCCCTTCCATTGAATAAAATGAAATGACCACAGAACACAAGTCGATATCTCAACGAAAACAACATGTTCACAGTTTATTACACCGAATAAGTTGATAATACAATTAGTTAATTGGTCGATTAATTAGAGCATTACTGTACTTCATTACATTCTGCCTTGCTTTCTTCATGCAAAACAATTTGAAGAAAAACTGGTAAAATGTGGTAATTTCTATGACTTTAATAAGTCGATACATGGCCATTACAATAAGAAATGAGAACTGGTTCATGCTCACGGAAGAAAGCCAATTTGAAGAAATGAACATTCATACTGAGTCCGTGCCTCTATAAATATTATCAGTGTCCGCGCTGGACTGAAAATTACTTTTGCCAAATAATTTGCCAAATGAAAATATTTTTTGCCAAACAATTTTAGCATTTGCCAAATGCTATCCTGATAGTACCTCAAGTCTTATGTTTGGACACTCGCGGTTTGGACGACTTTTGATATCGATAGAAAAGCAGTTAGTTAATAATTAGTAACTCGCATCTCGATTGTGGTTTATCATACAACAATAAGCCAATCACTGAACAATACAATGGTACTCTGCTGCACCAGAAGGGCATATCACAAGAGGATTAGCTATGTAAACACCACCACCACACTAAATAGTAGTAATCCCTCCAACCACCAGTACAAATGCTATGAGATTCACTGCATCTTAATAGAGGTGTTAACTTTTCCTAAACCTCATACAACTCCACCAATATAAATATGTTGTAAGAGTTTCCTGAAATGAATGGTATTGATTGACCAATATTTTTCAACATTCTTGAGGAACTAACAAGTGACTTGCCAAATGAAAATATTTTTTGCCAAATGTGAATTATTTTTGCCATTGGCAAATTTGGCAAGTGGCAGCGCGAACCCTGAATATTATATATATACACCAGTATCACTAATCGCATGGCCACAGATATAATTTCGTAGGAAGTGCATTGTGCTGTTCTAATATAATGTTAGATCCGTTCTATGTCAATATTCGAACCCATGTTCAGACTGGTACTCTTCCAAACTCTTGGTGAAAAGGCTGCCTTTTAAGGATGTCTCCTTAGCCAAAGTGGTTAGGATGTGGATACAATCATCACAGTCTGGCCTTGACAAGGTTGGCACTGGTTCAAACCCTGACATGGGTGAAAATCGGAACTGAATTTCAAGCTTTATTTGAGTTGAGAGACATCTCAATGTTCCATTCAGATCGATACATGGCCATTTCGATGAGATATGAGAATTTGTTCACGCTCACTTAAGTAAGCAAATTTGAAGCAATGGACACTCATACTGAGTCCGTGCGTCCTTAAATCTTATATGTATTTATGGACCTTTGCTATCATGACGATATGAAGATACCTCAGGCTGATATCTCAGCTGATATCAAACTAACCAAGTAATAATCTCGATATATCGCATCTCATTAAATATAATAAACTTGGTTATGCGAAAAATGGATGTCATTGCTCATCTCATGAAGACCTTGAAGCATCATTATTAAGTTTTACAGTAAAGCCCTAGTAATCGACCTCTTAACCACAGCAGAATTATGGGTAACTTTTCAGGATTTAGTCGGAAATATGGCTTGTTGCCATTCATCTGAAAGCTCTCAGGGAGAGCTTTCCGATAAATGGCAACAAGCCATATTTCCGACTAAATCCTGAAAAGTTACCCATAATTCTGCTGTGGTTAAGAGGTCGATTACTTTGGGCATTACTGTACATGGTCAGCTTTTAGTCAATATTCACACAGAAAGTTAGAGTAGACAGGAGTCAATGGTCCTTCAGCATCCTGTCACCGTACAGAGAGGGATTAATTAACAGCTATTGATGTGTTTTCACCGACCTTATTGCTCATTTTCTCAGCCATCAAGGCAGAATTGCTTCATTTATTGCTTCTAAATGATGATTGACGTGATCCTCCTCAACCCTGTTTAACCCCTTCTTTACTAAATGGATTACCCATTCAGTCATAAAAGTATACATTGGAATGGTGTATTATTCATGTGGAGGGGTGTTGAGGAAATGTAAGCAGATGACAGAGAGAGGAAATAATAATACAAGTGCAGATGGATTTCTATTAACCCTTCCATGACTGGAGCTTCCTGAAACTTTGCGAAAACCCATTCTCTTATATATGTTAGTCTCCCATAGGCAGGGTCTGCGCTGGACCGTAATTTACTTTTGCCAAATAATTTGCCAAATGAAAATATTTTTTGCAAAATCAAGAGGACTAGTAATCCATCCAACCATCAGTACTAATGCTATGAGATTAACTGCTTCTTAATAGATGTGTTATCTTACCCTAAACCTTATAAAACACCACTAATATAATTAAGATGTAAGAGTTTCCTGAAATTAATGGTATTGATTGACCAATATTTTTCAAATTGCTTGAAGAATTAAAAAGTGACTTGCCAAATGAATATATTTTTTGCCAAATGTGAATTATTTTTGCCATTGGCAAATTTGGCAAGTGGCAGCGCGAACCCTGCCCATAGGGAGCCTTGGATATATAAGAAAATACATGTGCCTCAAAATATTGACCTTGACCTTGTAAGTCATGCAACTATGTGAACTGATACTTATGCATCTTGAACAAATCTTAATATCTTATATTTACGTACATATAATGTTTCTTCCACTTCTCCGATAGAGCAACAAATGTCACACACTCTGTGCTAATTTGGTCATTAACCAACTAACTGCATTGGCTGTCATTTTTAGCCATCATATTCCATTAACCACAAAGATCCCAGACATCACCGGACATGGTCAGACATTAACGACTAATAGACTACATGATTATTCATCATGTTGGGTTTTGGCAGTGTGCCAACACCGTACTCTCCGAACTTAATCATTTTTGCTTTTTGTTTTTTTCAGGGATTTGGCAGTGGAACTTCCATTCACATTAACCCATCCTAAGCCATTAGACTCACCGCCTCCATCCAGACCATCTAGTGCAGCTCCACCTAGTGGAGAAAACTATGACACGCCCATTGACACAAATCTCATACAGTTAGAAACAAGGTAGGTTGATTTTTTCTGTAGTCCAAAAATTAAAGATAAATGTTCCACTTCCAGTAAGAAACAGTGTCTTTGATTGGTCAGAGAGCCGCGCAGCATATCCCATGTTTACATTTAGAGCCATTAACATATTGAAACCAAGACAACCATTTCATCGCCTCTCCTTTGCCTGCTTTATCATAACATCATTTACGGAAGAATGTCAAATTTCCATGAATGACCAGAACTATCGGCAGAACATATTATATTTGTTATTTTCGCGACTCGGTTGAACATAGGCTCCAAGCTGTCAATGTCACACCATGTTACCGTCAATCCACCACAATAACTTATAATGTTCTGATTCGTGTTGATATTCTATTGAACTTTGAAGGCTACTCTTATACAACAATTGATTTTATAATGCACTCGATATCATGGATACAAAAAGAGGTTTAGCAAGGGATGTCTAACTGTCTTAATATAGTGTTGTTCGGAAAAAGTTCTCGAAAGTTGCTTGTTAAGTTTTCTAACTTTTGTTTTAACTCGTTTCACCCGTACAAACATAAATTATTTTAATATAAAATAACAACTACGAATTCTAGCAACTTAGTTTTAATCTGGAAAGACAGGTAAACTTATTTAGCTTCAGTGTGCATATCATGCAACATATTACAATATATATATAATACATGTACAATATACATATTTATGTATCATGAATATCCCATATTTTATCATGATTACTCTTTGATATACAGGCATATTAATCCCTACAAGAAATTGATTGACATTCAGACTGCAATATTAATAAACAAATCTTTCACTTTCAAAACAAATTTATTATAAAAAAAACATTATAATGGGTGGGTGGGAGGGTGCTGCACACACTTTTGAAGCTGAACGTAGAATGATCGCTATATCTACCGTCTCTCCACAATACCTTAGCAGTCCATGCTTAAGCCATCCAAAATATTATACGAATACTCCTCATGCGTAATCATCCTCCACAAATCACCGAAATAATTCTTCATTGAACTTCAATAAATTAATTTATTTATGATAGTTTGTTTTATACAAATATAATTTTCGATGCCAAGATCACATTATATACCACATATTCCATATTATATACCATTTGGAAGAGGAACCAAAAATATATATATATTCTACCAGAATACACAACACCTGTGGCCTAGGAGTGTCCACCAAGTGACAGAGATTCTCAGATTCACACCGAAACTTCTCCCGTTATTTACCCCAGAATGCATCAAAATTCACAACTAAGAGATAAAGTTGTTCCCCTTCCATAGAGAATAATAGACTGGGAGTTCAGACTAGATCTAAATTAAGCATAGAACACATGTCGTTACCTTGACAAAAACACAGATTATTGACCAGATATGTTTTGAAGCTTCCTAATATGACATACATTATGCCCTAAGTAATCGACCTCTTAACCAAAGCAGAATTATGGGTAACTTTTCAGGATTTAGTCGGAAATATGGCTTGTTGCCATTCATCGGAAAGCTCTCGCCGAGAGCTTTCCAATGAATGGCAACAAGCCATATTTCCGACTAAATCTGACTAAATCCTGAAAAGTTACCCATAATTCTGCTTTGGTTAAGAGGTCGATTACTTAGGGCATTACTGTATGTTGTATCTAATGTGATCTAGAGATTCGAAAATTAAGTGAGCCTTTAATGCAGTTGATTTCACATGATTTAAGCTCCTCATGTGATATTCACAATCAGCAATCGAATACGGACAACCAACCATTGAATAGGCATATCTGGACCTCTACACAAAAGCAATAATGTACACAACAAAACACTTTTTAGATGTTCTAACTAACAGCAAACCATGTCTAAAAGTGATAAAAATTCACACAGACGATGATCAATATAGTTGGCGCGAATAAAGCTTGACTGGATATTCCAACTTTGGATTAAACATCCAGAGGGCACGAACAGGTCAACACCTAATGTGACCTTCATTCTTACCGTGGATTAAACATCCAGAGGGCACGAACAGGTCAACACCTAATGTGACCTTCATTCTTACCGTGGATTAAACATCCAGAGGGCACGAACAGGTCAACACCTAATGTGACCTTCATTCTTACCGTGGATTAAACATCCAGAGGGCACGAACAGGTCAACACCTAATGTGACCTTCATTCTTACCGTGGATTAAACATCCAGAGGGCACGAACAGGTCAACACCTAACGTGACCTTCATTCTTACCTTCATCATGGATAGTATCTTTCTCATATATAAAAAAGCATGTCTATTATTCAAAGAAATTATTTAAACCTTCCATGACTGGAGCTTCCTGAAACTTTGCGAAAACCCTGTGCTAATACATTCATTATATATACGAGTCACCCATAGGGAGACTTGCATATTTAAGAGAATACATTGGCCTAACATTATTTACCTTGACGTTGTAAGCCATGCATTCTCTTATATATACGAGGCTCCCTATGGAAGACTCACATATATAAAAGAATGCACTGGTACAGGATATTTAATGATGCACCAGCGCAGCTCCTGCCATGAAAAGGTTAAACACAACGGTATAAATCAGTACGTTCAATATATAAGATTTAGACATGACGGTATAAATCAATACATTCTATACGGTATAAATCAAATCAATACATTCAATATATAAGCTTTAGACATAACGGTATAAATTAATACGTTCAATATATAAGCTTTAGACATAACGGTATAAATTAATACGTTCAATATATAAGCTTTAGACATAACAGTCTAAATCAATACATTCAATATATAAGCTTTACACATAACAGTCTAAATCAATACATTTAATATATAAGATTTAAACATAACGGTCTAAATCAATACGTTCAATATATAAGCTTTAGACTTAACGGAAACTGACTGTTTTTACTTTCTATTACATTTTATCCAATAATGTACTAAAATTTTAAACTACATTCTCGATTTAACATGTTTGGGGGTGTAGCAACTATTAATATACCACAATTTGCAAATCGTTTTTGTTGTTTAACCCTTTACCCAACAGAACGGCCCTGTGCCAATGCATTCTCTTATATATGCGAGTCGACCATAGGTCGCCTCGCATATATAAGAGAATGCATTGGCTTAACACATATTAAAAATGATAAAATTGTCAAAGAATGTAGAAAAATATTATAAAAATTGTTTAAAAATGTAAGAAAAAATTATAAAATTGTTAAAGAATGTAAGAAAAAATGGTAAAAAGTGTTAAAAAAAGATTTTTTTAGGCCAATGCATTCTCTTATATATTTTTTTTACAATTTTAATAATTTATTCTTATATTCTTAACATACTTATTTTGTAGGTTAAAGGGTTAAAACTTTGATAACCACTTCATCAATTACATTATTCTTTTTCAGTGGTGACCAGTTTCATGTACATAAAGATGTTTATGTTCTTTAAAACTTTGATAAACACTTCATCAATTACATGTTTCTTTTTCAGTGGTGATCAGTTTCATGTACATAAAGATGATGATTTTATATTTGAGGATTTCGCGAGACTTCGTCTGAAAGGGCAGGACGAGGATGATACGGAAGCATGACAACTTGACGTTTGTCAATGTTTTGTTCTGAATGTGTTGATATGGACACTTTGATGCTCAATGTTACACTCAGCCTTGTATAGATAGCTGGGACTATCAACCAAATCAACTGAGTCTGTTGTTTCACATGTTTCATCTTCACTGTAATCCTAATTTCTTCATGTTTTAATCATGTGACTGATGTCAGCGGTCAGAAGAAACATGTAATATCCTTGTATAGATAGCTGGGACTATCAACCAAACCACCTGAGTCTTGTTTAACATGTTGATTTAACTATAATCCTAAAGTGGAAATTCTTCATGTTTTAATCATGTTACTGATGTCAGAGGTCATAGGTCAGGAGAAGCATGTTTGTTTTCTTGCTGATGGAATCTTACTCTAATTTCTCTATCTTATAATCATGTGACTGAATCAGAATTATTTTGTGAGTGCTTAACACTGTCATGACAGGAGCTGCGCTGGTGCAGCATTAAATATCCTGTGCCAGTGCATTCTCTTATATTGTGAGTCTCCCATAGGGAGCCTCGCATATATAAGAGAATGCACTGGTTTACAAGGGTTAACGTTCTCTATACTAAACACTCATTTAACGGTTACCCTTCTCTATACTAAACACTCATTAAAGGGTTATTTAACCTTCTCTATACTAAACACTCATTTACGAGTAGTTCTGATCAATGAATTGGAATCCTTCTGTATTTGTATTATCTTTTCATCTGCCTCTCCTCTGCTCATTGTTTTCTGGACACCGCTCCAAATGAATGACAGACCATTCTAATATATATTTTTATATCTGGCTGAAAGAATCCATTTAATGGGTTAATTGCCAATCTCAGAATATATATCAGAATGTTTTCCCAATTGTTCAATTAATCTTACAATGAGCAAGTGTAGTTCTGATATCAAATAGAAGGCAAATTATGTTACTGCTGAATGTCTGTTCATTTATCAAGAACAATTGTCATTGACTGCGTCTAGCACAAAGAATTGACAGCAATTCATCAACATAGTTGGTTGCCATGGAGATCTGATGTGGCTTTAACTTGATTTGCCTTTGTGCAGTCTTCGTATTTTATTTTGCATCAATGACAGTAATTTTCTGCAGTGCATCAGCTGAGTGCATGCATTATTTTGTTCATCAAACTTATGAACAGGATATCACTAATTAATTTCTTTGATTGCTAGAGCATGCCTTATATTTTCACGAACCCATGCTTTATTTTTTCAGCAAATCAAAGAACACAGAATAAATGAATTGAATTGAAATAATTCTTTTATGAGATAACTGCACAGTTAATTAGTTGGTTTACAAACCTGCAAACAACTTTTTTTTACCAAAAATGCCAAAAAATAATATAAAAAGTTCAATTTTTTTTTTTTGCCCATTGCGTTGAGTTTGTATAAGACATCTCACGAAACTGTTCTATCAGTCATAATAGTATGCGATATCAAGAATAATTGAAATACCAATGTGTTGATTTTATTTATATCAAATTAATCCTGCTTCTGCCAAAAAGACTTTTCAATTTTAAAATTCAAGGCATATTTTTGTTTTGGTTGTTGATTGTCAATCATACATATTTTCTGTCAGGTCAGTTTGGTGTCCGCTCAATGCTTTTGTTATCTCGATCTTAATTTATAAATTAAATTATAACTGATGCACTTCTCGACATATAAAGTGATGCCCTAAATAATAGACTCCTTAACCACAGCAGAATTTAGTCGGAAATATGGCTTGTTTCCATTCATTGGAAAGCTCTCACTGAGAGCTTTCCGATGAATGGCAACATGCCATATTTCTGACTAAATCCTGAAAAATTACCCATAATTCTGCTGTGGTTAAAGAGTCGATTATTTAGGGCATTACTGTATATTCATCTCTCTATCATTCTCTCGCTTTTAGTCTCTTTATAGAACTCGTATTCATTTACTATTGTATTTCTCATATTTGACAGATCTGTAACTTATAGTTTATTAATTAAGAAACTAATCATTCACACCTAATTTGTATTCACTTCTGTTATATTTATTACAAATTTGGGTCAATTGCTTTGTCCCAGGTTCATACCTCATTTAACCCTTTCTATACTAAATGGATTCTCCCACTCAGTTATAAAAGTATACAATGGAATATCCTATTATTCATCTGGAGGGGTTTTCACGAAAAATAAGCAGACGACAGATAATAAAAGTGCGGAAGAAGTCCTATGCATTGGAGGGAAATGTTCAGATAATAAGTTCATCAAACGACTAACTGTCATTTTAACTTATTATCTTAATATTTCCTATGGGGTTACTGCTCGTCAATGAGTATTTAGTAAAGAAAGGGTTAATTTAACATTGATAACTTTTTGTTTGATTATAGTCATTGCGGATGATGATACTTCATGATTTTTTCTTACATTATGTTTAGAATTGGTAGAATTCTTTTCAAAAAATTGCTAACAGCCTTTCTCTTGTCTTGGCTCCGTGCCGGGCTCTCATTTACCACAATCTTCCTCTTGTCTTGGCTCCATGCCCTGGACATATTTATCATACTAATCTTCAACGTCATGCATTTATTATCTGTTTCTAGGGGCAAGCCTTGAAATAGCAGAATGAGGTCCCCAGAGGATAAATTTAATGTTGCTACCCCACACAAGGCTAGCATCACTATATTCACCCTCTGGGGACAACATTCTTCTTAGGTCTCATCTTCTGGGAAGTATCTATAATCTCAAATTAACATTGTTTTAGTTACTTTTTCCCTTCTCTTGAGTTTCTACATGTTTTTCCCCTAATTTGCAAATATTAAAATGCATAATCGAGGTGACTAATGGGTGAACATCACCAACTTCAATCTGATGATCCTAGGTCTCTCATAGCAGTTGAGGCCTAAGTAGAGAATGAAGTCTCCAGAGGGTGAATTTGGTGATTCTAGCCTGCTGTGTTGGATGGCGTCACTAAATTCACCCTCTGTGGACCTCATTCTGCAAATATCAGAACCACTATTTCAAGGCTTGTCTAGGGAATAATTCAATATGTACATCAAAATAGGGCATATGACTACATTCTTAATACTTATTGAAATCCACCATGAAAGGCCTTTGAAACAATTATGGGTATTCAAATTACATCATCTCATAGGTCATGAAAAAAATACTGGAGATCATGGACATGCAATACAATATAACCCTAGACTTCACATAATTAAAGATGGTCTATCTCTTCCTATAACAAGTTCTATGTAGTTTCTGTGGTATAAAATAATAGATATGAGTCAAAGACACCTGTCTGGAAATATTTCTATCAACTAATTTTGATTTTATTACGAATTTTCTGGTATAATATACATACAATAAATTTGGGACATTTTACGTCTCGTGTTCGTTCGGAGCGTACCAAGCAGGAGAACTCTAACTAAAAAATGTCCCATTTGATTATCGCATTATACAAGAAAATATTGATATAAAATAAATATTAATTTGCATTTCCAGACATGTGTCTTCATATTTATTATTTTATACCCCGGAAACTATATAACACGTAGGAAGAGATAGACTATCTATAAGAATTGATCTATTTGCCATTATACAGGATGATTAATTGATTAAAATGCAGCTGTTTGTAGACTGGGGGGGGGGGGAATTGTCAAATTAAATATTGTGTCAATAAGAAAAGACTAGGTACTCTCCAGCCAGCCAGATTACAGTATTAATACTGGTTCAAATACAGTAATGCCCTAAATAATCGACTCCTTAACCACAGCAGAATTATGGGTGATTTTTCAGGATTTACTTGGAAATATGACTTGTTGCCATTCATCGGAAAGCTCTCCCCCGACTAAATCCTGAAACGTTACCCATAATTCTGCTGTGGTTAACCCTTTACCCAACAGAACGGCCCTGTGCCAATGCATTCTCTTATATAGGTCGCCTCGCATATATAAGAGAATGCATTGGCTTAACACATTAAAAATTCTAAAATTGTTAAAGAATGAAAGAAAAAATGGTAAAAAGTTTTTAAAAAAGGAGGTCAAGGAGCCGGTTCCAATGATGTCCATATTTGTATGGTTCTATTGAGACAGACCGAAGATATTTTAGGCTGTTGCAGCTTTATTTGGCCGGTTTTGGCCGTTTTGTTGGGTAAAGGGTTAAGGAGTCGATTACTTAGAGCATTACATTATATTCATCGCAATCTAGTAGACTTCATCTTCGAGTTTTTATCAGTCAACGATAATTATTACGGATTATTCTTTGCATCTTGTTGCTTTTATAATTACTGCTAAATACTATGATTCTCACAAATGTTTACTCCGCCAGACATGCACTCCATATTTGGAAGCCGCATCGTCTTAGAAAATGAAAAGTGAATGGGAGATTAACCCTTTACCCAACAAACCGGCCAAAACCGGCCAAATAAAGCTTCAACAGCCTAAAATATCTTCGGTCTGTCTCAATAGAACCATACAAATATGGATATCATTGGAACCGGCTCCTTGACCACATTGTGATAGTTACAGTTATGCCCTGTGCCAATGCATTCTCTTATATATGCGAGGCGACCTATGGTCGACTCGCATATATAAGAGAATGCATTGGCACAGGGCCGTTCTGTTGGGTAAAGGGTTAAGAGATGTAGATCTGAAATGATCACCGTCGGCTTTTCAAAGAGACTGCAGTCAATGAATCCAAGTTTTATGACAATTAAAGATATTCAATCTGATTAAACGCTCCTAAATCACTATTTCTTTGGCTTTGGGGGTAAAAAATATTTGATTCGAGTCGAGGAACCCACCCATAAAAGCTCAGAGTGATCAGATATCGATTTTTGAAGTTTGTTAATTTTTGAAGACAAAATTGAGGGTGTAAGATGGATAACTCTAAAATCAAGTGGTTATTATTGTTAATAGTAACCACTTGATTTTCGAGTTATCCATCTTATAACTGCAATTTGTCCGTTTGAGCACGTGGTTCTGGTCCACATCTCCAAAAATTAACAAACTTTAAAAATTTATATCTGATCACTCTTGAGCTTTGGTGGGTGGGTTCCTCGACTCGAATAAAATATTTTTTACCCCCAAAGCCAAAGAAATAGTAATTTAGGAGCGTCTAATATGATTCAGTACCTTTAAGATTGCTCTTTCAGCTAATATTTCCCCCTGATAGGAGTACAGTCCTCATTATACCTGTAACAGTGTTTCAAAGGTCTTTAATGCCATTTACAGTAATGCTCTAAATAATCGACTCCTTAACCACAGAATAATTATGGGTAATTTTTTCAGGATTTAGCTGGAAATATGGCTTGTTGCCATTCATCGGAAAGCTCTCACTGAGAGATTTCCGATGAATGCCAACAAGCCATATTTCCGACTATATCCTGAAAAATTACCCATAATTCTGCTGTGGTTAAGGAGTCAATTATTTAGAGCATTACTGTATCTTTTAACATCCGGTGAGAACCCAAGTAATTGATATTTATTTGCTTTTATAGGATTTATTTATCATATGCTAATTAGTATTCATTTGTCAGTTTATATTTCCTTTTTTCATTTATATCTCCTGTAATTTGTATAGATCCATATATATATGTATAAGTTTTGAAGAAAGTCGACGTATAAAAATGTATACACTATGCCAGACTTGTGATTTTACTCTGTTGGATATAAGATGCTCGTAAATGAACTAAGAATATTATGCGCAAATATAGTCTGCGCTGAATTTAGTAAATTATTATAGTCGTTTAATATACAATTATACACGCTTCATTCTAATCCAGCATAAAATATTTTTGGTGAGAAAAATGAACTAAGATCTATGGGAGGTAACTCTAGGAACTAATATCTATGAGAGATAACTCTATAGGTTTTACAATCTGTGGGAGCCAACATTACTGCAAACTCCAGGCAGAATTATCTCCCATCGCTCCGCTGAGATACCACTGCCATAATGACATTAATTGGTAAGGAATTCTTACGTGTTTTTAGTTCTTATGTTTTAGGATTAAAATTGTCTATCTCAGTTCATATTGTTCTTATCAATACCGAAAGAATTACCATTATTGCAAACTTTATAAAAAATTTGGTGGTCAAAACAAGATAATAGGTGACTAAATAGTAGTAAATACAGTTCCGCGACGATATGTAAAAATAGATTTATCGTCGGCAAAGTACACTCATTGTGGCAGTGATATATCGCAGCGATAGCATAGAGGGCGCTGTATGGAGTTTGACATTACTGTAGGAACTAAGATCTATGGGAGGTAACTCTATAAGAACTAGAGAGTTCAGACTTAAAGTTGCTTAATATATTGAGAGCTGATAACATCTCATGCAGTACATTTTATGGTGTTTCAGAAACATGTCCCTACCCATATTGTATTATTGTCATTTTTTGTAAATATGTGACCTAAAAACATCCAAGCCTGGATTAAGTGCGTCTAGCATGGCGGGCCAGCATAACCAAATCCCCCTCTGTGGACCTTAATTATTAAATAGTGACCAGACTCCCGGAAAACTGAACCCAAAAATCATACAAATTGTAAATATTGAGGGTTCCAAGCAGTGTTAGTAAAAAACATAACAATTCAAAATATTTCAGGCTGTGTTTAAAAACATACAAATTCAAAATATTTCAGGCTGTGTTTAAAAACATACAAATTCAAAATATTCAGGGTTCCAAGCAGTGTTAGTAAAAAACATAACAATTCAAAATATTCAGGGTTCCAAGCAGTGTTAGTGAAAAACATAACAATTCAAAATATTCAGGGTTCCAAGCAGTGTTAGTAAAAAACATAACAATTCAAAATATTCAGGGTTCCAAGCAGTGTTAGTAAAAAACATAACAATTCAAAATATTCAGGGTTCCAAGCAGTGTTAGTAAAAAACATAACAATTCAAAATATTCAGGGTTCCAGGCCGTGTTAGTCACAAAATTGATCTTATAGTTTGTTTCTAAAGAAAAATCCAAAAAGTTCCACCTTGAAATTTATGGTTATTTTTATTTTTTGTTTCAATGAATTAGAGGGACACGGAGATAAATTAGCATTAATTTCCCATTAAGATTGCTCTGTTGGTATTTATTAGCATTAATTTCCCATTAAGATTGCTCTGTTGGTATTTTAACTTGATAAAAACAAAAACTACTCTTATAAAATACTTTTTTCATAAGAAAAGAGAGGTATACAAAATTGTAATGTTTACACACATGAATATTCAGTGGAAGAATTATTAACCCTTTCATGACGGGAACTTCTTAAAATTTTTGTTAAAACCCTGTGCCAATGCATTCTCCTATATATGCGAGTCTCCCATAGAGATCCTCGCATATACAAGAAATACATTGGTCTAACAATATTTACCATGACCTTGTAAGCCAGTGCAATCTCTCATACATGCGAGGCTCCCTATGGGAGACTTGCATATATAAGAGAATGCACCATCATAGCTCTCGTCATGAAAGGGTTAAGGATGTTGTTGTAATCGACGGTTTTGAGCTCTGAATATATCTTTACACCCATCCTCATGGGATTACTCTTTAAGATCTGAAACTTTACTCATGCCGTACAGTTTGTTCTCCACTTATGCATTTAGCAATCTGCCAACAGCTTATAAGTGAAATGTAAATGCGTTTCTTAAAGGTACTCAATCCGATCAGACGCTCCTAAATTATTGTTTCTTTGGCTTCAGGGGTAAAAAATATTTGATTCGAGTCGAGGAACCTACCCATCAAAGCTCAAGAGTGATCAGATATAAATTATTGAAGTTTGTTATTTCAATGGTTTCTGGGCCAGAAGCACAAGGTCAAACGGACGGTCTTGTAGATAAAGATGGATAACTCTAAAATCAAGTGGTAATAATAGGAGCATCTGATCGGATTGAGTACCTTTAACCCTTTCACCCTTTCATGACAACATCTGCATTGGTGCAGCATTAAAGATCCTGTGCCAGTGCATTCTCTTATATATACGAGCCTCCCACGAGGATCCTGGTATATATAAGAGAATGCAATGGCTTACAAGGTGAAGGTAAATATTGTTAGGCCAATGCATTCTCTTAAATATGTGAGGCGCCCTATGAGAATGCATTGGCACATTTCGCAAAATTTCAGGAAGCTCCAGTCATTGAAGGGTTAAGGTTTAAATAGACAGTAGTTAACTGTTTTGAGTAGTGTACAGTTTTTCTCCTCGAGTGAGATGTGGAGAATTATACTTACGAGGCGTTAGCCGAGTTAAAATAATCCTCGCATCTCACAAGATGAGATAAACGGAACGATATTCAGAACTGTTGTTTTTATTATATCTTCTATACTAGTTTGTTATCGCTCAGACCACAATGAAATACACGGTCAGACGTTATGTGTTCTTAAGCAACAACATCACCAGCAATAAGGCGCAAGGATACCGAATGACGCAAAAATATGATGTACTGCTGAGAGTAGAGTAACATCTTGAGAGTGGAATAACATGTTCTGTCTTCTAGGCATGGGGATACGATTTATATTTTGACGTAAAAAGTTGATGAAAATATAATAAAAGAGATTTTCTGATCATTCATATAGACCCCTACAGTGTATTGATATGAGGTATTGATATGGTGTATTGATGAGAACATAAATCAATCCATAAAAAGATTATATTTTTACACAATATGGGAAAAAAGTTGTAGGATGAGTTCGTAAGCCACACTAATTACCTAAACGCATTCTCAAAAAAGGTCTTCATAAAAAGCTTCAGGTCATATGCAGCATTATTCCACTGTCCTTACCACAACACAAATCCCATCTTTCATGACCAATGGCTTGGGTACACCATTTGCCAGGGTAGGATTTGTGATCAATATCACAATCTTTGGACACTTTCACTTTGTCATCCTCATCCCGTCTCTTTGGACACTAAGCATGCTATAATGTTATCATGTAAGATGATAACCCTTTCATGACAGGGGGCTGCGCTGGTGCATGATTAAAGATCATGTGACAGTGCATTCTTTTATATATGCGAGCCTCGGTTATATAAGAGAATGCACTGGCTTACAAGGTGAAAGTAAACATTATTAGGCCAATGTGTTCTCTTATATATGCAAGGCTCCCTATGGGAGACTCGCATATATAAGAGAATGCATTGGCACAGGGTTTTCGCAAAATTTCAGGATTCTCCAGTCATGGAAGGGTTAATTAAATACATGGTAGATATGCGTTCATGCTAATCCATTGTTGGAGAATTGTCTGTGTGGTATACTTGCTATTTTATTTCATTTCAACTTTCAATACTCTTTACTCTTAGTTTTTCCCATGTTGTATTAAATTATTTATCCTTTTTACAAATATTATTTTATAGAATAATATTGATACCAGACTAAAATATTTTATAAAAATTTAGATCAATTGGCTTTAACTTGCTCTACTTTCATGTTTAAATCAATTTGATTGAACCTCGATGTTAAAATCATTGCATTTTTACAGGAATTAAATATTTCAATGTGATTTGCATATCTCTACTTACAGATTACAATGGATAGAGGATGTGACACCAAGTCTGGATTTAGTTGTATCTGACATTTGCGGGCTAGCATCACTAAATTCACCCTCTGGGGACCTTATTCTGCTTAGGCCTCATCTGCTATGGGAGACCTGGGATCAGATTGAAGTTCCCCAGTTGAAGTTGGTGATTTTCACCCATTAGTCACCTCAATTATGCAATATATCTTCTGCAAATTAACCCTTTACCCAACAGAAGGGCCCTGTGCCAATGCATTCTCTTATATATGCGAGTCGACCATAGGTCGCCTCGCATATATAAGAGAATGCATTGGCTTAACACATTAAAAATTATAAAATTGTTAAAGAATGTAAGAAAAAATGGTAAAAAGTGTTAAAAAAAAAATATTGTTTTTAGGCCAATGCATTCTCTTATATATGCGAGGCGACCTATGGTCGACTCGCATATATAAGAGAATGCATTGGCACAGGGCATAACTGTAACTATCTCAATGTGGTCAAGGAGCCGGTTCCAATGATATCCATATTTGTATGGTTTTATTGAGACAGACCCAAGATAATTTAGGCTGTTGCAGCTTTTTTTGGCCGGTTTGTTGGGTAAAGGGTTAAAATTAGGGGATATAGAAACTGATAATTAGGGGATATAGAAACTGATAATTAGGGGATATAGAAACTGAACAGAAAGGAAAAAGTATCTAAAACAATGTTAACTTGAGACTGTAGATACTTCTCAGAAGATGAGGCCTAAGCAGAATGAGGTCCTCGGAGGGTGAATTTAATTATGCTAGCCCACTGCAGGATAGCATCACTAAATTCACCCTCTGAGGACCTCATTCTGCAAATGTCAGACACACTATATCTAGGCTTGTATGACACTTCATCAAAGCAATAAATTGTTATTATTTACAACTTGTTTCGATTGTATGGCAACAATGATGATCATGAATTTGAAGAGCATAACTCAAGAAATAATCTTCATATCTTTAACCCTTTACCCAACAAAACGGCCAAAAACGGCCAAATAAAGCTTCAACAGCCTAAAATATCTTCGGTCTGTCTCAATAAAACCATACAAATATGGATATCATTGGAACCGGTTCATTGACCACATTGTGATGCTTACAGTTATGCCCTGTGCCAATGCATTCTCTTATATATGCGAGTCGACCATAGGTCGCCTCGCATATATAAGAGAATGCATTGGCCTATGGTCGACTCGCATATATAAGAGAATGCATTGGCACAGGGCCCTTCTGTTGGGTAAAGGGTTAAGACATATTATGGACTTGTTTGAGTGTGTAAAACTGATAAGTTAGTACCCAGGTACTATGTCAACCTGGTAAATATAGCATTCTACTAACATTGCCGAAAATTTCATAGAAATCGACCATACCACTCCATAGAAAATATCGTCTGTACTATGCTCAATTGTAAATATTTACATCTCGATTCGGGACGCAACTATCTGCGATAAACTAACAAAAATGATTTTGTCATCGAGAGCCATTGCATTTAATTATTATATAAGAGTGGCGGTGTGTGTGGTCAATTTGTATTAATATTCGTAGAAATAAGAACTTTGAATAAGAATATTCTCTATTTCTATTTTATCACCCTACCGGAGTGTTTCACATCACTTTAATACGATTACAAATTATAAACACGATGGTCCAAATCACAAATATGAATCACGAAGCAATCAAGTTTTTTTGTGGTAGGCACCACTGTGTTTATTCTGTGTTATAATATCAAGATATGAAGATTGTTTCTTATAATTATATAACATTATCGGCCTGAAATGCATTTAGAACCCCGAAATATCGTTTCCTACATTCTGTGTTAATTTTCACCTTGTTGTATTTATTTCAAGGCATTTTTGGAACCTAAGGTCAAAATACCATTCAAGATCAGGTGTACAGTAATGCTCTAAGTAATCGACTTCTTAACCACAGCAGAATTATGGGTAACTTTTCAGGATTTAGTCGGAAATATGGCTTGTTGCCATTCATCGGAAAGCTCTCCCCGACTAAATCCTGAAAAGTTACCCATAATTCTGCTGTGGTTAAGGGGTCAATTACTTAGAGCATTACTGTATGTTTATTAAGCCTTCCATGGCTGGAGTTACCTCCCTTATTAAGCCTTCCATGACTGGAGCTTCCTGAAATTTATCGAAAACCCTGTATTATTAGGCCAATGTATTCTCTTATATATGCGAGGCTCCCTATGAAGACTCGCATATATAAGACAATGCACTGGCACAGGAACTTTAATGCTGCACCAGCAGCTCCTATCATGAAAGGGTTAAGATAACTAAATAAATCTGTGCATCACAATACCGAGGCAATCAACAATCATATCTGCTACAGTAATGTCCTAAATAATCGACTCCTTAACCACAGCAGAATTATGGGTAACATTTCAGGATTTAGTCAGAAATATGGCTTGTTGCCATTCATCAGAAAGCTCTCAATGAGAGCTTTCCGATGAATGGCAACAAGCTATATTTCCATCTAAATCCTGAAAAGTTACCCATAATTCTACTGTGGTTAAGGTGTCGATTATTCAGGGCATTACTGTACATTTGTAAAATGATTGTCCGTATCATCACTAATCCTTGAGATTCAACTTTAAAGTTGCTTCAGTCTGCGATAATTTCATAGGTTCGTAGTCGTTCTTGTATAACTCTTTATGATGAATCTCACTGGGGTTTTATGATGTATGTTTTATCAAGGAAATCTGCCGCCCACATAATTTTGTCGGTGTATCAGATTGTGTTCTTAAGAACTTGAAATAATACTAACACTTTTTTTTTTTGTCTCAATAATTTTTGTCAGTTTTCAGGAAATGTTGTATATATCACTTCCTTGCTACATAATTTATGAAGCATGCCAAAAATTGTAAATATTTGTAACGGCATCTGTGCTGGTACTGACATGGCTACGTCGTATTGGTTATACTTATATGAAGTAAGAGTAAGAAAAGTATTGGAAAGAAAATTGATGTACAAACTTTCCAACAATTTTGTGCATGTACGACAGATACACATGTACGACAGATACACATGCTGGCAGACAAATGATAGTAATAGACAAGCCTGCAAATAGGGTGCCTGTCATTTACAGAATGAGGTCCCCAGAGGGTGAATTTAGTGACGCTACCCCGCATAGCGGGCTAGCATCACTAAATTCACCCTCTGGAGACCTCATTCTGCTTAGGCCTCATCATCTTGGAAGTATCTACAGTATCAAATTAACATTGTTTTTAGTTTTTCCCTTCTGGGAAGTTTCTATATCCCCTAATTTGCAGCAGATAAAATGCATAATCGAGGTTCCCAATGGGTGAACATCACCAACTTCAACTGGGGAACTTCAATCTGATCCTAGGTCTGCCATAGCAGTTGAGAGCCTTAGCAGAATGAGGTCCCCAGAGGGTGAATTTAGTGATGTAAGCCCGCTATGCGGGATAGCGTCACTAAATTCACCCTCTGGGGACCTCATTCTGCAAATGACAGACACGCTATTTGCAGACTTGGTAATAGAAGCTCTGGAGTTTAAAGGAGTTTATTTTATTCTTCTTTGGGGTGAGTCGTAATAACAGGTTCCGGATCATCACTGCTTTTACAAACCTATGTTGCCCGCTGAGAGACGTATGGGTGACCAATGTCCAGCTCTAAAGTATCGACAATGGAGCTTTCCACACATAAGTGGGAGGAGCTTTCAGTTGCATTGAGAAATAATTTAGGGTGTATTTGAGCACACATGCTGTAGCCAGCTGTAGCTGTGGCTTATAAGATATGTACAGTAGAAAGCTACAGCGGCCAGGGAAATAAATGGCGACTATCACTAAAGTGACTAAACATTGTATTCCGACTCTGATAGGGGCATTTCTTATCAGGGAGATATTTTTAGTCGAGTTTTTTTCCAAAACTCGACTTATAGTTTGATGAGGGACGGTGGACAGGCGGGCGGCGTGTTTTGCTTATAACTCAACCGTTTATTGACGGATTAAAAGAAATTTTGGTGTGTGAGTACATATCCATGCACGTAAGCTGCAGACAAATCGGGTTTGTCCGCACATTTATTACAGAGTTATGGCCCTTTGCCATTTTTCACTGATTTTAGGCTCGTTAGCGCAACAATTTCAACAAACGTTAACTGATTCAATTGAAATTTGGGATATAGGTGTCTCCCAAGAATATCTCGGACGAGTTCGAAAACCGGGCTGGTCTGATAAAATTTGATAGAGTTATGGCCCTTAATTAGTCATTTTTCACGAATTTTCAGCTCGTTAGCGCGATAACTTCAACAAACGTTATCCGATTTGATTGAAATTTGGTATATAGGTGTCTCCCAAGAATATCTCGGTCGAGTTCGAAAACCGGCCAGGTCCGATAAAATTTGATAGAGTTATGGCCCTTAATTAGTCATTTTTCACGAATTTTCAGCTCGTTGGCGCGATAACTTCAACAAACGTTATCCGATTTGATTGAAATTTTGATATATAGGTGTCTCCCAAGAATACCTCGGACGAGTTAGAAAACCGGCCCGGTCCGATAAAATTTGATAGAGTTATGGTCCTTAAGTAGTCATTTTGTACGAATTTTGAGCTCGTTAGCACGATAACTTCAACAAACGTCATCTGATTCAACTAAAATTTGGTATATAAGTGTCTTCCAATAATATCCTGGACGAGTTCGAAAACCAGCCTGGCCCAATAAAATTTGATAGAGTTATGGCCCTTAATTAGTCATTTTTTCGTGAATTTTTAGCTCGTTAGCGCGATAACTTCAACAAACGTCCTCCGATTTGATAAAATTTTCACCAGCGGTAAGCCACCGAAAACGAGACACAGCATCTCTGATGCCACCTCTTGTTTTTAATACTGCTCCCTGGCCAGTGGGGACCCATAATTGTCATTTCCATTTTGTTGGCATCGAACTAAATATTTTATATCTATGACATATTTCTTGCTTGGTGAATAATTAAACTTATTTCATAAAAATATATATAATTATATCTTGTTTATATATCCCTATTTAGAACAGATATATATTTCACATATCCTACACTTTTAAATATGAGATTTATGGAGGCATGGACTTAGTACTTGTGTTAATTGCTTCAAATGTGCTTGCTTCATTGAGCGATACCATTGGTGAATAGATATAGCAACATTATGCCGCTACACTATTATCTATCAGTCACATTCCAAGTTCGGAGTACCGATACAACAGTTAGTGACCACCAGTTATGGCCGGCTGCAGCTTTCTGTAGCTTTCTACTGCGCATGCCTAGCCAGGTGTAGCCTGTGATGCTCAAATATACCCTTAATTAGTTTCTACAGTGTTCATATATGTGCTATTATCATACACCTGAGAAGGTACATTCTTTTCACCTTTAGTTGTGAAAATATGACCGATCTCACGCAAAATGACAAATAGTTTTATTATCATGAATAAATTTCCAACATCATGCACAAATCAATATAATTTGACAGGTAAAACACATAAGGGACAGGTGTGACACCAATTACCTCTCATGTGAAGGACTGTATTATCTGTATACTACAGTACTGATTGATTGCTATTATTTTTGTGCAATAAGCATTTATACTGACATCTATAGATCTATTTTAACCCTTTCAGTGCCAAGTTCGATTTTTGTATCAACCCATATTTCCTTGATCAAATGTATTGATTATAATAATTTGATACATTGATGGAAAGAGCTCTTAGCTCTAAGAAATGTTCTTAGTTCTTAGAGCTCTTTCCATCAATGTATCACATTATTATAATCAATAAATTTGAAAAATGATCAAGGAAATATGGGTTGATACAAAAATCGGACTTGGCACTGAAAGGGTTAAATAATGAATTTCCTTATTTTTTTGAGTGCAATGATCTGCAGAATTTATACTGACATCTATATATCTATCAAATTATTAATTTCCATATTTTTTAGTGCAAACGACAATTACACATAGAAATGCACAAATCATTTACAAAAACAATGTTATTTGTTGGAGGTATATAATTTTAGCATCATTTCAATTTCATCTCATCACAATGATTTTTATGTAGAGTACTTACATGTCAGCTTATCCAATCATCTACCATCATGTGTATAAATATACACATACAACTGCTAACAGTATAAACTTATAGAATTATCACATTTTGTCAAGCATCCTGCAGCAAGGCCAACAATAGTTGAATCAATTTTCATTAAAAATTCATAAAAACTTGTCACAGAATGTTTACTGAAATCAGTTCTCAAAATATGGTGCTGGATATTTGCAGAATGAGGTCCACAGAGGGTGAATTTAGTGATGTTACCCTGTACAGTGGGCTAGCGTCATCATCAAATTCATCCTCTGAGAACCTCATTCTGCATGGCCTCCGCCGTCTTCTATAAGAGACCTGGACACAGGTTTAAGTTCCCCGATGGTGAAAATGGCACCTCGATTATACATTTTGTCACGTGCCAATATTGGGATATAGAGAAAGTAAAAAAACTTTTAAATTTGATAATAAAGATACTTTCCAGAGAAGATTAGGCCTGAGTAGATGAGGTCCCCAGAGGGTAATTTAGTGATGCTAGCCCACTGCGGGGTAGCGTCACTAACTTCACCCTCTGGAGACCTTATTCTGCTAATGTCCAGCACCATATTTTGAGGACTTGGAATTGACCCCACTGTTCTTAGATCTCTATGTAATGTAAGGTCTGGATATGATATATCTCATGTACAGTAATGCTCTAAGTAATCGACTCCTTAACCACAGCAGAATTATGGTAACTTTTCAGGATTTAGTCGGAAATATGGCTTGTTGCCATTCATTGTGGTTAAGGAGTCGATTACTTAGGCCATTACTGTATGTTATATTTATCTTATAACTTCTTTCCATCTAAAAGAGACCCAAATTATTTGTTTTCTCAAGGGCCAAGCAAGTCTTATTTCACAACATGATCATTCTTATCTTGATCTTTATTTTTGTATATTAAATTACTACATATCTCGCCTGTTCTTTGCCAAATTCTTATTAAGTTAATTCTTAGCCTTTCCATGAAATGTTGTGAAAACCATGTGCCAATGCATTATCTTATATATGCGAGTCTCCCATAAGGAGCCATGCATATATAAGTGAATACATTGGCCTAACAATATTTACCTTGACCTTGCAGGCCAGTGAATTCTCTTGTATATGCGAGGCTCCCTATGGGAGACTCGCATTTATAAGAGAATGCACTGGCACAGGATCTTTAATGCTGCACCAGTGCAGCTCCCGTCATGAAAGGGTTAATAAGTTTGAAATCCAATAAGAATTATACAATTGTGTTGACGACACATGGAGAGAAACGATGAACTACTTGTTTATTTTGTCAGGATTTCTGTGCAAATAGCCAGGTTCAGGTTACTGATGTGTGACTTCTGACTTAAGTAGCATTCAGACAAATCTGTTGTGTTGGTCCGTACGTTGAGATGACACAATCTGTTGTCTGCGTCAACCCTTCACACATTATAATGCAGAGCTTCCAATTTATAATTGCAGCTAATAAGTTTGGTATTGGAATAAATGCAATAATTCGAATCAATCTGTCTACTAAATAAATGCTAAGACAATGTTAAACCCAAGCCTTGAAATAGTGTGTCTGTCATTTGCAGAATGAGGTCCCCAGAGGATGAATTTAGTGATGCTACCCTGCATAGCGGGCTAGCATCACCAAATTCACCCTCTGGGAACCTCATTCTGCTGAGGTGTAAGCAGAATGAGGTCCCCAGAGGGTGAATTTGGTGATGCTAGCCCGCTCTGGGGACCTCATTCTGCAAATGACAGACACCCTATTTCAGGCTTGGTTAAACCTGTCAAATTCCCAAAAGTTAAACACTTTTTTACATGAATACAATATGTGGCAAGTTCGACACAAAGAATCTGAATGGAATGGTCATATATGTGTAGGTGCAGGGATCATGTGACCTTCATTCAGAAGTCACATCTATGTAACTGAATCTGGCTAAAAATGATTTGGACAGTATCATTCTAGGAATTCATTGATTTTCCCAGTGATACAGCTGAGAGCTATGAATATTTTGATTTGCTGGAATCGCAATTTCAGATTCAAGTCCTAACAGTTCTGACTTATAAATTAAAGGTACTCAATCCGATTTGATGGTCCCCATATCATCAGATTCCAACAACAATTTTTTTTTGAAATGCCGCTTCAGTTACCAGAATCGATTAATTGTTCAAAAAATAATTCCGCTAACCACCGTCAACTACAGTATAAAATTGCCCAAAACCTGTTATTTATCCAAAAAAAATTCACGAAAGCCACTTGATTCTAGAGTTATCCATCTTCATCCACAAGACCATTGGCTCGTCGACTTTTTTTACAGGTCGCTAAAAAGTACCAGTGATGAAAAATAATAGATTTCAAAAATCGATATCAGATCGCTCTGAGCTTTGTTGGGTGGGTTCCTCGACTCAAATCAAATATTATTTACCCCCGAAGCCAAAGAAATAGTAATTTGGGGGCTTTAATTCAGATTATGCATCTTTAACATATTCTAGACATTTAAATGTGTGACATAAATTGAATTATTCACCAGAGATGATTGGTTATTTAGTATATACATTTGTAATTTGATTATAAAACTGGGCTGTATAGTTGACTTTTATTTAGCCCTCTAGATCTAGATATTTGTTCTGTTAAAACGAGATATTTTTATTGTTTGATGTAATCTCCTGTTTTACTTTGTATACCTGTGAAATAAATGTGGGAATACTAGTGTTTGGGTTTGTTTTATTATACTATTAAAGGCCCACTTAACCCTTTCAGTGCCAGGTCCGATTTTTGTATCAACCCATATACCCTGTGCCAATGCATATATAAGAGAATGCATTGGCCTAACAATTTTTCATCCTTTGTTAATAGTTTTTACAATTTTTTACAATTATAATATTTTTTTCTTATATTCTTTAGCAGACATATTTTGTAGGTTTATAGCCAGGGTATCTTACGTTTTTCATGGGCATCAAAATTATTACTATGAATACTTGGTGATAGTTTTGAGTTATAACATGCCCCTAAGTTTTATCCAGTTTGTTTTTAAATTCGCTATAGCGTGCTTAAGCATACCCAAAAAAATCTTTTAAAAAATGTATTTTTTTAGGGCCGATTTTACAGACCGTAAATTAGGGCTGATAAGATCGGCCCTGGCACTGAAAGGGTTAAAAACATTATGGACTTCATTCTACTACATCGCCGAAAATCTCAAGCAAATCTACCGTACCACTCCATAGAAAACATCATATGAACTATGCTCAATTGTAAATATTTACTTCTCGATTCGGGACGCAACTATCGGCGATAAAGTAACAAAAACGATTTCGCTATCGAGAGTCACTAAATTTAATTAATATATAATAATGATGGTGTATCTGGTTAGTTTGGATTTAGTATTTGTAAAAATAACTATTTTGAGCAATATTATCATCCATTACTATTTTATCACCCTACCGGAGTGTTTCACATCACTTTAGTTTTCGAACCCCCAGATAATTTAATATAAAATATTTGCCATATTATATACCATTTGAAAGAGGAAGCTCCAAAACATAGTATTATCAACTTTTTCAGTGTAATAAACTGAGAACATGTTGTTTAGTGTGCCTGTCATTTGCAGACTGAGGTCCCCACAGGGCGAATTTAGTGACGCATAGTGGGCTAGCATCACTAGATTCACCCTCTGGGGACCTCATTCTGCTTAGGCATCATCTTCTCTGGAAAGTTTCTTTATTATCAAATTTCTATAGAAACTTTTTCACATTGATTCTATTTCTTTTTTAGTTTAGTTTCTCTATATCCCCAAATTGGCAGACGACACATTGCATAATTGAGGTTCCCAATGGGTGTACATCACAATATTCACCATTTTGGGAACTTCAATCTGAGTCTGTCTCCCATAGCAGATGAGGCCTACGCAGAATGAGGTTCCCAGAGGGTGAATTTGGTGATGCTAGCTCGTTGTGCGGGATAGCATCACTAAATTCACCCTCTGGGGACCTCATTCTGCAAATGACGGGCAATAATCAGGCTTGCCTACAGTTATTGGAAACAAACCAACTTTGCAATCACTGAAAGGATTATGCAGCCTAATGTGCTGTCCATCTTACTGACTGAACCACTGGGGCCCCTAATTCAAGGGATTTCTAAGAAAAAAGTAACCAATGTAACATCAGTTGATAGGTTAAAAATGATCTATCTCTTCCTACACATGTTTTATAAAGTTTGCGGGTTATAAAACAATAGACATGTATCTAAGACACCTGTCTGGAAACTCTTCTATCAACTAAAATGATTTTATATCAATATTTTCTTACATAATGCGATAATGATGTGGGAATTTTAAAAAAAAATAATTTTACAATTTTAGAGTTAACCCGCATGGTACGTTCCGAATGAACACGAGCCGTAAATTGTCCCAAATTGATTGTATGTATATTATACCAAACAATTTCAACTAAAAACAAAATAAATTGATAGAAGCATTTCTAGAGGTGTGTCTTCGATTCATATTTATTACCCAGGAATCAAAATAAAACTTGTTATAGGAAGAGATAGACCATCTTTAAGAATCCTGATGTACCGACTGTAACCATGCAGTTACTAAAGTAACCATAAGTAACCACATGTACTGGCTGTACCTTGTGTGTCCATGGGCTTGAAATGATGTCTGGGAATATGTTTTCTAAAATTTATCCTTGCATATTCGGATTTCTACAGGAAAACAAGAGCATCGATAGGGCGTGGCAAAATACGCCCTTTAGCCATTTCGAATTGTACTATCGCAAAATAAGATAATACTTTGAGCTTACATTTGAAGAAAATCTGATATACCCCTAATTTCAATGCCAAAATGTGGTCAAATTCTAAGTCGAAAAATGGCCGTAACTCATGTAAAAATAATTAAGACAGAACCTATATTCAAACTTGGTCTGTATCTTTAGCTGGGAAATACACATACCAACTTTGGTTCAGATCAAATAATCCAAACTGGAGTTATTGATCGGAAACCAAAAATGTTAACGGACAGACAGACGGACGGACAGACTGATAACATAATACGACCTTTTTTCAAAAAAGGCGTATAAAAATAAAACTAACCAATGTAACAGCTGAATGTAACATTATTTGATAGGTAAAGTTGCCAGAAGTAACCATTTGTACACCGAGTGCCAATGGGCTTGAAATGAGTTCAGGGAATATGTTTTCTTATTTGTACCTAATGTTCCCTGGTATTTTGGGATTTCTAAGAAAGACAAATAAAAGTAACCAATGTAACATTAATTGACACATGTAGGTAAATTAATCAGAAGTAACTACATGTACCGGCTGTACACTATGCCCATGGGCTTGAAAAGAGTTTAGGGAATGTTTTCTAATTTGTACCCAATGTACCTCGTATCCTGGAATTTCCAAGAAACCAAACAAAAAAGTAACCAATGTAACATTAATTGATGGGTAATGTAGCCAGAAGTAACCACATGTACCCTGTGTACCAATGAGCTGTAAATTAGTTCTGGGAATATGTTTTCTAATTTGTACCCAATGTTCCTTGACACCCTGAGAGGAAGAGAGCTAATTTGAGTAGATGTACATTGTAATAACATACACTACAGTAATGCCCTAAATAATCGACTCCTTAACCACAGCAGAATTATGGGTAATTTTTCAGGATTTAGTCGGAATATGGCTTGTTGCCATTCATCAGAAAGCTCTTACTGAGAGCTTTCCAATTAATGGCAACAAGTAATATTACCCATAATTCCGCTGTGGTTAAGGAGTCGATTATTTAGGGCATTACTGTAACTGACAAGCCTGGAAATAGTGTGACATTTGCAGAATGACGTCCCCAGAGGATGAATTTAGTGATGCTACCCCACACAGTGATAAATGAGTGAACATTCACCACAACTGCGGAACTTCGATCTGATCCTAGGTATCCCATAGCAGTCACCTCGATTATGCATTTTATCTTCTGAAAATTAGGGGATATAGAAACTGAACAGAAGGGAAAAAGTAACTAAAAACAATGTTAATTTGAGACATTAGATACTTCCCAGAAGATGAGGCCTAAGCAGAATGAGGTCCTCAGAGGGTGAATTTAGCAATGACAGACAGTATTTCAAGGCTTGCTCACCCCATTTTGAAATATTATAATTTGATGGGCGATTTTGTTCAATCTAAACCTATATATATATGACCCATGATCTCTTTTAATTAATGGAATGTCTGAAAAATGGGTCAATCTTTCTACAATATAGAAAATTATTTATCCAAGGAATCAACATGCGTTATTTTACTGAATTCTCACCACAATGAAGCAAGCAATTTCTTAAAGGTCCACTTAATTTTCGAACCCCCAGATAATTTCATATTATATACCATTTGAAAGAGGAAGCTCCAAAACCTTGTAGTATCACATTATTCTGTGTAATAAACTGAGAACATGTTTTTGTTGAGATACCAACTTGTGTCCTGTGCTCAAGTTCATTAATTTCAATGGAAGGGATATAACTCTATATTTTAAGATTGAATTTGGCTGCATTCTGAGAGCCATAATGGGGGAAATCTTGCTATGATTTCAGCTGTTTTATATGGGCATTTTCTGAGACACAGACGTTTGAAATGGTGATGATTTGTAGTATTTTAATCATATTTTATGACATAAATTGTTATTAAAATGGTGTATCAAGGTACTATAAAAAAAAAATCAGTGATTCGAAAATTAAATGGGCCTTTAAATTTATACAAATCAGCTTCTTTTTTTTGTGGCTTCATCGACTAGGAAATTCATGCTATTTATTAAAACTGAGGTTTGAAAATAGCGATCTACCAGTAGGAAACAACATTGGGTGCATGGGTAGATCTAGATCGATACCCCAGACTAATTATGCCAGTTTAAAGGTACTCAATCCGATTCGATGGTCCCCATATCATCAGATTCCAAAAATAAACAAATTTGAAATGCCGCTTCAGTTATCAGAATCGAGTAATTGCCCAACAATAATGCTAACCAGCGTCAACTATAGTATAAATTGCTCAAAATCTGTTATTTGTCAACATTTTGTTCAACAAAATTTTGCCGGTTTGTCAAATATCTGACACAAAAAAGCCACTTGATTTTAGAGTTATCCATCTGACCACTCTGAGCTTTGACTTGAATCAAATATTTGTTTTTACCCCCAAAGCCAAGGAAATAGTAATTTGCGAGCGTTGATTTGGATTATGCATCTTTAATATATATATTTAGATCAAACATTGAAATCTTCTAACTTCGCCCGTCAAGAAATATCAGACTATAGTATATTCGTCACAGTGTTATGCCAGTTTAAAGGTATTCGTCACAGTGTAGGAGATCATGCCATGAATCTCTACTCTGGCTAACGCCCGTAAAGATCATATCCCACCAGTAAAAAACCTGGGAACTTTTTGAAGTTTTGACAGGGAACCTAATAAAGTCTAACAAATATCGCGGGGAACAGCTGGGGAATTGCAGGGAATATATTTCTTTGTTGTTATCTGTTTCTTAACCCTTTGAGTGCCAGGGGCCGATCTTATCGGCCCTAAACCTACAAAATAAGTCTGTTAAGAATATAAGAATGAATTATTAAAATTGTAAAAAAAAAACAAAACAAAAAAAACATTTGTTAGGCCAATGCATTCTCTTATATATGCGAGGCGACCTATGGTCGACTCGCATATATAAGAGAATGCATTGCCACAGGGTATATGGGTTGATACAAAAATCGGACCTGGCACTCAAAGTGTTAATAATGTACTTCACTGTAGGTGATGGTCCCAACTCATCGAATTATGGCATTTTTCCTGGGTAATTAATTTGATGTTAATTGCAATAACGGCTCACAAGAGTCACAGAAAAGCATGCAATTTGGAGTTGGGACATTCACCTACTGTGAAGTACATTATTAAAGACAAGATAACAACTAAGAAATATATTCCCCACGTTATGTTTTCGACTTTATTAGGTTCCCTGTCAAAACTTCAAAAAGTTCCAATGTTTTGTACTGGTGGACTATGATCTCTACGGGCGTTAGCCAGAGTAGATATTCATGACATGGTCTGCATGTTGATAAACTCTGGACAGCACCGAGCGTGGATGTTACCCAATACCCATGCTCCCCCGCCTCGTATACCGATAATTATAATCCCGTTATCCAGGGACGTGCATGGTCAGAGAGTATCCGTTATATATAAAGTTAGGGGGTGTCCACCATGGAATTTCAACTGCAATCACTTGCACCTGACCAAACTCACAAGTCTGTGTATCTATTGCACCACCCACCACCCCTCCTTGCAATTGCGTTTTTAATTTGCGCGGATGAACATAATCCACTGGGAATTTTAAGATCTGAACCCCCGATTTGTATTTTTTTTAAATTAGCATTTTTTCACTGGCTATAAGGGGGGCATAATACACCATGGTTCGGCTCGGCAGAAGAAACTTTTGAAATCTGAACATTAAAACTGCACAATCATATACAGCATCTAGACCGCATGCATGACCTCAAGCTTTCCAAGTGTGGGAAATTTCCAAGCTGACACCCCCAAAGGTGGAACATTTTTAAAATGATGGCCATTTCAATCCAACATTTTGACCATTAGTACTTAGTAAAATAAAACAACAAATTCACCACTAATAAATTGTTGGAAATTTTTAATTAGGTGAACAATTTCAACATATTTTTGTGGGTGTGAATTTCCAACTGAAATAATATTGTGTCACACCAACTAATGCCAAATTATTAATAATATTAATATACACAAAAAATGCTCAGACGTAAACAATATATCAGGTATGAAATTTCCAAATGTTGGAAATTTTGACCAAATTAAGTGCGACCCCCCCCCCCCCCCAAGCCCCCGTCCGTTGACAGTCACGTCCCTGTCCGGTGTTATGCTAGCATTCCGTGCGAATTTAAGTTAATAATTAGAAGTTGTACCAATATAAACCTCTCAAATTCACATGTAGACCATAGTGTAGACCATGGAGTATAGAGTCTACCTATTGTATTGCGTCGTAAAAAGGGTACCAATATATTTCCCATCAGGTGGCTACTATTTTCAATTCTATAAGCTACATGGTGTGGAGTACGCCGGATTAGTTCTATGATTCGATATATATTCCATGCTGTCTCGACCAGCTTATTTGACATGAAATGTAAATAGACTGAATATTACTTATTTTCACATAATAATGTAAATTCAATTTGAACAATTTCCATGATTTTTTTCTGGATTTCCCAGGAATTTTCACAGAATTTCTTGAAGGTTATAGGTTATAACTTATAACTCCAAATCATTGAAATTAAATGAAAGCATTTTATTAATTAATACCGTACTATATTATTTTATTCAAGGCTGGTTATTTGTTATGTTATGATTTTACTTTGATTTTTTTTGGGTCTATTTGTTTCTTTATTTGTTTCTTATTGATTTATGATTCACTTTTTAAAGGTCTAATTATGATTGTTTGTTTGTTTTATTTTGATTTGTTTGTTTTTGTTAAATACAATGTATGTGGATAATTGCTAGATTATCATATGGATGTATAATGAATATATAGTCATAAAGATGAGTAGTATCTTTGAATATAAAATATAGCAATGCTCCTATTTATGACTCATATTGTGATAGTACAAAATTTAACTTTTACCATTTTATTTCAACTAATATGATTAAACTGTTAAAAATTTATTTCTGGTTTATGTTTACCAACTAGTTATAATCAATATTAATAATGATATTGCATTTTTATTTTTTTTTATCAATAAAATTTGAATTGAATTAGTTTCGGCAAGGTTTATAAATATTATTTAAAGATCCACGTCCTATTCCGAATTTTCAATGTCGCCGGAAGCAGGTGTTTTTTGGCACGTGATTTCTGTAGCCAATCACGGTTTGTTTTATATTTACTTGTAGGAAGCCACAAACCGTAAAGTTTGAGAGCGAAGCTTGATTTTTTTGATATTTCTCAACAAAATATCTATACAAATATAATTCAGAATACATAACCTTTGTAGAATAAATACTCTCTCTAGGTAAGTTAAAGTTATAAACCTTCAATCACGACGAGTATTGTCGTTTGACGGCTGAATAAGGATTTATTTACATTCCGTTCTAAATTCTAATTTGTTTTGACGCGACCAGTTTGCGGGCAATTTTTTCCAGGAGATGTTCATCCAAATCTGCATTGTCTTTCATCTTTATTTGCGTTTATCTTCTTTCTTTAACTTATCAGTTAAGCATATCTACTGGAATATGTAGAGTGATTGGAAATAAGATCGTTTTATGAGGTTTTATTACTTGTCAGAACTGTTCATCACAACGACCCAATTTCTTGGCAGGCTGCCAAAAAGAGTCAGCTGAAAGATCATGATATTGAAGGAGATTAGAATAGAACGAAATTACTCCTCATCAGAATGATTTCTTAGATATATCTCTCTAAGAACCTCTTTCATTTTCTTGTTGGCCCATTTGTCTTATTACTTTGGCCAGTTAGTGGCAGATGGCTCTTTTAAATGTATTTGACATAGGTGTTTTGAGGAATCTTTGCCTTTGGCATTAATTATACATGGAAATTCCAAATAGAATTATAGATAACGTCAATAACAATCTAAGAAAAGCATGCAGTAATAATACATTCAATTATAATTGGAAACACGATGAGTTAAGAATAAAATTTGGTGTGGTTCAATATTCTCTGTAGACTAGACTGGTTCACCTGATCTCGTGCATGGTCAATGGTTTTCCAGATTGACAGAAGTGTCTCGCTGCACCAAGCTACTCCACACAGGTACATTGGGAGAATCGGTGACATTTCTGGTGAAAACCCACAAGCAACATACTAATTTACAAATACACACCACAGGTGCCTTGAATGAATCATTCCAGTTCAATATGCTCTGTAGCTGGTGGTCCCGGGAGGCGGTGTGTGAGGCGCTGGTATGTGCTTGTTAATAAGTTTTTGCTACTAATAGGATAGGAATCATATCAATCTGACACATTTTGCTATTTAAATTATCTGATTACTATTTTACAATTTAAATATCAGTGAAAGCAGCTGTTGGAAGCAATGACAATAATGGTGACCCTCATTCAAACAGCCTTCATAATTGGATACAGCAATCAGCATTGCCAAAGCAATTTGCTGAAGCAAACTGGGCCACAGCATACTGTTGCCGTAGCGGATTGCCGAAGCCAAACAATCTGAATTAAGAGGGCTGTTCAAAATTGGACACTTCACCTCTCTCTATGGTAATATCTGGCATGATCTGCATCTGAGTTGAGGGACAGCTCAATTTGCTACTTGGATTGATGGCTTATTTTATTTTCGATGAGAAATGAAAACTTGTTCACACACAATAAGAAAGGTACACTCATACTGAGCCAGTGTCTCCACCCATTCTGATATTGTATTCTCGAAAGAGAGACTAGTTACAGGTAGGAAACAAGCTTAATTCCACCCCCTTCTTGAATATCGTTTATGGAGCAGTACTATAACTCGGGTGGACATACGGTACCAACAATAATAAAAAAATGTGTTTCAACAAGTACCGGTAAACATCCCTCAAAATTAGAAAAAAAGCCCCACAGCAAATTTAGTGCTGTGGCATATTAGATTCCACATGTTGCCATGGCATTTCTTATGGCATTACTTATTGCCATGGCCAATTTCCAGGCCTTTGCTCCAGTCAGTATACATGAATGTCTTTCTTGGGCCTGTGGATACCACAAGGAAGATACAGAATACTTCTTGATCAACTGCCCCTTATACTCAACCTAACTTGTCTTGTCATGCAATCAATAAATTACTGCACTACTGGTAGAAACCTGATATTTATTATTCATTAATAATTGTATTAACAAATATTTATTGTATATACACCACTGGTTTCTAATGAAATGATAAACACAACTACATTAATCTCCCACCCCCCCATAAAAAATTCCAATATAGGCCACCCTGAACATACAAAATTCTCCTTAATCTGCACTATTATCCCTTCGTGTCACCTACACAACCCAACCTACTCAAAAAACCAACACCTGCACCACTACTCTTGGGTCCAAATAAGCATATGGTACAGAATAAGAGTACAGGGTGGACAATTCTGCTAAATCCAATAAGAGTATGGCCCATACTCTTATTGGATTTAGCGCTTTCCGATGTATGGCAACAAACCATATTTCTGACTAAATCCTGAAAAATTACCCATAATTCTGCTGTGGTTAAGGACTGTATGGGGTGAAATAACAGTACAGGGTGGCAATTTACATCATGGAAGCAAGTCCATCTGAAATGCTATAAGGTCAATCATATATATTTCTCAAATTCTACACTGTTTGTTGTTATATGAGTTACCAAACAGACTTCCATCAACATGTTTGTATTATCTTTTCCTGATCTGAGGAAAGGTTCCAGCAATTCTGATAGGACTATAGTATAAACTTCTTGACAATCCCACTTTTTAAATAAACATACGGACCCAAATAAGCACCATACAGAGTGGCAACTTTAAAAAAAATTAATAAGCATACAGGTATGCTAATTTGGACACCAAGAGTAACACCAGATACCTTTGGTATATCATACATCATTCCAATTATGCGCACTACCTGTCATGGCAAATTAATTGTATTTCGTTTTTATACCCCCCCCCCCCCCCCCCCCCACACAACGAGAAGTGGGGGCGTATACTGGAATCAGCTATGAAACTTGGCACATATATTTAGTGCCACGGAAACCTGTGCACCTACGATTATCAGATCTGTCAGACTTTTTTTTGTGGAGTTATCCGACTTTTACTGACTTAGAAAATTTTCTCAAGATACATAATTTTTTCCGAGTTTTTATTCCTAAATTTTCTGGTCAATTACAGGCCTGGCAATATGGCGCGAGCGATTTTATCGCTCGCGCAATTTCAATTTGGCGTTGGCGATATATTGCTCGCGCAACATTCACTACCCAACATACTTTTGCAGTCGTAATTTTGATGAGTTATCCGTTTGAAAACATATAAGGCAACGCGACATCGCATCTTTGAAGCAGGAGACACATGCTATGTTAACAGTCGGCTACCACCGGTATATCTAATTAGGCCAAACCATGCTACACACCCGTCACCAGTGACAGACTGACGATTACATGACCTAACTGTGAAATTTGTATTGTGTTCACAGTACGATCCTAATAAAACAACACTAGCTGTGACCACTGGCGAAAACTCCTCTCACATGCCATAATCATGCATTGTTCATCACATAAAGACACTAGCCAGGTTCCTATCTAAACACCGCAGAGTGTGAAACACACCTGCAATTTATAAGGCCTTACTAACTACCTGCATGCCCCAGTGTGAATCGGACCGCGTCGGTGACCAAGGTAACACACTCATTGGATCGCTTGCTACACACATCAAAGCATGCTGTGTATACATTGTTTTAAACATTCAGACTACAGGCTACAGTTGAGTTCAAAATCAATTTCGATAACAAAATGGTACCACTACTAGTAATTTGTGTCATTGCTCCGATTGATTCAGATAATATATGAAATTAGGCCCTATATACGGACTACCTATTATTAATTTGAATACATTTGTTCTCAAAGTCTGTGTAGGCCTATACATACAACTATGCGACTTTTGGAAAATCTACTGTATGCAGCTATGCTTATTCTTATCTCAGTACGCCTGCACGTAGGCCTATGCATGCATCCAGGTTATTGACAGATCATGTATGGGTGAGTGACGTGTTTGACGTCAAATTATGATACAGTAGGCCTACACATTGTTATCCATTTATACAGTAACGTAACCCGTCATTTGATGCGTCATGACTTTAGTTTTACATTGCTTATTATTTATAAATAGAATAGGCCTTCAATCATATTGCGGATTTGTTTCCACAAGGACCGGTCGCATGTGTTGATGTGTTCAGTTGAATTAATTTATCATGGACACATTCAAAGGGAATCGCGTTAAACTTTCGACGTACACGAAGTGGAATACAGGAGGCCTGATCAACTAGGAGTCGACCACATGCAATGGTTGTGAATATGTGACAAAAGTGTGGTGCAATGTGTGCGCTAAACACAGTACGCGTCTCAGATCTAATCTTCGCGGGAAGACGCTGAAGGGCCTCGATTGTTACATAATGGGGACAACGTTCGTAAAGAAATGCTCGGTCGATAGGCATTTATCTTCAAAAACGCACACTTTCGCTATTGAAATTTCGAAATATTAAATTCTCAGTTATGTTCCATCAAGTTCACTGTATTGGTTTGTTTATTCTCCGACAATTAAGATGAGTATATTATTATATTTCTCATTAATACTGATTGTTGATTCTGGTTATGTCACTTGACTTAATGGTTAGACTAGTCACAACAAGCATGATATAATGATTGATTCTGGTTAGGTAACTTGGTCACTCAGGTATAAAGGAACAAACACAAATATATCATGTACATGTATGTACAATATATGCATAGCATAATGATTGATTCTGGTTAACTTACAATAATATCTTACCATGATGTCACCTCATACATGTATTATACAGTACTATAACAGCATGTAATATATGATATAAATATATTATAATGATTGATTGATTCTGGTTAACCATTAGGTCACTTGGATCAGGCATAAAGGAACAAACACAACAATACCATATATGCAAGACATGGTATAACATTTATAAAAGTACTTTATTAAACATTTTTAATAAGTTATACAACATTCATTGATAATTTTACAATTAATATATGATTATAAATTAATTAAATTTAAATATTATCACTTACCACATAATAAGTTATATGCAATATGACATATGTCAGTTTACTTGTATTTCATATGTTACAACATAAATACCCCATAAAACAGAAATTGCCCCTGGCCTGCAAAATATTTTAGCCCCTGCAAAGTATTTTGGCGAGGGCGAATTTTAGCCCCTGCAGATTTTTCATAAGGCCAGCACTGCAATTGTTATTAAACTTGGCACAGATATTTAGTACCATGGGAACCTGTGATCTATGAGGTCTGTTCTTTTTTACTTAGAAAATTGTCTCAAAATGCATAATTTTGTCCTAGTTTATATACCTATATTTTTCTTTCCATTTTTGTTATACTTGGCACAGATACTTAGTACCAATGGAACCTGTGCACCTGTTAAACTTAGAACATTTTCACAACATGCAGAACTTTGTCCGAATTTGTATTCCTACATCTTTTTGTCAATTTTTACGTCAACTTTAATTTGTAAAGTTTAAGCTAGTGGGTTGGTTTTGTGCATGCATGTGTTCATCAACAATTTCCTTTGGCACACCCTACAGGCCAGATCCCTCATCCGATCAGTACACTTTCCTTTGGCACACCCTACAGGCCACATCCCTTATCCGATTGTCATCAAACTTCTTTGGGGTGACCTCTATATGGGATCTTAATTTATTTCCGAATTTCATTGGAAAAACATGGCTGCAAGTGGCCATCTTGGATTTCAGGTTTGAATCCATTAATACACCCTACAGGCTGCATCCCTCACACGATCTTCACCAAACTTCATATGATCATTGGGGTGACCTCCAAAAGGGAGCTTACCATTTTTTCTGAATTTCATTGAAAAAGTGGGCAATTTTGTTTGCAGTTTTTCTCGACTGCCATGGGGTCTATCCTTGCTCCCGTTTGTTTGTGGGGACTGGAGGTTCATCTTTAGTTTTAAAATCTTGTCCTCCAATTCCCCAGTCTCTATGTAATCATGATATGATAATAGAATATGTCTAAATAAAAAATGTATGTTGAAATTCTGATGAAGAAAAAACAACAGTTCACTTTATGTATAAAATAGGTTTGGTGAATATCTCAAATTTCATTTCCTGCAGACAAGAAGAGAATGATCATTTTGTGACTCAAATGAAGTCAATTCTTCAGAACCTGAAGAGTAAGCAATATTGGAGCCTCTAATTTCGATTCTATGTTTCAGCCACCAGATTTTAATGGTAATAGAATGAAAAAAAACATCAATGGGTGACAGACATACAGAACACCATGAGCATCAACCTGCGAGAACTCCGATCCAAATCATCCCTCCAGCTGAGTTGGTGTGTCGACCTGCAACAATTCACACCATCACTATGTCACAGTCAGGTGACAAACCGATTCGACACCCGACTACTGGCCATATCTTATCGCAAGCAGCTTTATCTCCTCAGCAGACTGAAGTTTTGAAAGCTTATACAAACAGTCAGGTATGTGATAGACTCTACAGGGGTCAATTAATTTTTTTTAATTTGTATAGCATTTTGCAGCACTGGATAGATTTTGTATAGCATTCCCTACCAATACACGTACCAGTACTGGTAATATGTAGCCAGAAAGTGAAGCTCAGACACTTCTGGGGTACTAATATCTTTTACATATATGTGACTGCTGTTGTTCTGTTTCAATGTAATTAAACTGTGTAGAATTTTGAACTAGCCATGGCATCAGAATGGAAAATGTCTAATTTTGTTCTAAACTACTGGTTTAAATACTTCTTATCACACTACTGCTTAAAATTATTTTTCGGAGTAGCATTACTAAATTTGCCCTCTGGGGACCTCATTCTGCAAATATCAGAAATGCTATATCCAGGCTTTGTCAGAAATGTGTGTCAGAAAGTGGCTGGGTGTACAAACCCTGTGGGTGAAGGTAAATCATGCAGTAAAATGTCAAATGAGATTTCTGAAAATTTAAATCCTCCCAAGCGAGATAGGTGGAAGGCGAGTTAACCCTCTATGCATTAGTATAAAGTTATTATACAATGTTGTGTACAGTATGTGTTATTCTTGTACAAGTCCAGGTTGTGGTGAAAAGTCATATTGGACGAGACCATGAAAAAACATATATTCCTACACATACAAGCCTGGAAATGACTCAGCAGGGCTTAAATTCTGACGGGAATCAGAATGATGATTCTTAGTTTGAGTCTTGTAAAAGCAGCTAATACGCTGTAGAAAAGCTATATTTTGATTCTCACAAAATTTTATGGATAATATGGCCTGGTGTGGCAGGAAAGCCCAAATGACCAATGCATATTTGCTTGTGCCTGTCATTATGATTGGTGCTCATGTATGGAGGCCTACAGGCACTGATAAAAATGGCTTATTCTCACTTATCCGGCAGGGATGTGTGAATGCATCTGAGCCGGCAGGTTATAGTCTGTTTTTACAATGTGTGACTAGTGATAGGATCGCCGCAAGCAGTGTTTGTTTAAGCAAAGTGTAGCACTAACTTACCGGCAATAACTGTATATCACGATATGAACTCTTGTCACTGAAAACAACTCAAGTGAGTTATTTCCAGAGATCATGTTCTCACGCTAACATATAAATTACAGAGGTTCACAAAGACAGATCATATCAAAATGGCAAACGCTCAAGTACACATTTATTTCATTCCTAATGATCGTGGTGGTAAATATCTCGTCTTTAACCACTATAAGTTCTGTGTTAAGTCTCGAAGAAACGACAGTGTACATTGGCGATGCTGTTCAAAGACATCTGGTGCTACTGTAAATACCAAGAACGACATATCCTACAAAAGCCAGCATAACCACGACTCAGACCAGGCCCAAGTTGCTGCTGAAACCATCATCGCAGAGCTTAAAACCTTAGTTCGACAGAAATCCAGACCAGTCACTGCTATCTACCAGGAAGAAATATCTAGTATGTATATCTTTGAGAAAAAAAAAAAAGGTGAAACAAAGACGCTGATTCGTAGGGCAACTGCGTTACCATTCCTGTCGGTAGGTGATATAAGCGACGCCTTGTTCGAAGTTCTCGAAGAGGCACCAGCAGGTAGCAACATCGAAAAATTCACAGACTATGTCACATCGTACTGGGTGGAAGGCGACCACAGTAGACAGACATGGAATCACTTCGACAATGACGGCCCCAGAACAACGAACCATGTTGAAGGCTGGCACAATAAACTGCAAAATTATCTGCCGTGGAGCAAACCGAACCTGTTCAACTTCATTGAATTCATTAAAAAAGAACAGGCGTATCATGAATCGACGATACTGCAAGTGAGCAATGGTGGTCGGGTCAGACCACAGCAGAGAAAATACAGGAGTATCAACAACAGTCTTCGCCACTACAAGAGAGTTTATAGAGAAGGGCAGTTGGGAATGTTACAATATTTAGATTCAGTTGGATATTTATCTGGCTTTTGAAGACCTGTGATGTGTATGTGGTGATTATTATGTTATTGTAATTGTCGTATAAATGTATTATATTATATAAATGTATTATATTATATTATAATAAATCGTTAAGTGCAACTGTTGTTCAAATGGTCCCCAAATAAAATACCGGTAAATCAGCCCAAATGTTGCTTAAAGGGGTACTGTACACCAATTTCAATAAATTCCCGGTGACAATAGCGATCTAATATGAATATTTTTTATATTATAAAATAACTAATTTGAGTCGACGATGTCTACTCAAAACGTTCCGGTTAACAGGCTATCGTAAAAGTAAAATTGAATTATTTAATATAAATTCATTTATGGCTGGAGTCATAAAATGGCGAATTATGTCATTACGAGTTACCGTTCTTGAAATCGCATCTGCTGCGTGTTTTTTATTGACGACCGTTCGCGAACATTATTGAGTTGCAAACAAAACATGTTACCTGCAAAAGGAAGGCCCGTTATAACCGATTCGGAAAAAAGGAGAAAGAAACAAGAGTCATAAAGCGTCAAGTACTTTTATAGGGAGTGAGATTGTTCGATGGAAGAGATTGAATGCATCAATCGAAGCTGTGAGCAATGAACTTCCGGTTCTTCCTGAGACCTGCGTCTTCTCTGGTGAAGGTAAAAAACATGGCACGTAGTTTGAAATCGTAATATTTTTCTTTCTAAGATCAATATTTTCTTCGCTAAATTAGGTTTATACGAAACTCATATAACACGAACACAATCTAACTTGAAAGTTATTTCAATGGGAGTAAAAAAAATTGCCTATCTCTGTGTACATTACCCTTTTAAATAAAAAAAAATGTAAAACAGTTAAAAATCTAAGTAACTGCAGATACAGACTATAAGCGGCAACTCTTTCATGTTGAGGATTATCACACATACCTCCGATACAATACCTGCCGGATAAGTGAGAACATCTCATAAAAATGCTGTAATTTTTTGTCGATTCAATGTATGTAAGATAATAAATATGTTACTTGTAAGTTTTAACTGCATGTTTTTAAAACTACTTATTCTCAATTTTTCGTTTGATAACATGTTATGATTGTCACTTGTGTATTAAAAAATGAATACCAACAACATCGTGTCAACACTTAAAAAAAAAGCCCAATGAACATACATGTACATGTACATATAGCATGTACTTTGTGAAAATGTCTATGACTGACACAAAATTATTAATGACCAGCGCAAACCAATTGGTGTCTGTTTTTGTCAGGTACCAAAATTTATTTCCAAATTTGTACATATACATGTACCTACAAGTACCCTGAGGGTACTACCTTCTCATGACATGATCTCAATTAGTGCTGGGCGGTATGACAATATATCGGTTATACCCGGTTTTAATTTTGATATCGTCAATAATATCGTCTGAAATAAAAATATCGTAATACCGTCCCAAGTTGTAATATTCTCCATGTAGGTTGAAACCCATCATATGGTCAAACAAACAGCGAAGTTAGAGTAAGTATAATAGTCCCAAACTTCCCGGAAATACGCAGTCGAAAACATTTTAAAACATCGGAGCACGTGCTTGTCAAGTTGGATATGCTTCGTCGGAAACATCAAAGAGATACTAGTAGCATCAGTTGGCTACACAGTGAGATTGGCATGTCGCGTGCATGCGACTGGCACAATGACCTCCTTTCAAGTTGGTGCAGCTTGCTCTATCAACCGTAACCGGTTGCTCTTAAGCGGTTGCTTGGAGACGGATTACGATGTCAGATTTTATATTGACCACACTTAGTCTAGCTGATCGTCTCAATGTGTGCAAATTGCGAGTAAAATGATTTTGTGGACATGTGCCGTACGGATCACGGCATTGCTATCGCTTCAACAAATGTCAAATTCACAAACTAATTGAACATGATTGTCTATATTTATTTTCCTCAGCTAAAAAAATGCCGACGCAAATTCATTTCACGTCGGCTTTTGCCTCGGCACTGCCCATTGTGGCATTGTCGACGCTAATTCCCAGGGCTGCCGTATATAGACATTGAAGTCCCACAGTGCTACAAACTACCAATTACCACTGATAAATAGTCTCACAAACAACCAATTCCTCACGAATTAATAAAATGGCAATTTGAAACCGAATGCGGTGCTTAATGTGTGCATGGTGTTGAGCGCTATGGTCAAAGGGATATAACTCTAAAAAATGTATGCGAAAACGCACGTGGGCCGTGTTATATGATTATATCCCTTTGTTTCAAAGTTATTATTTCTCCGTCGGCAAACTGTCAATTGTTGCAGACGAGTGGTCATTATATACATGTATACTGTGATGTTACTGATAATTGTTCAATACACATTTACTCGACCTCTCATGACCCACACATCGTAAATAAAACGAAAGGATGTATTGTGCAAACTTTATTCATGAAATATTGCATATATTGTACATTGTGCTTGCCAATTGTAATATACCAAAATAATATCGCGATAATATCGTGTATCGCGATGTTGTCGCCATAATATCGCCCAGCCCTAATCTCAATAACAGAAACACAGACATTTTCTATGCCTAGATCTAAATGAAAGTAACTTTTGACATGATTTCAACACGGTAGTGTACAGGTATTCACATTTGATCAATATTATGAAATGTGGCTTATCTTTGCCTAGAGCTAAATGAAAGTATATGATTTCAACAGATGGTAGTTATAGAGTTATTCACTTTTAATCAATGTTATGAAATGTGGCTTGTTCTGTGTACAGAAATTCACATACTATCGTTCCATGTTGTATGGTTACTATGGTAACTTAGTTTTGGTTATTTCAGGCAAATATCACCAGGATGCAAACAAGACCGATGACTATCAACCCTGTTGGGCATATGGCAGTGACTGGAGCCTCTGGAGCCTCAAATATAATGCCCGTGCAACGTAGGTTCAAGTTATTACATTGCTGAAATTATTTGATGTACAGTAATGCCCTAAATAATCAACTCCTTATCCACAGCAGAATTATGGGTAAATTTTCAGGATTTAGTCGGAAATATGGCTTGTTGCCATTCATCAGAAAGCTCTCACTTTCATTACGGGAGCTGAGCTGGTGCAGCTTTAAAGATCCTGTGCCAGTGCATTCTCTTATATATGCGAGTCTCCCTATATAAATGAATGCACTGGTTACAAGGTCAAGATAAATATTGTTAGGCCAGTGTATTCTCTTACTAAAGCGAGGCTCCCTGTGGTAGACTCGTGTATATAAGAGAATTCACAATATTTTAGGAAGTTCCAATGGAGGGAATCCCATCAATTTAGTTCAATTTGAATCAGATATCCAGAGACATAAATATTGTAAAATTTTCGTCGCCTTTTAAAAGAGACTGTGTTAATAACAATATAGAATGTTCTCTTGATCTGGTTTCAGTTAATAAATGCATATTGTCTGCAATACATTCTTAATTTATAATGTCGGAAATTTAAATTTTGCCAAAATGAGCCATGCGCTTTCTCCATCATTTCTTCCATAATACTTGATTTAACAACATTGGGCGGGGCATGTGTAAACAAGTGACAAAGTGTGAATAATTATTCGGTTTGCAGGAGGTTATTAATTGGTCAAGCAATGCATTCTTCGATACGCGGGTAATTTTATTGGCTCAATTTCCTCCCGTTTGAAATAATATTAACCATGGGTGTCCCTAGTATGTTGATTGAAATGAAACATCGTCTAGTTTTAATTAGACTGAGTCAATACAAATCATTAAAATAAAGTTTGATTACCTTTTTTTAATTTTCTTTGAAAACAGGAGAAGTTATAAGGCACTCATCTGATGTTAGTCATGTCGCTAAGTCAGTCGTTATAGGAAACACAACACAGAGTATTCAGATACACACCGGGACATCATTACCCAAGCAGAGACAGACATTGTTCCAAATAGCAAGCACGTCACCGGCTGTAGCAGGGACAATATCGATGCCGACGATGAGTTCTGTTATTAGAGGCACAGCTCCTGTCATACAGTCACAGTCTGTGCCTTTCCCGTCACACTTACCGAGGGGTGAGTACGGTACATTTGGTCATTCATAACAGAAAAATTTGAATTATTACACATAGTTTGTAAAATGTGGTTAAGTGTAGTCTCAGAAAAAATTTGGTTTACATGTTTTGAAAAAATGTTGCCAAACATTCAGTCGTTCACACAACCTCTGATAAGGCCAAAACAAAATATTCCAAAAATAGGTGCGTCGGGTGGCTTTTCATTTTTTCATTTTATTTTCAACTTTGCTCAAAATAAATATGAATACCCCCCAGACTGATTCTCAGGGACCAGCCTAGACCAGATTTTCAGGGCGAAATGACTTCGCCCTACTATAAAAATAAGGCGAAGTGGCCGTTCTATAGGGCGAAGTGAGTCTACAACAGTACTACGACAGGAATCGCTATAGAACGAAAATAGGAGAGATGACATATGTCAATTAAACTTATGAAACAATGGTTGAAATATGGAGTCATTATGTTCACTTCATGACCCTAATAACTATTAATAATACCCAAACATAATTGTGAGAGGATAGCAGCATTTTATATCGTAATTGTGGGAGAATGACAGGATTTTATTTCATATTTTTCGGGTTTTTAAAAATGCCAACAATATTATCAAACCGAAACGAAACGAAATCATGAACACTTTTACTGCGCTCTGTTAGTAATCCCGTTTGAAATTTTAATATGCTTCACAAATGAATTTGTTTTAAAGTTTCTTTAACCAAACTCCATAGAGGGATTGATGAATTGACACATTGTGAGAGGTGTGAGTTGTAATCTTCATTGTAAGGTGTGGTAATCACGGTAATCTAAAATAACAACAACCAGATTAACACTTGAGGTCCGACTATGTTTTCACAGGTACCAGTAATCAGACTCCGTTGTCAACATGCTTCCAGATTGGAGCAATACAGGTGTTAATTGTTTTATAACACCCTGATACACCCTGATAGTGGAGTATTGTGTGCAATCACAGTTGACAGTTGTAAATTATCATAAATTATTTGGGGCATTTTGCCGATTTTCGTCAGTCAACTTTGGAATTTTCAGGGCGACTTGAACTTCGCCCGACTGCAAAAATAAGGCGAAGCGGATGGCGCTAGGGCGAAGAAGTCGCCCTCTCGGCTGGTCCCTGCTGATTCTCCTTGTTTTTAATCTACTATATATTTTGAGAACTCCGTATATATATAAATATATATGTGTATATATATATTTGTACTTTATAGAATCGAAAACGGCTGCCCCGATCGAGACCAAACTTCCCATCTAACGGTAAAAACCCACGGTAATGGTCGTCACGGCGTTTTGGAGAAGCTTCGAGCACCCGTTCTCAACTCTCAGTCACAAAAAACGGCACTGTGGGGTTAATCGCGTTGATAGTTAAAGAGCATTCATATCCGCAGTGTCGTTGATAAAGAGCGTAATGTGTGTAATGTGATTCTTATGTCTGTGTCTGGGTCCGGGCGTGAGCGTGACTGTATCCCGACATGAGCGTGTTGTGTGGTCCGGGCGTGAGCGTGACTGTATCCAGACATGAGCATGTTGTGTGATTCTTACGTAATTAGGCCTTCCTAGGAACGGGGGAGATTTTCATCGAGTCAGTTTTTCCGCCCGAGTTGATCTTCACCTTGAAACGGGTACCCACAAATGATATATATGTGTATGTCCTTTATAGACTCGAACCAATTGAGCTCAAACTTGCTACCTACGGGAAGTGTCATGGACGGGTTAAATTGTGACCCGACCTGACCTTGAAAATGATCAATTCAAAGTTAAATCGGGTCAAATTAAAAAAACCAAAAATTTAATAAAAAAATTAAAAAGGCACAATTAACTTATTGAAAAACAAAAAAATTAATTAAAAAAATTAATTAAAAAAGCCAGTAAATTAAAAAGGCACAATTAACTCATTTAAAAACAAAAAATTTAATTAAAAAATTAATAAAAAAAATTTATTAAAAAAATAATTAAAAAATTAAAAATTGTCATGTTTCTGACGATTGCCGCCAGTGCTGGGCTAACCTGCTAGTGCACTATAAAATAATAAAACTAAGTACATAATATTAGAATAAAGTGTAACTTATTGATTTATTGAATAACACATGAAAAAGTAAGTTTGTTTCGGCTGTGACCAAATTGAAGTGTGGTATAATTTCAGGTTTAACAGTACACACGATGTGTCCTTTTTACATTGAAATGAATCAGTTTACATGGAAAATAAAATCGAATGCATACTGATTTTGCAAAATCAATAAAATGAAAATGGTCGGGGACTCCGGAATAGGGGCGGGTTGGTCACCAGAAACACAGGTCTTTTTTATTTTGGCCTAAGAGTAGGAATCAATAAAGTTTGATCGGCTGCTCAAGTTGACATCTGCTCTTAACCCTTTACCCAACAGAAGGTCCCTGTGCCAATGCATTCTCTTATATATGCGAGTCGACCATAGGTCGCCTCGCATATATAAGAGAATGCATTGGCTTAACACATTAAAAATTATAAAATTGTTAAAGAATGTAAGAAAAAATGGTAAAAAGTGTTAAAAAAAGATTTTTTTTAAGCCAATGCATTCTCTTATATATGCGAGGCGACCTATGGTCGACTCGCATATATAAGAGAATGCATTGGCACAGGGCATAACTGTAACTATCACAATGTGTTCAAGGAGCCGGTTCCAATGATATCCATATTTGTATGGTTCTATTGAGACAGACCGAAGATATTTTAGGCTGTTGAAGCTTTATTTGGCCGGTTTTGGCCGGTTTGTTGGGTAAAGGGTTAATCCAGAATTAAATTTTATTCATGACCATAAAAAGAATATACTAGCTGCCACAAAATAATATATACATGTATTAGATAGGGGTGGGAGGTACGCCCAGTGTCACGATACGATACATATCTAGATACATACCCTAGTATTTCGGGATGCAGCCCTTCATAAGGAATTCATGAATTGGTTGAAAGAAAAACATGTTCAATCATAATCATTTAATGTTAATAATTCATGAAGATATGAAACATATTTTGGGTTGCTAATGTATGAGAAGAGTGGTCACTCAATTGAATTGATCATATTAGATCACAACAGGGGGGAAGAGTGAAGACATTGTGCAGCTGATCTCAATCTTCAAACTTTGTCGACTTACATAGTTTTTATAAACCCCACTGTAAAACAGTTTTAGTATGTCGTGGTGGGATTCCAATTTGAATCCATGTTGCTTCGTGACAGGCCTCAGCCTAGGGGTCCAGAACAGGGAGACTTGAAGTCTCCCTCCAGGAAATTTAGGGAGACTTCAGGGAGAAGTGGGGAGACTACCAAAAATTGACAATTTTCAAATATCGCTTTATTTTATAACATCTGACAATAAAAATTTTAAAAAGATAAAATAAGAAATAAAACTAAACAAATTTGACTTGATATGAAATTAGCTTAATTAATTGTTATTATACATTTAAAAATTTTGGAAATGTTTTGTGTAGCTATCATTTAAGCAAGACAATTATCAAGTTACAGTAGTAGTGAATTTTTTAACTAAATGAAAGTAGTATTATTTCCTAGACTGCAGCTTGGAAGATACGTTTGTACAGTCTGAATTATGATGCATGTAACTTTGTAAGTTTAATTTGGTCACGGCTGTAATGTGGGTGTCCGCTAAAATAAAGAATAAGGACTAACTAACAAAGGAGTTGCAAAAGCTTTTATTAATTAATGGCCTCCCTTAATTACTGCCAACATCACTGGTATAATCCGATTAAAGCAATAAACTTGACATTATTTTATTTACGGAAGCGGTCTCTTCAAAAAGTCCGACGAGGTCTCTTCAAAAAGTCTGACGCGTTACCGAAACTTCCGAAGCGCCTGGTACATACTCTGATAATGTCGTAATTCTTTTATATCTGAAAAGCGGGACGGCGGTCTTTTAAGTTAATTAAAACATTTATTTGTGACACTCACGATGGTCAGTAACAACACAGATGCGAACATCTCATCGTGTTTTCAGCGTGTCAAAACATTCGTGATTAACATTCTTTACCGCAAAGGGATCGAACAAAGGCGACTGAATAACAACACAAAACAATAGGTCATATTTTATTTTTTATTTTAAACACTTGGGTCTTTGTCTCTGCATCGTCGGTTTCTTTTTGGGATGGCCGCCACAATTCATCTATATATGGACATGTCCAGACATGTCCGGAAAAAAAACTAGAAAAATATTTAAGAAAAACAAAAATTCCCCCTAAAATTGAAGGCGACTTCAATTTTGCCTTAGAGCGACGACAGGGCGAAGTCAGCGACAGTAAGGCGACAATCTCGCCCGAGTCGCCTTGTGAGCTGAGGCCTGCTTCGTGCAGTATTAACTATTAAGTTATGAAAGCACGCATTGCCACACAACGTCACTTTTACGTTGTCACTTCCTTGTGTGCATTCAGAGTTATCCTTCCTGCATCATTTCTCTGAACGAACTCATCTTTGTGCCAACGGTATATCAATCATTACACAGCAATAACAAAGCCGAAGCGTATGACCGACAAACAGGTAGCTGACCTATTTAATCGGCGCTTTGAAGCAGAACGACTTCATCTTGCTTCTTTGCGTGCCGTTGTAATTAATTATCATTTTCCGGCGTGAATATATGGATTTTAAAGATCGAATAATGGATAATAGATAAACAAAATTGTGTATCGCGGTGCGCGATTTTTTGGCTATGGAACCGGTGATATCTCGCACCCCTAGTATTAGACCACATTACTTATCTTGGTTTCCCCTGACCCTATCCAAAATTTCAAGATTGTGTAGGTTGATAGGTGATCATTTATTTTGTTTAATTGTTAGAATTCACTGGCCGGATGATTAATCCTTTCCCTTAAGAACCATAGGTTGTTTGTAGAACTTATTATCTAAACATATCCCTCCAATAAATGGGACACCTTCTGTCCTTCTGTACTTGTATTATCAGTCATGTGCTTATTTTTCATCAAACCCTCTCCAGATGAATAATAGACCATTCCATTGTATATTTTTATAACTGAATGGGAAAATCCATTTATCAAAGAAAGGGTTAATGGGAGTTTAATAATGTTTTTGAGATTAAAATTTTATTTGATCTATTCCTCTACCTGCCATAAATTAAATTATAGACTGTATCTGTCGAGGTATGTTAAAGGTTTTCAATACATTTCAATTATTATGTTCATGTATTTATCATCTTCATTGAAAATAAAAAAAATATATTCTCTAGGAAGCCAATAAAATACCGGTATTTGATTAGGGATCGTTTTGTTTAGGGAAACAATTTTGTTTTATTTTGGCCTTAGTTTACTGTTTACAACATAGACTGGCATATTATGATAATGTCAAATTTGTAGCAAACAGCATTTTTGAAACTCTGTACCCATTCCCACTGTATCTATCACACTCTATCTATCCCACTCTATCTGAATGTAAGGCCAAATAAATAACACTTTCGTGTTCTCACCCTCCTCCCTTGTCACTCAGGTATGTTTTCCAGATTTTGAGAAAAAAATAAATAACCACCCTCCCTCATCTCAAAATTTGAGATCTATTTGCCTGAATATCACTCTCAAATTTTTTCAGGCGCAATAGCTGCAGCTTCAGCCTTGTCAATACCCAAAGCTGGAGCCGCAAATACTGCCACCGCAGTATTACGACCCAGTCAGTCTATCGGATCAGTTCAGCTGACGTCAGCGGCACACACCCAGTCACCTTTACAGACCACTCTGAACACTACCAAGACTGCAGTTCAGGCTTCTCATAGTGCTTTACAAAGTTCATTATCGATGACTCAGACATCACACGGAGCTCATATCCATAGTTCCGCTCCATCCGCATCAATTCTTACTATTCCAAAACCCGCACCCATTGTTCCAGGATCTGCTGTGTTACGAACCAGCTCCATCCATAATCCAATAGCTACGACAACTCCTATGCCATCTTCTGTGAAGATTGAGACAAACAGAGCGCAGCTGATATCCACACTTAAATCTAGTGCTCCTGCCAGGGCTAATTCTCCTGCTTTAACTCTTGCAAGCTTATCACAAACTGATGTACAAAGGTTAGTCCGATTATTACCTACAGAACTCAACTTATTCACCAATTGGGTTTATATTTAGTCCAGGTAGTCTATACCGGACGAGACTGTGAATTTGGTGATGTTAGCCCGCTATGTGGGATAGGGTAACTAAATTCACCCTCTGGACCTCATTCTGCAAATGACAGGCACACTAAACTCAGGCTTGCCCACCACTAACGAGAACTTTTTACGATGATTTGTTCAGTATGACCTTTTATTATACCCCCCGCAACGAAGTTAGGGGGGGTATACTGGAGTCAGCTTGTCCGTCGGCGTCGTCCGTCCGTCGGCGTCGTCCGTCGTCCGTCCGTGGACACAAATTTGTCCGGAGTTTTTCTCAGTCGTTTTTTGATCAATTTCCTTGAAACTTGGCACAGACATCAACCACCATGGGAACCTGTGCACCTGTGATTATGACGTCTGTTGGACTTTTTTTAGTGGAGTTATCCCCCCTTTTTCGACTTAGAAAATTTTCACAACATGTATACTTTTGTCCGAGCTTTTATTCCTACATTTTTCAGTCAATTTTTTAAAAACGTGGCACAGATATTTAGTACCATGGGAACTTGTGCACTTGCGATTATGACGTCTGTCCGACATATTTTGGTGGAGTTATCCCCCTTTTTTTATTTAGAAACTTTTTTTGCAACATTCATAATTTTGTCCGAGCTTTTATTCCTACATTTTTCGGTCAATGTTTTTTAATCTTGGCACTGATATTTAGTACCATGGGAACCTGTGCACCTGCGATTATGACGTCTGTCCGACATTTTTTGGTGGAGTTATTCCCCTTTTACAACTTAGAAATTTTTTCGCAACATACATAATTTTGTCCAAGCTTTTATTCCTACATTTTTCGGTCAATAGGTTTAAGATTAGGGTTATGGTTGTACACCTGCAATGGGAACTGTTATTTTGTTATTTTAACTAAATGTTTACTGACATGTGAAACATCTTAGTATTTTAAAAACAGGGGGGTATCCGTAGTCCCATTGGGACAGTCACACCTCTAGTTGGGAATTAATTCAGGTCTTATCTACCATTGCATGGATAAAGATCCCCTCTGAAGTTCAATCAGGCAATATAATTTCCAGTTTTCTATTGAATTTTTTAGTTGTTAATTATTGTGTTTTGACAGCAAATTCATTGCTGACACAGAAATACCTTTTCCAAATTTATAATGTATAAACCCTTTTTATATTAAGAGTAAATACTCATTGACGAGTAGTTCCCTTTGGAAATGTTCAGATAATAAGTTCAACAAATGACCATAGGTTGTTTGTTGAACTTATTATATGAACATTTCCACCAAGAATATGAATCATTCTGCTTTTGTATTATCAGTTTTTCTGTCTGTCATCTGCTTTTATTACATGAACATCCCTCCAAATCAATAATAGACAATTTCCAATGTATACTTTTATAACTGAATGGGAGAATCTATTGAGTAAAGAACATGATAATCGATGATGTTATGCGTATTTGCAGATCAACAGTTCCTTTACATCAACCCGTGTCTTCATCATCAAATCCAAGTCTGCAAATCACTCTGACTCCCAGATCAGTTGCTTCGGAAATCAAAGGAAACATGCAGACAAAAATTATTCACACACCATCATCGATGGCTACTCCACAGCAGAAGGTCATGTTGTCGTCCCAGACGCAAGGTGCTCCGTTTGTGCAGCAGGCTTCTCTGTCAGCTATGGCCAAATCAGGTTTGTTGGTTTAAACATTTATTACACTCCTGTGCGCGATTTCCATTGAAAACGCTGTTAATTAAAAATGGTAATGTCACTAGTGAATTATGTCATTTCCTGTGACGTTATTGACGTTACGTCGCTTACTGGTCTAGACTGAATTTTCGATGGTTGAACTTTCTGGGTGTTTTAATCATATTTGGCGAACCAAATTGATGCAGAAGTATAATAAATAGAGTAATAAATTATTCCGAGAATTACAGTTAATAATTCACTCGAGGGAAGAGACTTTTGGGTAACTCGTTTCTTACCGACATCTCTCGCCTTTCGTGAATTATTAAACGTAATTCTCGAACCAATTGATTACTCTCTATCTATTTATCAAAATAATTTGGTGACAAGATTGTAGGACAAGTGCTAGCTACTTAGATGGACCTCTACACATGAAAAGGTTAGTTTTAGAGCTCATTAACCCTTTACCCAACAGAAGGGCCCTGTGCCAATGCATTCTCTTATATATGCGAGTCGACCATAGGTCGCCTTGCATATATAAGAGAATGCATTGGCTTAACACATTAAAAATTATAAAATTGTTAAAGAATGTACTAGTAAGAAAAAATGGTAAAAAGTGTTAAAAAAAGATTATTTTTTTAGGCCAATGCATTCTCTTATATATGCGAGGTGACCTATGGTCGACTCGCATATATAAGAGAATGCATTGGCACAGGGCATAACTGTAACCATCACAATGTGGTCAATGAGACGGTTCCAATGATATCCATATTTGTATGGTTCTATTGAGACAGACCGAAGATATTTTAGGCTGTTGAAGCTTTATTTGGCCGGTTTTGGCCGGTTTGTTGGGTAAAGGGTTAAAATTAAAAAAAATTGTGGCCCACTCCATGTTCAGTAATTTTTTATGCCCATTTGAAAAAATGGTCGTTTTATGTAATCAGTCTGTCCATCCATCTGTGTTTGGTTTTCGTCTGATAACTCCAGTTTTTATTATTTGATCTGAAAAAAAGGTTGGTATGTGTGTCAAACTCAAATACAGATTCCTTTCTATTATCCATGAGTTATAGCCATTTTTCAATTTAATTCATCTGACAATAATAACAATTTACAAGTAAACTAACAGCCTTATTTTTAAACATCGTAGAGAATAGCTCCAAGGAACAATAATAATTTATCTTTTTTCCTGTTACCTGAAGTGAGAAATCACACAAGATTCACACAAAATTCAATAAATTAGAAAATTCTACCAACATTTATAGCTCACCATTGAAATTAGCTGAAATTGACTGCTTTTACTTAAAATCTGAAGAAGTATCATTTTATACTATAAATCTAAAGAAAAAAACTAATTTTGGAGGCATCCTCAAAATGGTGGACGACAGATATTCCCATCTAAGATATTACATGTACATGTATCCACTATCAAACTTTACTTCTATCTATCTGTCCGTAAATTTCTGTCCCATCACTCCTACATGTATATCTTTCTTACTTTTTCCCCCCACCCCCTCCACTTATATTCTTTTTTTTTATCATTTTGTTTTTAATCACCAATTATTTTTCTCCTTTTATTTTATTTTATTAATTTTCTTATTACTCAAATTATGCTGCATGAAATGTATTTCAAAAAAGAAAATCTGAATAGAATTATATTTTGGGACTGATTTCAGTGATTTGAATGCACTTTTCTGTGATATAAAACACTCTTTCATCCAAAATAAATCTATAAAAAAAATTATGTTGAGAGCATGGTAAGAATTATAATTGTATTCAAATCTGTTCAAATTGGAATAAACTAATTTGTTCATACAATTGCTGAAATAAAGAAAGTAGGGTACAGACTATCAAAGGAGCATGCGAGCTGAGTAAACTGTCCATACATGTATTAGGGGATTGCACGTCAAAAATGACGGGTCTATAACATTTCATCGGTTTACTGACACAAACGTCATAACTCTATCTTATATCTATCATGCACTTGATGCAGGACATAAATCACTATAGGGTTATCTTAGTGTTCTCAGTGACACCGTGCTTTTGTATGCTAAAACACTGCCTAAATTTTGTCATCGCGACCCTTGGAAAATGTCCATATATCTCAGACAGTCTTTAACCAATCAGCCTGAAAATTTGTCAGATCTTATGTTCCAAATTTGGGCAACATTGGACGTATGATTGAAGAGTATAAACGTGCCAAAGTGCAACAGAGTTGCACACACACAGACAGATGATGGGGTTTTATATATATAGATCTCGAGTTAATTTATGTTAAAGGTGATTTCATATTACGTTTCAGTTGGTATGAATCTGACTACTCACAGCCAGCCTACCAATCTCACGGCACTGAACATGACTGTTCCACCAAAGACAACGGCACCTATTGCTGCTGATATCCCAGTCGGTAAGTTACTAATCAGCTTTGATGGCACTAGAGAAATTGTGTCTATATTCCTAGCCTTGAAATAGTATGTCTGACATTTGCAAAATGAGGTCTCCAGAGGGTGAATTTAGTGATGCTACACTGCACAGCGGGCTAACATCAAATTCAACTTCTGGGCACCTTGTTCTACTTACTGGGAAGTATCTATAGTCTCAAATTAACATTGTTTTAGTTACTTTTTCTCTTCTGTTCAGTTTCTGTATTCCCTATATTTTTAGTGCAGATGATCTACACAGTAAACTAATAGAAACAATTCAAAACCGTATTTCATCTCGAACCATGTTTCTACTACATACAAATTCGGTCAAAGACCATGAACATTTCTGTAGACTTCGAATCAACTGTTGTCTTTCATAAGAAATTGAAAAAGTCAGACACAAACGTCTGCTGACGTCAGTCGATGAGCGTTATGCAAAATGTGCAATGTTAACTCAGTGGAAGACGAGAATCATTTTGTTTTCCACTGTGTCAAATACGACAACTTGAGAAAAAATCTCTTCGAAGAACTAAATAATAAAAGCAATGCATTTCTTGGGCGCGTTTCCGTATACTGGGAACAATGCAAGGCCTTCACCACCGGTGATCTATAACCTTGCAATTAATTTTTATCTAATAAATTTTCTAGGTTTTAAAGTTATTGCGGTTGATAGCATAGTAACTTGGGTAGAAAATGGATGCAAAACGACCAGCAAATCTACTCTCTGATTCTTCTATTGGTTGATACAACAAAAGTAGGTCCACTAGTGTTTCCACAACATTGAAAACATTGACTGCATTTTCCCCTCGGCGGATACAGGACCCGTTCCCAAAACCTGGCGGAAAGCCTGTATTGTGTAATGGATAAGGCTCACATGAGTGTTTTTATGCTAATAAAATATCAAATATTAACCCTTTCAGTGCCAAGTCCGATTTTTGTATCAACCCATATATCCTTGATCTTTTTCAAATTTATTGATTATAATAATGTGATACATTGATGGAAAGAGCTTTAAGAGCTCTTTTCTTCAATGTATCACATTATTATAATCAATAAATTTGAAAAATGATCAAGGAAATATGGGTTGATACAAAAATCAAACTTGGCACTGAAAGGGTTAATACTGCTATCTGATGCAAATATTCTTTCCTCCCACAGCTAAAGTTACTCCCCAGAGACATCAGCACCCAGCGGCATTACACCCTCAGATTACCACTGTAGTCACGTCGTCTGGGGATGCCTCGCGGACTGAGCTGCCAATTCCTCACACAACACAATCATCTCATCCTCCTCTGCCAAGCAACCTGATCGTCACCCAAGCTAATCACGCCCCATCAACCATCGTAATAACTACATCTAATACATCAACAGCTTCTCAACCGTCTCAGGATTCAAGGTGAGTTGGCCTATATCACCTATATTTTATTTATTTATGTGGATTTACGTCTATTGTTTGTGTTTTTGGTCATAATAAATGTATTCACACAAGTTATATATACCAAGAAAGACAAACATGACAGATATTCCTATCCTTCCGCGCTAGCACTCGTGCCGTATCAACAAACCCATTAACCCTTTACCCAACAAAACGCCCAAAAACGCCCAAATAAAGCTTCAACAGCCTAAAATATCTTTGATCTGTCTCAATAACACCATACAAATATGGATATCATTGGAACCGGTTCATTGACCACATTGTGATGGTTACAGTTATGCCCTGTGCCAATGCATTCTCTTATATATGCGAGTCGACCAAGGATCGCCTCGCATATATAAGAGAATGCATTGGCCTTACATTCTTTAACAATTTTATAATTTGTTCTTACATTTTTTAACAATTTTTATAATATTTTTCTACATTCTTTGACAATTTTATCATTTTTAATACATGTTAAGCCAATGCATTCTCTTATATATGCGAGGCGACCTATGGTCGACTCGCATATATAAGAGAATGCATTGGCACAGGGCCGTTCTGTTGGGTAAAGGGTTAACACACTCATGTCGTTCTTCATATATATTTTGAGAAAGGCCGACTTACAATCCGGGCTCAATTTTCTGAAATTTCTACTTATCGCAGGCTTGGGAAAGGTACACTAATTTTCTACCTGTCACCTCTGAATTTTGCCTGTATTTACCCTCATATGTGGCATAATATGTATTTGAGACGAGGACATTTCAGTTGATTTTATTCTGTATAAAGAATAGTTATAATCTTTACTGCTACAACCAGTATAATACTGTAGTGTGAAGTTTGAGATAAATAAATAGGAATTTGAGGATAATGTTGCTAAAACTCAGACTAAAGTGCTATCTCAAACTGACACAAGTAGATATTATCTGCAGTCAGAAGCCTGTAGACTTAGTTCACCTGTCACTTGTCACCCAGAAAGAGTGGCCTGTCAGTGACAGGTGGGCTGATGTATGCCTCGAGCTCTGTTTACAATTTAAATATGGCAAGAAACGCTGTTTTAAGTCAACCATGGTAAATTTGTTAAGAAAGGCTGATATATAATTTTAACATGGTATATATACCGCAAGAAGCTGATATATAATTTTAACATGGTATATATACCACAAGAAGCTGAAATATAATTTTAACATGGCATATATACCACAAGAAGCTGATATATAATTCTAACATGGCATATATACCACAAGAAGCTGATATATAATTTTAACATGGTATATATACCACAAGAAGCTGATATATAATTTTAACATGGTATATATACCACAAGAAGCTGATATATAATTTTAACATGGCATATATACCACAAGAAGCTGATATATAATTATACCCCCCGCAACGAAGTTAAGGGGGGATATACTGGAGTCAGCTTGTCCGTCGTCCGTCCATCTGTCCGTGGACACAAATTTGTCCAAAGTTTTTCTCAGTCGTTTTTTTTATCAATTTCCATGAAACTTGGCACAGACATCAACCACCATGGGAACCTGTGCACCTGCGATTATGACGTCTGTCGGACTTTTTTTGGTGGAGTTATCCCCCCTTTTTCAACTTAGAAATTTTTCGCAACATGTATACTTTTGTCCGAGCTTTTATTCCTACATTTTTTGGTCTTTTTTTTTAAAACGTGGCACAGCTATTTAGTACCATGAGAACTTGTGCACCTGCGATTATGACGTCTGTCCGACATTTTTTGGTGGAGTTATCCCCCTTTTTCGACTTAGAAACTTTTTTTACAACATGCATAATTTTGTCCGAGCTTTTATTCCTACATTTTTCGGTCAATGTTTTTTAATCTTGGCACTGTTATTTAGTACCATGGGAACCTGTGCACCTGCGATTATGACGTCTGTCCGATATTTTTTGTGTGGAGTTATTCCCCTTTTTCGACTTAGAATTTTTTTCGCAACATACATAATTTTGTCCAAGCTTTTATTCCTACATTTTTCGGTCAATAGGTTTAAGATTAGGGTTATGGTTGTACACCTGCAATGGGAACTGTTAATTTATTATTTTAACTAAATGTGTACTGACATGTGAAACATCTTAGTATTTTAAAAAACAGGGGGGTATCCGTAGTCCCATTGGGACAGTCACACCTCTAGTTTTAACATGGTATATATACCACAAGAAGCTGATATATAATTTTAACATGGCATATATACCACAAGAAGCTGATATATAATTCTAACATGGCATATATACCACAAGAAGCTGATATATAATTCTTGTTTGTTTATATTTCAACTGAGGCTCATGTGTATTAACCCTTTCATGATGTGATCCGCGCTGGTGCATCATTAAAGATCCTGTGCCAGTGCATTCTCTTATATATGCGAGTCTCCCATATGAAGCTCCAGTCATAGAAGAGTTATGTCAACCATTGTAAATTTGTCAAGAAATGCTGATATATAACTCTAACATGGTATATATATATCACACGAGGCTGATTCATTATTCTAGTATGTTTATATTTCAACTGAGGATGATGTGTATTAAATGTAAATGAAAATGTCATTATCTTCATGACAGGATATATCCATGCATGAAGAGACATATTCAATTCTTCAAACAAATAAATGAGATGTTTATTTTTGGTTCATCTATGCTACCATACTTTAAATAAGACATTTATTTTCATGTCATCTATGTCACCATACATTAAAGGAGATGTTTATTTTCAGATCATCTATGCCACCCTACATTCAATGAGACGTTTGTTTTCAGGTCGTATATGCCACCATACATTAAATGAGATGTTTATTTCCCATCCGGTCATCTATGCCACCATACATTTAAATAAATGAGATGTTTATTTTCAGGTCATCTATGCCACCATACATTAAACGAGATGTTTGTTTTCAGGTCGTATATGACACCATACATCAAATGAGACATTTGTTTTCAGGTCATCTATGCCACCATACATTAAATGAGACGTTTGTTTTCAGGTCATCTATGCCACCATACATTAAATGAGACATTTGTTTTCAGGTCATCTATACCACCATACATTAAATGAGACATTTGTTTTCAGGTCATCTATGCCACCATACATTAAACGAGACATTTGTTTTCAGGTCTTCTATGCCACCATACATTAAATGAGACATTTGATTTCAGGTCATCTATGCCACCATACATTAAATGAGACATTTGTTTTCAGGTCATCTATGCCACCATACATTAAACGAGATGTTTGTTTTCAGGTCATCTATGCCACCCTACATTCAATGAGACGTTTATTTTCAGGTCATCTATGCCACCATACATTAAATGAGATGTTTATTTTCAGGTCATCTATGCCACCATACATTAAACGAGATGTTTGTTTTCAGGTCGTATATGCCACCATACATTAAATGAGACATTTGTTTTCAGGTCATCTATGCCACCATACATTAACTGAGACGTTTATTTTCAGGTCATCTATGCTACCATACATTAAATGAGATGTTTATTTTCATGCGATCTATGCTACCATACATTAAATGAGATGTTTATTTTCAGGTCATCTATGCCACCGTACATTGCACCACAAGAACTGTATTATCACTCACTCCAATACGGTAATCTAAATCCACTCGTGTATCAGCAGGTTGTTGGGGCAGCACAGTCTCGACTGCCAGGACTTGGTATGTACCCTTTAAAGGCATTTATTTAAACTGCTTCAAACTGACATTTTACACTACAAGAATTTAAAGAATATAAGGTCAAATAAATACAAATTCTGTGTTCTCAGGCACCTCCATTGTTACATCTTTTTTCAATGTTTTCTATTAAAAATATTGGATTTAAACAAAAAAACTAAAAAAAAAATTGTTTCTCTGGAAAGTATATTTATTATCAAATAATTTGTTTTTTTAGTTTCTTTAGAAAGTGTTTCATTTTATTGTTTAGTTAGTTCTCGTTATCCCCAAATTGGCAGATGGCACAATTCATAATCAAGGTGTCCAATGGGTGCCCATCCCCATCCGGGAACTTAAATCTGAGTCTAGGTATTTCATAGCAGATGATGCCATGAAGAATGAGGTCCCCACCGATGGGGGGGGGGGGGGGGGGGGGGGGGGGGGGGGTGGGTTCAAACCTTGACCGGCTGAAAAAAAAATCTGATTTTCAAATTCAAAGGGCCATAACTCTTGAACAAGAAGGTCAGTCTTTTAGATTCCTTCAGATTTGTATTCACTTTCAGAATCGCATGCCCTTTCAAATGATATATAACACAACATATTCAAATGATTTCAATTGTATCACTGTCTATAAAGTTCGCGGTCTAATGCTGGTCCATTATTATGCCCCCGACTTGAAGTCGGTGGGTATATAGTCGACGTCTCCGTCCGTCCGAACATTTTGCATTATTGTTCAGCAACCGCTGGGCAGATTTAGCTGATATTTGGTATGGTGATAGAGCAGCATGGGGGAACAGCTACATGCATAGCGTGGCTTTCGTCCACCAATTTTCACCAGAGTTATGGCCCTTTTTTTACTTAGAAAATTAAATTTTGTCCGTCCGTACACACATTTTGCATTATTGTTCCGCAACCGCTGGGAGATTAAGCTGATATTTGGTATGGTGATAGAGCAGCATGGGGAACAGCTACATCCACCCATTTCACCAGAGTTATGGCCCTTTTTTTACTTAGAAAATTCAATTTTTCTCTTGTATTTTGGGTTTCCAGATGATAGCGTGAGCTTTGGTGGTACGATTGCAAATCCTGTATTTTTGTGGATCAGTTATATGAAAATACATGTCAAGTGCGAATTTGGGTATGATCTGATGATTTTTGCCAGAGTTATGGCCCTTTTTTCCACTTAGAAAATTTGAATTTTCGCTTGTTTTTGGGTTTCTGCAGTTTCGTCCATGCTTAATCCGAATTGCTATGGTCAGGGGCAAATGCCACGCGACAGCGTACCTCTTGTTAACATTGGGTGTTCTAAATTACATTCATTCTTTTCTCAGTTACTGGACAGACCACGAATCTTGCAGCGAGCCTAGCCGCTGCACAGACCATCGCAGTGCCATCAAGTCAACCAGTCAGATTCAATCATCCCCTTATGGTCACGGTTGACCCATCGCGACCCCTCAATATGCATGGAGGGCAGTACCCACATTCAGGAACTAGTACTCCAGACAGTACGTATCTGTTATGAAAGTACCTCATCTTTTCCAATGTAGTTGCACTGTTTTATTGAAGTGTACAACACTGATTTGTGAATCAGTCCATGCAAAGTGTGCTGAATAGCTACAGCGCCATATTCCTTATTCCAAGTTTCCTTTGATGTAAACCAGCCAGTGAAATCTGTTGGGATAATGCTGTTTTACATAGAAATTCTGTGTATATATCTTTCTATATCAGGTTTTAGCATTGTTAACATGCTCACCTAAAATAAATGTCACAATTATTCCTTAGAAAATATAATATTTTTTCTGAACTCCACACGAGATGGCAACTGTAAGTAGTAATGAAATGTGTGACATATATTTTATCACAATGTTTATAAGCATACAAACTCATTTGAACTCGCGACGTGACAGTGTGTATTAAATGTAAACAAACTGAGATTACTCCTAATTACGCTGCATATTATAATCGTAATTCAACATGAAAGTTAGATAATAATTCATCATTATAAGCTCACACCCTCTACATTCACACATAGCTCGTGGGAATCAGAATTTGAGCAATATGTTACTTACAATTGTTTTGGTTGTTTTAAAAAGTTGTTCAAATGATTAATGTTCTATTAAAATGTACTGGTATATGATTATAAGGAATGACCTTGCAGATCGATTGGGGTCATTGGTTTGGACGGGAGGAGTCAAAATCTGCCGATGTCACTTCACTCTTTCTGATATATATAAGCATATGTATAGATTTTTAGGGTAAAATCGATTAAAATTGACGAAAAATCTGGTCATTGGTTCTGGGCGTAAAGTCTGCTATAGAAAGATATATACATGGGACATCGTCATATCGACGTAAAACAGCATTATCCCAACAGATTTCACCGGCTGGTTTATGTCGAAGGAAACTTAGACTACATACTCCTCAATAAAACGCAGCACTACAACATTCATTCCTTATATTTATGGAGCTTCTTGATCATTATTCTCATGAAATTAGCTGGAATAGTTTATAATTTTTTTATGAAACCTAGAGTTGAAACGACTAGGGTATTTCGTAGTCAAACAATCGACAGTCACAAATCGAGTCCAAGTCGACTAATCGACAACCCCCATTCCCATGGAAAACTTCCATTTTACTATGTGGCTAATGAGTACTGTAAAATCACTCCAATATAACTGCTGTAAACGAGTTCACATTTTTCATGGGTGTTACGATCGGAAGAAGAAACTGGTGGCCGATGCTACTAAATTTGTATACATCCAGTAATTAATATCAGGAGTCTTGGCAAAGTTGGCTTGCACTTCACTGTAGGTTAGCGTTGTATTATGACACATTCATCATACCATATCCAGACACATAAGTCCATACTCATACTGAATTAATTACACGCATAGTGACAGAGAATACACAATCAACGTATTGGTATATTTATTGTATTCAATAAGAACTTCAAAGCGTGGCTGCCGATACAGTTATCTTTGATCGGCCATCGTGCAACGATGTTTATTTATTAGTGACATTGTCAATTTCATAACTGGTGTTTGTGTATGTAATTCTACTAAATAGCACGGCTTTTGTTTTGACTTTTAACATTGTCCTTGCCGTTGTTGGTATATTGTATTGTACCATTGTTCTGTTAAGACACAGTGCATCGACTTTTGGTGAACAATTCATCGACATAAACTAATCGACAAATCGTTTCAACACAACTGAAACCTGTCCCAGGTTTGGAAATAAACTCACCGGGGACCGCAAGTTGGCCCAATATTAAATTAATTCTACTTGTGAATTATCGATCAATTTATGTGTCTCATACTGGTTCTTTTATGGTGACCACAAGTTAGCCCAATATTAAATTAATTCTACTTTTGAATTATTGATCAATTTATGTGTTTCATACTGGTTCCTTTTGTAGTGCGAATTTTGGTATGAATGTGTTTTATTGTGTTATAATGCCCCTGACACAAATGGCAATTGATCAACCGGTGAACAGGATTTAGTTTGAGCTACATAGATGTAGGCTGTGTAAATATTTTCAAATATGAGGCTCTGGTGCCAATTATTTACACATTGTTTGTGTTCAGTTAATATGTGCTCACACACAAACGAAACAGTCTTTTGAATTTTCTTTCCAAGCCTTGAAACAGTGTCTGTCATTTGCAGAATGAGGTCCCCAGAGGGTGAATTTTGTGATGCTACCCAGCACAGTGGGCTAGCATCACTAAATTTACCCTCTGGGGACCTCATTCTGCTTAGGCCTCATCTAATCTAATCTAATCTAATTCTACATCATTGTTGAATACGTACCATTGAAAATCAATGTTATATAAAAATTAGGTGTAACAAACTAATGATACTACAAATTAATGAATATTTATCAATAGGGGTGTTTCTCTGTCTGTTGTCTGCTATAATATCTGAGCATCCCGGCAAAGGAATAATAGACCATACAGATGAACATTCCATTTTTTGGTGAACAAATTTCTGTGTACATGTTATGTCATGGGGTTGCTCATAACAATGCCAGAAAAACTTCCTGATAACCATATCTATAGAAAACAATGTTCCGGTTGACTTGATTACGCAATTCCTGGCAGCACGGTGATGTAATTTATGCTTGTTGTCAATGACACTGCTCCAATCATAATTTGTACTCCCATGCTGGTGAATCGAAAACTGAAGTTAGCCGCTCTTGGCCAATCAGAATGCATATTTCAGCGACAAATATTCATCTTGATTTACAATTCTAGGTATTCGTTCAGCATCATCCTCAGCAACAGACAGTGCTACATCACTAAACACAGTGACACCAATATCAACTACGGCAACAGCACACGCTCATGCTCATAATCTTGCAACATCCCCTCAGCATGGAACTAACCTCACATCAACCCCAATCAGCAACCCAAGTGCATCACCACGACCGAGCATTCTACGCAAAAGAACTGCTGATGGGTATGTTTGTAAAATATTGATCACTCTACCACACTGAGTATTTTAAACCTCAGTTCATATCGAGATATCTCCTTTATCTTTGGTGTATATAGGGGGATTCTTGCTTTAGCGCGGCATGAATCTTGAAGAAAAATAGCACAATTGGAAGTGAGAATTATTATACCGTACTTGGCAACACCACAATTCTAAAAAGGCACTGCATAATTATTAAAGGGACTCATGGTCTTTGAATTGGCTTCACGCAAAATAAGTCTGTAAAACAACGATCACCAACAAGTTTTGTTCTTATTTTCATTATTAATAACTCTCCAATAATGAGATTTTCGCATTTCAAAACCATTGTTATTTAACCCTTTGAGTGCCAGGTCCGATTTTTGAATCAACCCATATACCCTGTGCCAATGCATTCTCTTATATATGCGAGTCGACCATATGTCGCCTCGCATATATAAGAGAATGCATTGGCCTAACAATTTTTCATTATTTGTTATTATTTTTTACAATTATTTACAAGTTTAATAATTTTTTCTTATATTCTTTAACAGACTTATTTTGTAGGTTTAATGCCAGGGAATCTTACGTTTTTGATGGGCATCAAAATTATTACTATGAATACTTGGTGATAGTTTTGAGTTATAACATGCCCCTAAGGTATTATCCAGTTTGTTTTTAAATTCGTTATAGCATGCTTAAGCGTACCCAACCCAAAAAAAAAATTCAACCCAAAAAAAAACAGACTGTAAATTAGGGCCGATGATATCGGCCCCTGGCACTCAAAGGGTTAAAGATCCTGTGCCAGTACATTCTCTTATATATGTGAATCCCCCATCGGGAGCCTCGCATATATTAGAGAATGCACTGGCTTACAAGTTCGAGGTAAATATTGTTAGGCCAATGTATTTTATATATACAAATATATAAATTATCACTTCCGGTGTTTCGACTGAGATGTTTTGTATTTGGTTTTATATGCTTCCCGTGTTTTTACTGGGTTGCTATGTATTTGGTGAGATTCGCTTCACGTGTTTTGACTGAGATGTTTTGTATTTGGTTAGATTTGACAAATGCACAAATAAATCACTCTAATTTCAACCATCTACTGTTATCTTCTTCTTCCAGGCCTGTGATCATCAAGAAACCTTTTAATTTATCAGCATCCGAAGCATTGTCTCCGCATAAGGAAATGCCATCGACGCCGCACTCAAATCTCAGTTCTCCAAAAACTCCAGCTGGGTGAGTTAAGAAATAAATAATTTTAAGTTTATGAAGTTATGATCTCACCAACTTTATTTTCTATATTATTTTACCATTAGCTTAGAAAGAGCAAATGTGACCCGCCATATCAAATCCAGTCGGAAGTCAGGATTTTTTTACCCTGTGCCAATGCATTCTCTTATATATGCGAGTCGACCATAGGTCGCCTCGCATATATAAGAGAATGCATTGGCCTAACAATTTTTTACAATTTTAATAATTTTTTCTTGTATTCTTTAACAATTTTATAATTTCACCCATACAGAGCCCCAGACAAACATGAGCAGACGACACTCTTCTATATGCTTCTATATATGTGTGGGGCTCCCTGCAGGGTAATGGATGTTTTTTATTTTATGTCCTAAAAATTGTAAGAAACATTTATTTAAAAAAAATGATAAAAAATTGTTAGGCCAATGCATTCTCTTATATATGCGAGGCGACCTATGGTCGACTTGCATATATAAGAGAATGCATTGGCACAGGGTAAAAAAATCCCGACTTCCGACTGGATTTGATATGGCGGGTCACAAATGTATTTAAATAGGATAATTACATTAGGGGCAGATCACTTCAAATTGACAGTTGATCATTTGAATTTTGTCACGACGACACGTGGTGACATGGCAATGTCACATTCCCAATATTTCCAACTCAAAATGCACTGTTGTGTTGATATATTCTGTTGACATGTAATTTTAAGGAATACTCTCTGTTTCCAAATATGATTAAGTTTAAGAAATTTTCTTCACAACAAACTTTAGTTTGTGATTAGCCAAATGTCTTTAACCCTTCCATGACTGGAGCTTCCTGATATTTTGCGAAAATCCTGTGCCAATGCATTCTCTTATATATGTGAGTCTCCCATAGGGAACCTATCATATACAAGAGAATACATTGTCCTAACATTATATACTTTGACCTTGTAAGCCAGTGCATCCTCTTATATATATGAGGCTCCCTATGGGAGACACATATACCTGAAAGGTACTACTTTCTCTGCAATAGCATCACCACATTTACCCTTCTCCTTAATGTTACACATATCTGCTGCACACAAAACCATAAATAGCAACATTGTGTGAATGGTCAATGCTGAGATAATAGCTTTAAATGCTGATCACCTGATATTTAGCACAAGTCGTGGGTGGTATTGCTAAGATAATTTTCAGACAAGATACTGAAAACGAATATTGTGCATCGCGTGATAGCATATGCAGTTGTAAAGTGCTGACAGAAGTAATTCGAACAAAACTGTCTACTTGAGAAACCGGTTTGGTAGCAGCATGAAAATTAGTCATACATAAATTTTATGATATACCGTCTCCTTGATCTAGTGGGATGGGGTGCTATTCCATTGAAGAGATGAGTGTTTCTCTACAGTATAATAAGCATTGCGACTTGCGTACATGGTTTATCATCATGGAGAATGTTGGAAATTCTTGAAATGTAACTAGTATTTATACTGCAAAGGTATGCACTTCAGTTTCTGTGTCACATTCAATAATTAATCATCATGCTGAACGAAACTATCACGTACTGTGTGGTGAACATTACTTTGTGTGTTGAATACCCAAAATTATTATTTTTCACCCAGCTATTCTAAGCAGAAAACCATGAACTTTTAAAGAGGTAAATCATTGGGTTTAACTTGCGTTGCAGTGACCGGTAAATCCTTCAGATGGATCTGTTTTAATGATATGTGTACCTTTAAGGATATTTAACAAGAGACTTGTATATTACCAATAAAGCTAGCAATGGTTGATTTGTTTTCCAGGGACAATAGTCAGCCCTTTAGAGATAGTGTCCTGTTTGCCAAAGCTAACTTAATGTTTTTTTTTTCAGGGACAATAGTCAGTCCTCTACAGACACCGCCCTGTCTGCTGAAGCTAACACACCGACCCCGACGCATAATAACGCTACGGATATGAGGATAAAACAAGAACCCCCAGACCTACTGGAGAATGGTATGAGTGAAAAAAAAAATTCTATATATTGTACTATAGCAAATAATGTTTTGAGCTGCTCAAGTATGGAACGTTATTAACTCTGTCTTTACTAAATACTCATTGATGAGTAGTTCCATTAGGAAATGTTCAGATAATAAGTTAATAAGTTCAGCAAACAACCAATGAATATGAATCCTTCTGAACCTCTATTATCTTTGAGTATATCTGTTGTCTGCTCATTTTTCCTGATTACCCCTCCAAATGAATAATAGATCAATCCAATGTATATTTTTTATAACTGAATAGGAGAATCCATTCAGTATAGAAAGGTTTAATAATGAAAATATTAATATCTAGCTAGGTGAATATATAAATTACTTTCTTTATTTGATTAATATGTGATATATTTATGATATATTACTTTACCATTAGTTTTGTGCGCTTTATGATTTGTAATCATCTAAAATTATCCGTGTCATAAATTTCAGGCATTCCCACAACACCTACTCATAGTAACAGTATAGAAGCTTCTCTGAGCACGATAAACTAAAACGATCCATGTTATAAATTTCAGGCATTCCCACAACACCTACTCATAGTAACAGCATAGAAGCTTCTCCGAGGAAGAAACCAAGGAAACAACTTCTGTGAGTTTGTTTGTTATTATCCAAACTGTCGGTCTGTCTGTCCTTTGTGAGTTTTTTTCAGTAGTCGAATGGTTTGTACACAAGAGTTGTTTTATATCATGTGAAACTCCTGTTTCATAATGAAAAATGTCCAATGTAAAGAATCTAATTCAACAGTATTTTTGAATATGTTGTAACATCAAATGCATTAATAATAACTAGGAATAATGCATTAATAATAACTAGGAATAATATTTGTTTCCTTCATTTGATTTATAAATAAATTTCTTTTGAGTTAAAAATATTTCAGTGTTTTATATAAACCAAATACTGTGCAATATCCACATTTCAGCAAAAATATGAACATGAAAATTCATTGCGTGTTTGTGTTTTGGATAATAATTTATCTAGAACTTTTTATAATCTTGTCAAAGTGTGGCTAAATTCCTTCTCCTAGTATTCTAAATATTCTCTTTTACCCTGAAGTAATTCTCTTTAAAAACAAAATAATATATGACATGTGGGTGTAATTTAGTTGTTGTTCAAGGCTGTATCTAACCATAACATTTATTTGTGACTAATTTTCCAATAGTCTCTAGACTAGTTCACAAAACGTGCCATTGTAAGTGTGTTAACCATTTATATACTAAATACTCATTGACAAGTAGTTATGCCTTAGGAAATTTTCTGATAATTAGTCAACAAACTTCACATAGGTTGTTTGTTGAACTTATTATCCGAACATTTCCCACCAATCAATAGGATTCCTTCTGCACTTTCTATTGTCTGCTCATAATTCCTGATCATCCCTCCAAATAATATAATAGACCATTCCAATATACACTGTTATAACTGTTAGGAGAATCCATTCAGAGTAAGAAGGGTTAGTGGAGACGACCATGATTGAGTATTCTGAGGAATTGACGTTTTGTTAAAATTCATCATTAACAGACATGCTAATGAAGACTTGAAAGACAACTCCTCAAGTGATGAAGAACTTAATAAATTAACAGACTTCAAACAAGAGAGACTGAAGAGTATCAAGAGAGAAATCCGAGATGGTAAATTTCTACGTTTTATTATTTATTAAATGATCCGATCCTTATTCTGATCATTAAACCCATTCTATAATAATGATATGCAACGGTCATTGAAACAGTGTCAGGTTAACCCAAATGTATTATTGTTGTGCAAATGTGATTCGGACTCCGGGATGAGGAATGAAGAAGAATCGGTGTCTGTGACTGATATTGATATAGATATATTTACATACTAAGTGTTGTCATCACTAAATCCAGCATTCTCATTGGTCGGCGCCCACGTGGCTAGTTGCAGTTATTTCTCGGTGAATGCGCAACGGCTCATAACACCAAGCTCATAACACCATCGATACGTCATGGGTTTGGAAAGACGAACGCGTAATGTTTTGGGCAAATTTGGACTCGCGCAGGATTGACTTAATACATCATCGGGTTTCAATATGAAGAGAAATTGTTCCTATTAACTTTTGCCAAGGGTGCTATTGGGTATTTTGGGCTGTTTTTGTCACGATACACTTTTCGATTTAAATACATTTACAAAAGTGGCTTTTTCGTTAAATGTATATAAATATAAGGATTAACTGTCATGTGGACTATTTTTATGGAGATGTAACCGTGAGGTAAGTGGTCATAACTTGTATGTAAAACCCTTTGGGTTTTACACAAGTTATGTCCACTTACCTCATGGTTACATCTCCATAAAAACAGTCCACATGACAGTTAATCCTTATTTAAAATTTATTTTATTAAATTTACACCATTAAATACGTCAAAGAGTCTTTATTTATCTAGGGATGTGGGCAAACAACGAATAGTTAAGTGAAACTTCATCACATGTTATAGAAGCCGCTGTTAGTTTCACGTCCCATTTAATGATTTAAGTATGTTTTATGGAGGTTTTGGATCAGGAAATAAATAGAATCTACAATTCGTCCCCATTTTATAGATCAATTTACAAAACTTGTCCAGTAAATTAGATCTGGCCCTTGCCACAAAGGCTTGGTCCAGACCTAATTTACTGGACTCGTTTTGTAAATTTCGATATAAACTGGGGACGAAATGTAGATCATCTATACATGACTTGTTAGTCGACTTATGGTTTGGCGAGGGACGGTTGGCGGGCGGGCGGGCGGACCTAAAGAATGCCTTATAACTTGGACATTTTTTTTTTTATGGCGGCAGTTCCCAATAACTATTTACTGCCTGTAGAAAATGGATCACGTCCGAACTTTTTTACAAGAGTTATCCATCTTAGATGGTTTTTAGTTAAGTTTTTCACCGATAGCGCGATAACTCACGCAAATATTAACCAATTTCAACAATATTTGGTATATGAGACTCTTGCAACAATATCTCGGACGAGTTCGAAAACCAAGTTTGTCCGAATTTTATTCCGGAGTTATGGGTCTTAGTTTGTCTATTTTTACCAATTTTATCACCGTTAGCGCGAAAACTCGATGAAATATCAACCAATTTCAACAATATTTGGTATATGAGTCTCCTGCAACAATATCTCGGACGAGTTCGAAAACCAGGTTTGTCCGAATTTTCGCGGAGTTATGGGTCTTAGTTTGTCTATTTTTTTTCTCATTGAAATGCCACTATAGTTTCATGATCTTTTCAAGACCTTCGGAAAAGCTACATCTAACTAGATTGTTCACTTGGTCTAAATTATTTCTTTTTGACTTTCCATACAGAGTATGTTGATGATGATGGAGTGCGGTGGACCTTGGAGAAGAAGAGGCCGTCTGTGACATTCTTAATGAACTTCTATAACATAAACTGGAAATCACGCAATAATCACTACGTGAAGCACACGGACATCAAACTCAAAGGTACAATTCTTCTCAGTACAGGCCATGTTCAGGAGTGAGCGGATGTTTCAGGAATACAATTGTTTTAAACACCTGAGATTCCAAGAGAAATCCTCTATTCAATGCATAAGTTTGCACTCCAAAATACACGTAATAATATTCGCTTTTGAATTTGCCAGTATCAAAATAGGCCATAATTACCTGAGCTACTTTCGACGAGCATTAAATGTCACAGAAAGATGCAGTGAACACAAAAATTGGACCCTGAGCAAATACTGCACCATTAGTATTCATTAAAACATCATGCACTGCTTTCTCTTCAATTTAATTATAAAAATTAAGTAGAACCATAAACGTTACAGAGCAAGCCTTGAAATAGGGTGTCTGTCATTTGCAGAATGAGGTCCCCAGAGGGTGAATTTGGTGATGCTAGCCCGCTATACGGGGTAGCATCACTAAATTCACCCTCTGGGGACCTCATTCTGCAAATGACAGACACCCTATTTCAAGGCTTGTTACAGAGTGAAAAAAGATGCAGTGAACACAAAAATTGGACCCTGAGCAAATACTGCACCATTAGTATTCGTTAAAACATCATGCACTGCTTTCTCTTCATTTTAATCATAACAATTAAGTATTACCATAAACGTTACAGAGTGAAGACAGCTCTAGCTTTTCTTCCCAATGTCTACAGGTGCAATTTTAATGTGACTTTTGATAAACTATTTGAAAAAAAATTACCGAAAAATAGAAGAAACAGAACATGTATTTACAGTGGTATATCGATTATATTTACAGTCGATTAATTTGTTTTGTTATCTTCTGCATCAGGATGTTTTGCAATACCTCTTACCAAACTATGTACACATAATTTTGGGATTCATATTCATGCCCAAAGTAGGGCCCGACGAATCAGCAATTTCAACATCGAAATTGAATTGAATCTCGAATCGAATCTTTTTTAAACACTTTAGTTAATTCGCGGTACCGATCAGTGGGAGGTACAAGCAAAAATGTCAGATGATTCTATAACGTCAGTGAGACAACTCAGATTACGAGGAGGTTCATTGAACTTAATTTCTATGACATGATATGAACAATATTTAATCAGAGTTTAAAACAGTTTAATATATTTTGTGCCACTGCCACTATGCGTGAAAAGTAAGCAGTTTGGAACTTTAAAGTCAATGGAGTCCGATTCGAGTCATTGCAAACGGAAACTCTTCTGTGCATGTACGCTTCAACCTGTTGTGCACAGCAGGCACGCGCGATATTAAAATTGCGACTTGTGACTTGGGAATGACAGATTACAGAGAACTCTAGTATCCCAACTTAGGCTGTACGTCGGAAAGCTGAATGGTCAACAATATTCCATTTCCCAGATAACATATATGCTGTTTAAAGATGTTGGTCGAATTTGGAGACGACATGATGGAGCCCAAAATGTTCATTTAATATATTTATATCGTTATAAATTTTGAATGAAAAAAATATGATATTATTTGATTGAGCTGAGTAACGCAATATAGGCTTTTCTGGTAAGAATGTCAGATACCGACATACAAATATGTCCCACAAGAAATGCACTCGCTTCGGCAGCTGGGACCGGGCTATATTGCGACATTGCTGGTTTTATGTGGTGGAGGAAACTGTGTGCGCTACGATTATGGTACAGCCGTGATGAACCATCACAGACCTACCTGCAGGTTGCACCGACCTTCCACGAGTAACCAGCGCTGGGACTGGGAGGCCAATACATATATATGAGCAGTGAGCTTTTGGGTACTTACCCTATACACATTGGACCACGGAGGTCCCAGATGGTCGTGGAAAGAGACTCAGGTTAAGTATTGGGGATATAATGAACAATTTTTTATAGATAATGCAGTCTATTCCCGGTGATAAAGGACTTGTATATAACGATTCGAAATATCCCAAATCACCCAACCGCTTTTGAATCGAATTGAATCGGAATGTAAGAGGTCCCCAGAGGGTGAATTTGGTGATGCTAGCCCACTATGCGGGATCTCGTCATTAAATTCACCCTCTGATTAATATGACAAAGATTTCTCTTTATTTATAGATGAGCGCCGCCCTACAGTAAATGAGCTGTCAAATCAAAAAGGAGTGGTACAGAAAGCGAGCGGATGGAAACTCTATCACCTAGGTGCTCAATTAGAAGATTTGGTATGTAACTCTATCCATTAAAATTTTGGTTAAAGGTACTCATACTCAATCTGATCAGACGGTTCCCATATCATCAAGTTGCAACAACAACATTTCTTCAAAATACGCTTTAGTTATCAGAATCGATTAATTACAACAAAATAATGCTAACCACTGTCAACTATTTTATAAAATTTCCCAAAATGTGTTATTTATCAACATGTTTTTCAAAGAAATATGGGCATATTATTACTTGATTGTCACGAAATTTGGTCATATTAGGCCAAAAAAAAAAGTGATTTGATTCTCGGGCAATTTTTTTTGAGAATCGATGAGGGAGCGAGGGTTTTATTTTTATTTTTTATTTTCGTTATGGGGATAATGCCCATAGTTTAAAGCATGGGCTATACTTTCCCAGGTTAAGAAAATGTAAGGAGAACATTGTTTTGATATTATTTTATAAACTAATGTATTCCACTAAAGAATGACCATAATAAGATCGTTCTCAACGTTGTAGATGGACCAGTCTACTAACGTTTTATCACCTGTTGTCACATTTAATGGGAAGATAATATTTGCGTTTCTAATATTGTTTCGTAACAAGCATGTTTAATAACAACAAACAGAGCTAAATATCCGGTTCAATTACTCAAATAAAAATACGGAAATTGAATACAAACAAAAGATATATATAGTGATCTTCATAGAAAGTCTAGAATGACTTATTCTGCTGTATCTGAATAAGTATTGTGTAACTCAATACATGCCAGCCATAACAACTTCAAATATTAAACCATCGACGTATATTGTGTAGATCGATGATTAAACCAGCATATACATCGCTAATACGCACCATATTTCTTTCCGGTTTGTGTTCCCGAAATTGTAAATCTCAGAATTGTTTCCCGTTTAGCGTTTACCTTTTCGAATTGATAAAATACCGAAATATTTGAACACATTTGACTCAATAAACTTGGTGTTTGGGCTCCTTGTGGTGACAATATACCCAGGGAAGGATCCAGGGCTCTTTTGATACCTGTTACAGGTTTGGGCGCCCAAACTCTGGTGGCCCAAATGTCCCCAAATTGCAAGTGGATAGTTTTATTAAAGCTGAATTTTCTAAATTTTGAAGGAAATTTATTATAATTCAACAACATGCAATGCAAATCATCAATATACAGTTGATATAGAGCCTTTATTTGCTTAATCAAGTGTCCAGTGAGAAATATTTTAACCCTTTAAAATGGCTTTAATGACTGGGGCTTCTTGAAATTTTGCAAAAATCCTGTGCCAATGCATTCTCTTATATAAATGAGAGTCTCCCATCAAAGGAGAATCGCATATATAAGATAATACATTGGCCTTTATCTTGACCTTGTAAGCCAGTGCATTTTCTTATGTTTTATCTTTAATGTTGCACCTAAGGGAGGGGGCGACCCCCTCCCGTACCTACCCCCATCTCGGGCCTACGGCCCTTGGGATATGCCTTCGGCATATTATGGTCCCAAAACAGGTGTCCCCAAAAAATCCCTGGATCCATCCCTGAATATACCTGGTAGTTATCGTTGCCTAGTGTCTGTTTTTTAATACCAACACATACACCATTGTATGTCTATCATATTCGGTGTTTGAAACATAACTAATTTCTGTTTTCTAGTTTCCTATTTTCGTGTTATCATTTGACAGCGTGGTCAAATTTGAAAAATCGTAATAAAATGGTTCAACGCGGGCCTTTTTTCCAGACGCGGCTATGCCCGAGAATCAAAACCCTTTTTATGTTTACCCATACCATAGTATGGTAAACATAATGTCGACGTCCGGATTGACCACTCGTCGTGTGTCTGTCCGTCTGTCTGTCTGTCTGTCTGTCCGTGGACACTTTACGCATGGTGCGATAACTCAAAATTTTTCTATCCGATCGGAACCAAATTTTGTATATGAGTTTCGCAGACCAAAATACAGATCGAGTTCAAATATGGGTTTGATCCGAATTTTTTTGACGGGTTATGGCCCTTTTTCGACCTCGAATTCACGCATGCTGTCATAACTCGAACAATTTTTATCTGATCGGAACCAAATTTGGTATGCGATTCTCAGAGCTCAAAATACAGATCGAGTTTATTTTAAAGGAGTTATGACCCTTTTTTCAAAAATAAAATTAAAAAAACTAAAATCCGATGCTAAAATACAGATCGATTTAATGACCCTTTTTTCAAAAATAAAATTAAAAAAACTAAAATCCGATGCTAAAACCGAAGTATATTTTGTCCGTTTGTGTTCATATTTGATATGTAGGTTTATGATGACATGCCCCTCATCTGTATAGTTTTTGGTATTGATTGGTTGATCGGTTTAGAAAATAATGAACCCTTTACACACATGCTATCCAATGCAATAAGTTGAACATATTTCTTCTGATCTGCCTCATATTTCTTACCTAGGTTTTTCTTAGCATGTTCTTCGTTTGTATGGTTTTTGGTATTGTTTAATTAACCCTTTTTTCACTCTTATGTTTACTTAGAATTCACCCAAGCTGCTATGACTCAAAACATTTTTCATCTGATCAGCACCAAATTTGGTATATGAATTTATCACCCCCCCTAAATACAGATCAAGTTTGAATATGGGTTTGATCCGATATATTTTAACAGAGTTATGACCCTTTATAATTCAAGTAATTACTGCTGGGAATTTTAAGAGAACATATCTGGCAGACCATGTGTGTAATTGAAATGAGTTAATTATCACTAGGGACATGCTATAAAGCCTGATAGTGGTACTCTTGGCTGGCAGGATTTGTTATCATATTAATGTCAAATTGATTGATGGCTATCTGGTGGAGTTCTGTTTTCTGTGCAATATTAAGTTAGCCCCTTTACTGAAACAGGTTCATTACTAAAGTTTATGTAAACACAATAGGACACCTATTCTAAAATATTAAATTGGAATAGTCCATTGTTACTTTGTAGGGATGTTTTACAGACATTGTTGTCTACATACACTGTTGTCTTATCTTAGACAAAAATTAATCCACACATTCCCAGTTCCATGATAAGATGTCATTGCAAATGATTAACCCTCTCCACACATCATATGGTTTTGATGCTTTTCATTTGATCATTCTCCTATATTATGTCCAGGTTGATGGTGATCCACTTTTGATTTGCATGGATTTGGGATTAAAATTAAACCATTCCATAGACACATATTATGCGATAGACAGATATAATATTATCCATTTCACTTTGATCCAGGTTCAGTAAGGGTTTCAATAAATCACCAATTATATATTCATCATTAGAGGAAATGTCTTATTTTGAAATTCCCTCAATTGCATTTGGGCTCCAGGGTAATATTAATGGTGCTGGTATTCTTGAGACTGACTTATTGTATGGGTTTCTAAATCCAATGACATGCTTTGTATAGACTATTTTGTGTTTATCAGTTCATTAGTTTGGGTAAGATTAACCCTATTCTATCCGATTTGATAACTCAAATATTTCCATTGATTATGTTTATACATGTAGTTCTTGGCATAGTTGACAAGAACACACCCCTAACCTGCATAGTGAGGGTCATTTGGTTTATTTGCTTAAAAATATTAACATCCTCCGCCAATCCTGTTGACACAATGTGATAACTAAATATTTTTCACATGATCACTATGTGAATTGTTGAAACTTTAGCACTCATGAAAAGGTTGATGTAAGGATTTATAAAATTTATAAAAATAGCTAATCGCTATCGCCAAGGTATGGGTTAAACATCTGCCGATCGTGATCGGCCTCTCGTTTTTTTTGGCCTTACCACTTGAATTTAGAGTTATCCATCTTCATCTGCAATTTTGTCTGAGATTGTCACCTTGACAAATTTTTTCCAGGCCCCAAATAGGTACAATCTCAAGAAATAACAAATTTCAAAACTCGATATCTGATCACTCTGAGCTTTGATGGGTGGGTTCCTCAACTCGATTCAAATATTTTTTACCCCCGAAGCCAAAGAAATAGTAATTCGGGAGCGTTAATTCGGATTATTCATCTTTAAACATTTATATATACTAAATACTCAGTTATAAAAGTATACATTGGCCTAACAATATTTAACTTGACCTTGTAAGCCAGTGCCTTCTCTTATATATGCGAGGCTCCCTATGGGAGACTCGCATAAATAAGAGAATGCTCTGGCACAGGATCTTTAATGCTGCACCAGTGCAGGTCCTGTCATGAAAGGGTTAATCTGGCCTGTGAATCCTGAACAAAACCGTAGCATGCAGATATCCTTCATCCCATTGTGCTTCATGAATATATCAAAAGTTCATTCACATCTGCCACTGAATTTTCCACACTAAGAACTGCTTGTAAAAATTTTAATTATTTTATCAATAAGCTTATCACCATCAGGTTATGAAACATCAACACACAATTTGTTCAAACAAGCTGAAAGTCACACACAAAATTACTGTAATGTGTTTTGTTAGGATCTTTAGATTAAGATATGACCAGAAATGCATAATTTACCAAGATACATGAGTCCTCTGGCCTAAATGTGTCTGCTATATAAATGGCTAGTTTCAACTTCAAAAATTGCACCGTACAGAGTGTCCCCCGCAAAGGTGGCTTTCCGCTGAGATTTTCTGAGGTGGCTTAATATGAAAGATTTATTAACCCTTTCATGACGGGACCTTCCTGAATTTTTGCGAAAAACCCTGTGCCAATGCATTCTCTTATATAGGTCGCATCGTATAAAATGCTTTGGCCTAACAAATTTTATATTATTTTTTACAATTATTAAAGAATGTAAGAAAAAAATGAAAAAAAAATTGTTAAAGAATGTAAGAAATAATGATTATAAAAAAATTATTATTTTTTTTTTTAAATTGTTAAAGAATGTAAGACAAAATTATAAAAAATTATAAAAATTGTTAAAGAATGTATTTAAGAGTTTTTTTTAATAATTGATAAAAAAAATTTAAAGAACGTAAGAAAAACTGATAAAAATGATAAATTGTTAGGCCAATGTGTTCTCTAATATATGCGAGGTGACCAATGGTCGACTGACATATATTAGAGAATGCATTGGCACAGGATCTTTAATGCTGCACCAGTGCAGGTCCTGTCATGAAAGGGTTAATCTGGCCTGTGAAGCCTGAACAAAACCGTAGCATGCAGATATCCTTCATCCCATTGTGCTTCATGAATATTTCATAGATAATTCAAATCCGATATAAGATGACGGAGATACAGGGATGGACGTATTTTACACTCTGGGCCATAACTTAAGAAGAAATGAACAGACATACCTATTGCACGTGGATATTGTCCTTCATGCTGCCTCATGAGCATACAACATATCATGACCTATGGTGACGGAGATACAGACATCACGTTTTTACTCTAAGGGCAATAACTCTGCAACACATGATTGGACAAACCCATTCCATTTGGATATCACTTCCCCTCTGGTTGTTCGTATTTATACCAAAGATCATTCAAATCTGATGTAAGAGAGCTCGATGTAAGGGAGCTCCAAAGTTGGTGAATACTGTGAGCGTACTACATGTAGTACCTATAGAATTGAAAATATTTGCAGTTATTTTTCTTGAATCTCATGCATTCAGGATGAATGATTAACCCTTCCATTTCTCATGCATTCAGGATGAATGATTAACCCTTCCATTTCTCATGCATTCAGGATGAATGATTAACCCTTCCATTTCTCATGCATTCAGGATGAATGATTAACCCTTCCATTTCTCATGCATTCAGGATGAATGATTAACCCTTCCATTTCTCATGCATTCAGGATGAATGATTAACCCTTCCATTTCTCATGCATTCAGGATGAATGATTAACCCTTTCATTTCTCATGCATTCAGGATGAATGATTAACCCTTCCATTTCTCATGCATTCAGGATGAATGATTAACCCTTCCATTTCTCAAGCATTCAGGATGAATGATTAACCCTTCCATTTCTCATGCATTCAGGATGAATGATTAACCCTTCCATTTCTCATGCATTCAGGATGAATGATTAACCCTTTCATTTCTCATGCATTCAGGATGAATGATTAACCCTTCCATTTCTCATGCATTCAGGATGAATGATTAACCCTTCCATTTCTCAAGCATTCAGGATGAATGATTAACCCTTCCATTTCTCATGCATTCAGGATGAATGATTAACCCTTCCGTTTCTCATGCATTCGGGATGAATGATTAACCCTTCCGTTTCTCATGCATTCGGGATGAATGATTAACCCTTCCATTTCTCATGCATTCGGGATGAATGATTAACCCTTCCATTTCTCATGCATTCGGGATGAATGATTTAACCCTTCCATTTCTCATGCATTCAGGATGAATGATTAACCATTCCATTTCTCATGCATTCAGGATGAATGATTAACCCTTCCATTAAATTAAATTCCATAAATTATTTATTTCAGGTTGATCTCGAGAAAGAGCTGTGTGATAAAATCAGCGAAGTTCAGGAATCCATCGACCCGAAGCCACCGATGAAGCATGTTGTGGGTGATGATGAGATTGGAGTGGTTCATGAGTTAACACAGGTAATTAGCAATGTCTCTGTCTTTCTGTATGTATTTTGGTTTCCAATTTAAGTTACGCACATTAGGCCATTAGGCCATTTTTTTTAATTTCTTCAACAAAGCGGCGTTGACTTGCCACGTTTTCGAGGGACACTGGTTGTCCGACCTTTTATTTTAGTTTATTCATCTCTATTAAATCACTAAATGTAGTTGGAGATTGATTGAATGTCAATCTGCAAATAGGAACTAATATAAGCTGCCTCGATCTTGCAAGGAAACACTTGACGGATCCTAAGTCATGTTAACCATCTCATTCTGTAGGAATATCTTTCTTGCAGAATCATGTAATCTCTGATACTGGACAAAACCTTAGGGGCATGTTATAACTCAAAACTATCACCAAGTATTCATAGTAATAATTTTGATGCCCATGAAAAACGTAAGATACCCTGGCACTAAACCTACAAAATATGTCTGCTAAAGAATAAAAGAAAAAATTATTAAAATTGTAAAAAATTGTAAAAAATAATAACAAATGATGAAAAATTGTTAGGCCAATGCATATATAAGAGAATGCATTGGCACAGGGTAAAAAAATCCCGACTTATGACTGAATTTGATATGGCGGGTCACATATAAAAAATAATTCCCCCATCTGTCAGCATCTGTCCCAATTATCCAGAAAAGTTGGAGCATATATAAGAGAACGCATTGGCCTAAATTTTTTTTACAATTTTAATAATTTTTTCTTGTATTCTTTAACAATTTTATAATTTCACCCATACAGAGCCCCAGACAAACATGAGCAGACGACACTCTTCTATATGCTTCTATATTACTGGATTTGATATGGCGGGTCACATATTCGACCTTTGAACCACCCATTGACTCAAACTGAGTTATTACTAAAATATGAACTCTTGATTGCCCCATGGTCATAGAAATTCCAATCTAGAGAGACCTACAGAGGATGCTATTTGACATAGTGTGGTGCGTGTCAAGATCAGCATATGAAACGTCATTGTTTTGGAGATTTGTGAAACATTGGCTCTAAGTTAGCTCGACCATTTTCATGTCAGTTTAATTTTATGAACTTGCAACTGCAAAACATTTCAGCACCTGAAAATTTACATTTTACATCCCGGCATGTCTCATTATTATATAATCTGACAGACTTTTTTTATGAATATTTCAGGGTAATGTACAGAGATGTCATTTGATTACTGACCAATTGAATGATGCTAAATCCTCAATGTTAAAAGTGCTAGATCACAAGCAGAGAATTATGGAGATTGTTCAGAAACACATGAGCAAGAGGCCAATCAAAAAGAAAGAAAGGACGTAGCCCAGTACTTGTTTTTGTTTCTGTTTTATAATAATGTGAATAAAATGAAAAAAATATTTAAAAATTAAATGAGAGTAATTGCATCACGATGACTTGAATTTATTATACACCTGTTGAATTTATTAGCTCAACTTTTACTTGTAAAGTTTGAGCTATTGCCATGGGTTGGTATGTGTGTGGGCTACAGTTCATGCCTTTGGTCGGATCAATGAAATTTGTCATAGTTGTTGACATTGACATGTAGATGGGAATGAGTCATTTTGGAAAAAAACATGGCGCCAGCGGCCATCTTGGATTTCAAAATTCAATCCATTAGCACAGGCTACAGGCCGTACTGTTCATCTGATCATCCTGAAATTTGTAATGGATGTTAATAGTGACATGTAGATGGGAACTATTCATTTTTAGGTCATTTGGCCTTAAAACATGGCCACTGGCAGCCATCTTGGATTTTACTCTTTGCATGACAAAATCCTTTGGCACAGGCTACAGGTTGTAACTTTGGTCAGATCATTATGAAATTTAGTATATTTCGTACCATGGGAACCTATGCACCTGCGATTATGAGGTCCGTCCTAATTTTTAGCTCAACTTGACAGTCAAGTTTGAGCTATTGTCATAGGTTAACTTTGAACGATTTTCAATGAAAAATATGGCCACCGCCGGCCATCTTGGAGTTTACTTTTTATGACTAAATCCTTTTTTACACATTACAGACCACATCGCTCATCCGATCGTCACCAAACTTCATATGTATCTTTGGGGTGACTTCTAGATGGGAGCAATCATATTTTTTTCAAAATAAAATGGCCGCCAGCAACCATCCTGGATTTTATTCTTTGCTTGACTAAATCCTTTGCCACACCCTACCTACAGACCACATCCCTGATCCGATCATCACCAAACTACGTATCGATCTTCGGGGTGACCTCCAGATGGGAGCCATAATTTTTTTTTATAAAATTTGTTTAAAAAAACATGGCAACCAGCGGCCATCTAAAGATTCCAAATTTTAATCCATCGCTGCAGCATGCATTTATTGGAGAATTGTTTTGAAAATTTACAGGCATGTTTAGATCACCTCCAGATAGGAGCTATCGAATTGAAATTTTTTTCGATGAAAAACATGGCCGTCAGCAGCCATCTTGGATTTTACTCTTTGCTTCACTAAACCTTTGGCAATCCTACAGACCTAATCCAAAACATGGCCGCAATCACCATCTTTGATTTTACTCTTTGTATGACTAAATCCTTCGGCGCACCCAAGAGGCCAACTCCGTCATCCAATCATCACCAAACTTCAAATGGATCTTCGGGTGACCTCAAGATGGGAGCCATCTCATACCTTATTGAGAAATAACCTCAATATTATGGGTGCTTGCTTGAGTGAGGAACATTTGTATGGAGGGAGTGCTCAGTCCAAGTCACAAAACAGTTGAGGGGGCAAAACCCATTTAAAGATGCAATTGAAGAACTTAGTGTTTTATGTAACCCATGCCACACCACATCAGCTCTGAATATAACTGCATGTCGTAGCAAGGGGTGAAAGTTTCAGGCAAGACTTTGAGGTATGGATGGACATTGGACATATGGCTACCAATTCCCCTTGCAGTAGCTGAGCATTGCCATAACGTTTAGTGTCATTACCCGAGAATTTTGACATTTGGGCATGTCACCTCTTAAAGGGGTGGGCTGTACACTAAATCCGGTCATTTATGGGACCATCTCCTTTTATACTCGATAGAATATATGCAACAAATGAATGAATTTGAGCCATGGATTATATAAATACACTTGTGTGCTCTATGATAGATGCAAACATGGTAATTTTAATGAAAATTAATTTATGACTCGAGTCATATATTTTGTTGAGTATAAAAGATGGCCGGATTTAGTGTACATGCCCCTTTAATGAACCCATTGATTTTTGGACAGTCGACTCTTCCCATTCAAATGGTATTCATTCAAGTGTGTAGCCACTCACCGTAGCATTAGTTACAATATAAGTTAGTAACATAGACAGGATTATCTTCCCAAAGTTTTTCATCGCATTGGAACCAAAGCTGAGTTTAGTGTGCCTGTCATTTGCAGAATGAGGTCCCCAGAGGGTGAATTTAATGACGCTATCCTGCATAGCGTGCAAGCATCACCAAATTCACCCTCTGGGGACCTCATTCAGCATGGCCTCATCTGCTATGGGAGACATAGACTCGGATTGAAGTTCCCAAATGGTGAATATTGTGCTGTACACCCATTGGGAACCTCGATTATGCAATGTGTCATCTGCCAATTTGGGGATAAAATAAACCAAAAAAGAAATAAAATCTATGTGAAGAAGTTGTTATAGCTGGATAGCTTCACTAAATTCACCCTCTGGGGACCTCATTCTGCAAATGACAGGCACTCTAAACTCAGGCTTGGGTGGAACCAAGCCTTGAAATAGTGTGTCTGTCATTTGCAGAATGAGGTCCCCAGAGGGTGAATTTAGTGACGCTACCCCACATAGCAGGCTAGTATCACCAAATTCACCCTCTGGGGACCTCATTCTGCTTACACCTCAGCAGAATGAGGTTCCCAGAGGGTGAATTTGGTGATGCTAGCCTGCTATGCGGGGTAGCATCACTAAATTCACCCTCTGGGAACCTCATTCTGCAAATGACAGACACATTATTTCAAGGCTTGGGTGGAACTTACTTTTTTTTTATCTCTTTTAAATTTTTTGCCCAGAAATGTCTTCTCTGTCCACAACAGCTTTGGATATCGGTTGGGTTGATGCTGTTTTGACCGAGTCCCACTCCGTTACTCTTCTATAACAGACCAGGCAGAAAAAGGTAAGGTATTATGTAATGAAACAATCGTTTAACATATTGTTTACATACATTTTCTGATAGTGCTACGAATCGAAATTCTATGGAAAACAAGGCTTTGTTTACTAATAAATCTTGTTGCTTTAACATTTGACGGTCCTCTGATATACAAATCAAAATGTTTGATAAATCATTATGCTTGGGAAAGGCTGCCCTCAATGTTCATAAATGCAATGCGTCCATTTGACCAAATCCGAAGACGTAGAAGCAAGATAACTCACAACCACGATTCTGGGTGTAAAGTCTGTTGTAGAAGAGTAACGGGACAGGACACAGTCCAAAATAGCATCAACCCAACCGATATCCCAAGCTGTTGTGGACCGATAAGTCTTGGTCTGATAATATCAGTATAAATGTATTTCGTGTATTTAGCGACCTCATGTGATGTTTTACACTCTACGTTCTATCTACCAAACAGAAATAACTTTTTACGTATACCATAGCATCACATACTCTCAGGGCCCAGGAATTCGCATGTCATTATAACTGAGTCTGGTAATTGAAGAAAAACATTTGATATGAAAAAATATGCATAAACAACAAGAAATCTTATATGGGTCCAAGTAAGAAAACTTGTTCACTTCATTAGCAGTCACAGCATTGGGGTGACGTAAGCAATCCAGAGGAAAGATCCTAGTAAGAAACTTATTCACTTCATCGGCAGTCACAGCATTTGGGTTATGTAACCTATCCAAGGGAAGATCCTAGTAAGAAAACTTATTCACTTCATCGGCAGTCACAGCATTTGGGTTATGTAACCTATCCAAGGGAAGATCCTAGTAAGAAAACTTATTCACTTCATCGGCAGTCACAGCATTTGGGTTATGTAACCTATCCAAGGGCAGACAAGCATAATGTTTCCTGAGTTGATCCAGTCCTCGCTTTGTGCTGGAATGAACTATTCTCTCTTTTTCGACCGTCAACGTCAAGTTCTTAATGGTTTCACTGAGGTCATGAACCGTCTTGCGATACTCATTTTTAACCCTATCGATAGCTGCCTGTTTATCTAACTCTACTTCTTTATTCATGTTGTCGAGTTTCATTTCCAGTTTCTTGAACGCAAGACGTTCTTTGTCAAACTTGCATTTAATATTGTGGTCTATTTTCATGATACTGTTTTTCTCGTCTGATATCTCCTTAGTAAGTTCACCCAGTGCACTAAGCTTAGCATTACACAACTCAACTTCCGACTGTAAATTATCACAACGAATTTTCAGCCTCATATTAGCTTTCTTGGCATCTGTGATGACTTTCTCGTTGCTGGCGATACCTTCATTCTGTTCTTTTATGATCCGTTCATGATGTTTGTTCCGGAGTTCAAGCTCTTTGCATTTAGCTCTCATTGCTCTGTTTTCTTCCTGAACTTTCTTAGAATTTGATCGAAGAACTGATAATTCACCAGCGTCCCATATACATGTATCTTCCTGTATCCCTGTATCTGTTCTTGAAATCTGTGTTGGTTCCGACCTCAGTTCCACTGAAATATAACAATTATCTTTATTTAGAACAATATGCATATATAATTTTGAATATCAGATGAATGTGACACGTATGTACTTGAAGGGGTACTGTACACTAAATCCGGCCATTTATTGGACCATCTATTACACTCAACATATGCAACAAATGGATGAATTTGAGCCATGAATAGTGCAAAATAAACTCATTTACTTTATGAACGATGTAAAACAACATGGTAATTATAATGAAAATAAATTTATTACTCCAGTAAAACAATGAAACTGTATATGAATTTCATATGATCTCTTTCAAAGGTACTCAATCAGATTTGATTCCCCATACAGTGAAACCTGCTTTGGGCGACCACTGCCAAGAGCGACCACCTGGCTTTAACGACCGGATTGGCTTTAAACGGACTGGTTTTACTATATAAATGACCTGCTGTGAGCGACCACCTGTCAAACGCGACCAGCGGTCAGTGATTTGTGGCAAAAATGACAAAATTTACCCGTTATGAACGACCACCAGACATGAAAAATAAGTCTTTAACCAGTGCTTTTCCAACGTGAGCCCCAGATGCTTCAGCAGGATACATTTCTTTGAATAAAATTATTTGCAATCAGTTGCTTCATCACAGACTATGATTTGGGGATTCCCCACCGGGACATGTGACTAAGTGGAATTCCCAGCAGGAGGGATATATCATTGGTTCATTTTAATCCAAAAGTAGTATTTGGGAACGTGGATTATAAAAATTTCATCATTCTTATTATTTTTGACGTGAATGTTGACGATGTGTTTGACCTAACTAATGTATGATAAAATACAAACAAGATCCTATATTCCACAGTAGCATAAAATTGAGACACTGCTTGGCTGTACTGTTGTTTTAGGGATAGGCCTATCATTATAATCCAGACGCTGCCTCATCAGAATCGATTAATTGCCCAAAAATAATGCTAACCAGTCATCTATAGTAAAATTGCCCAAATCGTGTTATTTATCAACATTTTGTTCAACGAAATATGGCCGGATTTTCAAATTTTCAAATTTCAAAGCCACTTGATTTTAGAGTTATCCATCTTCATCCACAATTTGGTCTGAGACCATCGGTTTGACGACTTTTTATCAGGCAACAATTAAGTATACATCTCAAGAAATAACAAATTTCAAAAATCGATATCTGATCACTCTGATGTAGGGCCCGACAAATCGGCAATATCAACATCGAATCGAATCGAATATTTTTCAAACACTTTAGTAGATTGGCGGTACCGATGAGTGGGAGGTACGAACAAAAATGGGGGCAAATGTCCGATGATTTTATAACGTCAGTGAGATTACGAAGGGGTTAATTAAACTTAATTTCTATGACATGATATGAACGGTATTTAATCAGTTTTAAACAGTTTAATATATGAGAATGGCACGACATCATTTCACATTTTGTGCCACTGGGACTATGTGTGAAGCTCTTGAAAGTAAGCAGTTTGGAACTTTGGAGTCTGATTCGAGTCATTGCAAACGGAAACTCTTCTGCGCATGTATACACTTCACCCTGTCGTGCACAGCAGGCACGCGTGATATCAAAATTGCGCTTCGTGACTTGGGCATGACGCATACGCAAACGGGATCACAGGATCTATGTATAGTATCCCAACTTGGGCCTATCCATCGGATCAATTGAGTTGTCATGAAAGCTATAAATGGTCAACCATATTCCATTTCCCGGATAACATATGCTGTATAAAGATGTTGACCGGATTTGGACACGACATGTTGGAGCCCAAAATGTTTATTTAATTTATTTATATCATGTTAAGTATTAAATTTAAAAAATATATTATTTGATTGAGTTGAGTAACGCAATATAGGCTTTTCTGGTAAGAATGTCAAATACCGACATACAAATATGTCCCACAAGAAATTCACTCGCTTCCGCAGCTGGGGCCGGGCAAAATCGCGACATTGCTGGTTTTATGTGGTGGAGGAAACCCATGTGTGCGCTACGATTATGGTACAACCGTGATGAACACGCGAACCACCACAGACCTACCAGCAGGTTGCACGAGTAACCCACCGACCTGACACGAGTAACCAGCGCTGGGACTGGTAGGCCAATATATATATGAGCAGTGGGCTATTGGACAACTCAACTATACACATTGGACCACGGAGGTGCCAGATTGTATATATAATGCAGTCTATTCCTGGTGATAAAGGACTTGTATACAAAGATTAAAAATATCCCGAATCACACGACCGCTTTCGAATCGAATCGAATCGGAGCATAAGATTCGAAATCGAATCGAATCTCCAAGCTTCGTCGGGCCCTACTCTGATGGGCAGGTTCCTCTACTCGAATCAAATATTTTTTATCCCTGAAGCCAAAGAAATAGTAATTTGGGAGTGTTAATTCGGAATATGCATCTTTAAAAGCCCACTTAATTTTCCAATCCCCCAGATAATTCTATAAAAATATATGTCATATTATTAACCATTTGAAAGAGGAAGTTCCAAAACATAGTATTATCAACTTATCCGGTGTAATAAACTGTGCATGTTGTTTTTGTTGAGATACCAACTTGGGTCCTGTGCTCAAGTTTCATTAATTTAAATGGAAGGGGAATAACTCTATATTTTAAGATATAGAGTTATTCCCCTTCCATTGAAAATACATTTTTTTGCATTCTGGGAGCCACAACAGGGGAAATATTTCTATGATTTCAGCTGTTTTCTATTTCTCTATGGGCATTTTCTGAGACACAGACATTTCAAATGGTGATGAACTATAGTATTATAATTATATTTTATGGCTTAGATTGTTATTAAATCCATATATCAAGTCACTATAAAAAAAATAATAAGTGACTCAAAAATTAAATGGGCCTTCAAATGATCAGTTTTACAAATAAACTGAGTAATTTCTTCCCATAATGTAAAATCAGGAGCAAACAAAAGAGAATGACTGCCATCAAATATTTTCTGTATCACATGCTTTATATATTAGTCAACATGATCATAAACTGAGGAATATATTTTTTTACAATATGGGTTAAAAAGTTGTAGGATGGCTTCAATAAACCAGGCTACTATCAACCATTTCTTTACTAAATGGAGGCTCCCGCTCAGTTATACAAGTATATATTGGACTGGTCTATTATTCATTTGGAGCGGTGTTCAGGAAACATAAACAGATGCTAGCCAGATGACATAATAAAACAAGTGCAGAAGAATTTCTGTTCATTTAAATTAGTAGGAAATATTTAGATATTAAGTTCATTGTCATTAGTAGGAAATATTTAGATTAGTAGGAAATATTTAGATTAGTAGGAAATATTTAGATTAGTAGGAAATATTTAGATATTAAGTTCATTGTCATTTGTTGATCTTATTTTTTTAACAAGGGAACTAACCTGTACTCGTCATACAATTTCTTCAAATTACGCTTTAGTTATCAGAATCGATTAATTACAACAAAATAATGCTAACCACTGTCAACTAGGGTATAATATTTCCCAAAACGTGTTATTTATCAACATGTTGTTCAACGAAATATGGCCGTGTTAGCCATATTATCACTTGAGTATCACGAAATTTGGCCGTATTACCACTTGATTTAAGAGTTATCCTTCTTCATCACCAATTTTGTCCGAGACACCATCAGTTTGATAACTCTATTGCAGGCCACAAATAAGTACACATCATGAGAAATAACAAATTTCAATTTCAATGTCTTCTTCCCGAAGACAAAGAAATTGTAATTTGGGAGCGTTAATTCGTATTATGCATCTTTAAAGAAAGGGTTAAACTACTGATGCCTAATATACGGAAAGGGTTAAACTACTGATGCCTAATATACGGAAAGGGTTAAACTACTGATGCCTAATATACGGAAAGGGTTAAACTACTGATGTCTAATATATGGAAATGGTTAAACTACTGATGCCTAATATACGGAAAGGGTTAAACTACTGATGCCTAATATACGGAAAGGGTTAAACTACTGATGCCTAATATACGGAAAGGGTTAAACTACTGATGCCTAATATACGGAAAGCATGTCTGTCTGCTACATACCTAATATACGGAAAGCATGTCTGTCTGCTACATACCTAATATACGGAAAGCATGTCTGTCTGCTACATACCTTTTGGTTTAGGGATCTTATTAGTTTGTGGTTCATTCTCTATAGTCTCGGCCAACTCATTCATGATCCTGACCTTCTCATACACTTTACGGATAGAGTCCGGATCATACTTGGAAACATGTTCAAACTTTGATTCTCTTGGCGACTCCTCACACTGATTCCAGTTTAGAATATCATCGACAGTGTAGCTGAAAGCCGGCTGATAGCATTCCTCCATCCAGTTAGGATTATATGCAACTGATTTCTTCATTTTCACTTTCTGTTAAAAAGAAAAACAAGTTAAATCGTTGCTAATATTTCCACAAATCTCAACTTATCATTTTGTCTGACATATATTTAATGGCCAACATTAATAGATAGCGAGATCATGGTCAAGTATGAAGATTTTCAGGGTAAATTCGTACTTTGTCATTTTTTCCCAAAAGCTAATTGGTTTAACCCTTTCTATACTAAATGGATTCTCCCAGTCAGTTAAAAAGTGTACATTGGAATGATCTATTATTCATTTGGAGGGATGTTAAGGTGATAAAAGCAGACGACAGATAAATAAAAGTATGTCATTCTAAATGACTGTTTCATGTACAGGTATATATACATGTGCCAACATCTCCGGTGCCGATTTTGCATTTTAATTCAGCTTCCTATGTGTTGATATTTATGGTGCCGCAGATGAAATTTACGCTGTGACTTTACTATACATACATGTACATATAACTCTTCTTCTTCCAGTTAAAATGCAAATTCCTGTAGATGTCTTACATTTGGAATTTTATCGCACTTGAATAATCAATAATCTGCAGTTTTTACTTTGTTGCAATGGCAGATAAGGTCACACTCGAAGCTTAGAACATGAATGCCCAAAATAATCGACTCCTTAAGCACAGCAGAATTATGGGTAACTTTTCAGTATTTAGTCGGAAATATGGCTTGTTGCCATTCATCGGAAAGCTCTCAGTGAGTTAAGGAGTCGATTATTTAGAACATGAATGTATGCATGCTTAGTGGTACAAGTAGCTCATAAATGTTGATCACTGCGAATATTCAAGATTCAATTTGATGCCGCCGGTGCGATTCGGTATCGACACCGAATCGGACACCCAATTTGAATATCCAAATCATTGTCACAATGTTGCTATTTTTTACACATGCTAATCTAATGATGAACAGGGCATGTTGCATCTGCATTATTAGTCACGACACACATATTGTGTTAAATTACAGAGCTTGGCTCACTTATATACATATATGTAATGTCAAAACGTGCGCAAGAGATGAGCTGTCACAAAGGCCTAGTATTTTATGATGAATCATTTAATTTCTGGTTAATTTTGTAAACTGCATGATTGTGGGTGTATACATCTATTACATGTAGAGCTTCACAGTTTTTCGGTATTTAGTCATATCGCGAAATAATTTAATTTTTTAATGTAGTCGGTTTAGAGAGATCTAGACCTCTCATGCAGAAGTAAATTACCTTCTATATTTACACCGCAACTGCTACAACTACTATAACAGGCTACGAAATCCAGAGTGCGTTAGAGTATAAATGAAAGTGAATAATTTTGTACGGAAATTCATTTTGCATACAGAGAAGATTGTGCTATTCTAGAATTATTTGTATAGTCATGTCATCAAATGAAATGGACTGACAATGTCATCATGCCATAGACTTAAGAATCAAGGCTAAATCTACGTGCCGTAAATGGAGCCACTGACTTTTCGTATTGCCACTAATCACTATCGCCAGAATCGGGAATGGGACTTGCCAATTTTTATTTGGCCATTTTGCAATTTTTTAGCCGACTTTGCATGGGAATGGGGCTACCTGCCCCTGAGCCAACCCGCCCATCTGCTGTTTTCTGGGCGGGTCATCCCGATAAACACGTGGGTAGTCCCAAAATTGTTAACAGTACAGTAAAACCTCCACATACCGGAACCTCTGCTATCCGGATCCCTTGCCAATCCGAATGAAATGTCCGGTCCCGAATTCACCCACGTGCATTCTCACTAAAAATTACCTCTAAAATCCGGAACCTCCAAATTCCGGATATCGGACGGGTTTGTCAGTCCATAATTAAGCGAACACTGTGATTATTAGCTCTGAATACCGGACGAGATCGGACGAGATCTCGTATCAGCCGATACGAGATCGGTCGAGACGAGAGTATAGCGACTACGTAGTCCAGTATAAGCGGACCGTTTAATTAGCGTTCTTTTGTTCGGCGTATGCTTTGAACTGGATTGTAACAACAGGAGTCTTATTAGATATCTACGCTCATTTCACACATTGAGTGAACAATGGTGATTTCACAGATCGAGAATTAGAGCACTGACATATTGTTTTTGCAACAGTTATTGCGTCGTCAAAACAATAAATTGCTATAATTGCCCGATGTTGGCGTATAGTCAGCATAACAGTTTGAATCTTTCACAATGACTGAGCCTTCGCGAAAACGACATCGAACAGAGTTAACACAGAAAGTCAAAGTTATTAAAGATCTCAGCTCAACGCCTAAGCCGACATGCAAAGAACTAAGTGTTAAATATGGCATCGGCAAATCAACGATCAGCGACATCGGCAAGAATCGAGACAGTTTCTTTCTAAAGTCGGACTAGTTGCACAAATCATGTTCTATATATGTTTTATATTATTTGTTATGTTTGTATTTTACATGTATTTCGTTATCGTAATTATTCCATAAATTCTCATTAATCAATAATACAATCTTGGTCATTCTTGGTATTAGACGGCGGCAATATATCACCGACGGTGACGCGATTTTCTATAAACCGGACACCTCTCTAAACCGGACGGAAGGGCCGGTCCGAAGGGTGTTCGGTTTAGAGAGGTTTCACTGTAATTATGTTCTTCTATGTTCTTTGATGATATTTTATTAAAGTTTTTGACCAATAAAATATGTGTTTATTCATTAATTATGCCAATGTATGGACAGTAGTAAAGAATGCCACGGTGTTTTGACAACTTAACTCTCCATTTAAGTTAACTTAAAGGTAAGTGATGACTAATTAAAAGGGGTACTTTCAAAACAATCATTTGATACAAAAGGTTCATTATCACAGTGTCTTATCACAACACTTGGTGATCAGGATTTTGAATGATGCCGACGGAACTGGGTATATTAACTCTTGAGTGTGGGTTATCTTCATTCTGCAAGTACCTGTACATGCATCTGTTGATGCTGGCAACACTGACATTGTGACACTGGAATCGACAGTGTCCAGTGCTACATGTACATGTAGCTACTATGCCAATCGAGGGTCCATTGATCTTAATTTCATTTGCAAGTGGATGAATATGATGGGTATCGTACCGGTTTATAGACTTCTATTCCTTGGTTCAACTTCCCCTTCTGCAAAAAGAGGCTCAGACAGTATCTACTAGAGTTACATCGGCAGATCTGGACACCCTAGTACAGTTCTTGGTACACCATAAAGGCCAGGAGGATACACAAGATCTGGGAAGACTACATGTCCACACCGCCATGATTGACTGCCAACTTTCTGAAGAAATGTTCCTACGTGTATTCATAGAAGAGACAACCTCAGTGCAGACGACGATCTACCACAGCAGCCCCATGGACATTAAACCGGTGCGTATAAAAGCCGAACATAACCGAACACAACCGAACATAACCGAACACAAGTCCAAATAATGGGAAATATAACGAATAAAGTTCATAGGCGTGTGTATTCATGTTCACACTATTAATATACGAAGTTTGGTGGAGTTCGGGCCAATAATAAGTGTTTTATTCGATATTTTGTAAAACGCGTTCAGTGTTCGGCATAGAAAAGCCGAACACAAGCTTCTCTCGTGTATTAGTCTATAACGGCTGTCTAGCTAGGTGATATTTAATATCAGATATATGGTCACTAAGCCGAAAGGCTTTAATTGTTGTTGGTGGTGGTCTCTCACCTATTGTAGTTCAGTGTTTTGACAGTTAGTTGCAATCAGTATTTGATGGCGCCTACTATTATAGAAACAACATGCTTTTGGTGGGCCCCGCCATGAAAGACAACGTACGATTGTAAAAACAATATTTGAGTGACAAGAAAGTGAATGGTGCAATATCCGAGAAGTTCTATATAAGAATGTGGTATGATATTATTTGGCAAATCACAATCTCAGCAGTATTTGGCATTCTGATCACAGGTCTGAAAATTCTACAATGCCTAATTCCAAATTGATTTACCCATGTGGTGTTTGTTCCCAGGAATGTCACGAGATACGCAGCATCGGCTGCGATATGTGTGACCGATGGTTTCATGTAGAGTGCCAGCAATTGAAAAATCAATGACTTTTTACTAAGTCATCGCTTGGTGACCAATTTAATTTATGCCAGAATCTTCGGCAAATTTCGACTGACGGACGTTTGACGATACCGAAAACCGCGGCTATTGCCAAGAAGCCATGTCAGACTAAAAGAGTAAAGGCATGCAAAACTAGATCAATCAACCCTAGCAAGCGTCAAAAGTATCTTGGCGCAAAATAATTATTCCTTTCATATCACATTCCTGTCATATCAGGCACATTTTTGAAAACGATCTTAAATTCCTGCATATCAGACTTTTAAAAAGATACAATACGAAACGCTCTTTATTCGTATTCAGACAATTCATTTCAATTCAATCGGTATTCGATGCATGTGTTTCTACGATAAGTTGAACACTGGCTTTATATCGGCTTCCACCATACAGCATGATATATACATAAAAGTTAGGCACGCATCAGAGCCATTTCCATCCACTGACTTCAAGGAGAACAAACTCTGTCCAAATCCGTTCCGCCGAGGACAGAATTTGCATATAAGTATATTGTATAGTATATGTATAGTACTTTGAACATATACTATGATTGACATCAATTCCACCAGAATTCCCTGCACCATCACCAAGAGATGTTATGTCGCCAACAAGAACACTATTATATATAATTTTACAATGTTTACTTATGATTGCAACAAACTATTTGTTTTGTGGTTAGTATTATATTCTCCGAACCATTTCCGCATGAGTATCTTAACTCGACAACCGATTTACTACTTCTTAGAAGTCCGGGGCGTGCTGATATGTTCGCATTTGTCCAGTATGATCCATCTAAACTACCACATTGTACGAAATGACTTGTAATAATAACGGGGGGGGGGGGGGGGGGGGGTAACATTTTAGTGAGAATGCAGACGAAAATGGACAACAAAACACGTTTTTTCTCACGAATTAAACCTGCCAAATCCCTTCTGGCAGATATTAATTATCACCCTATCAGCGGATAATCTAATCCATGAGACAGAAGTTTGTGTTCGGCTTTTCTATGCCAAACACAAACGCGTTATACAAAACGCCGAACAAAACACTCATTATTGAACCAAACTTCGTATAGTAATAGTATGAACGTGAATACATATGCCTATGAACTTTACAAGGTGGTCTTATATTTAGTAGACTGTATATAGAGTTATATATCTCAAACGCCAGCTAACGCCACAGCTATGCATATCTATGTGTTAATTAATTACCGGTGACTGAGTGTCGAACATAAACTTGTGTTCGGCTTTTCTATGCCGAACACTAAACGCGTTTTACAAAATATCGAATAAAACACTTATTATTGGCCCGAACTCCACCAAAGTTCGTATAGTAATAGTGTGAACATGAATACATATGCCTATGAACTTTATTCGTGAAATTTCCCATTATTTGGACTTGTGTTCGGTTATGTTCGGCTTTTATGAGCTCCCCATTAAACTTCGTTTCTATTTTACTTCGTTCATTAAACTTTGTTTTAAAAAAAAAATAATAGGTGGGCGGGTGACAGGTTCGGCCAGGGCGGGTTGTCACACACCGAAATGGGGCGGGTTGGCTCGATCAGGGGCGGTAGTCACAGATCCATTTTGCACAACTGCTTCAGACTATGGCTTGAACATAAAGTGTGTATTTCTAAATAATAATAGTGACTCTGTGATAATGACAGTTCAACAATACTAAAAGTAACACACCAGCATACACTGAATATTCTTCTCTATGTCAACGAGACTGATTGTCAGTACTGACAGTAGTGACATACTGACAAAACTTAATTTACCTATTTTCGTGGTACTGTTTTTTGGAGTTGAGAATTTGAATTGAAAACAGCTATATATATGCTATAAACGATGGTAGTTGTAGGAATTAGTTAAGTCTTATCGTTTTCCATTAGTCTAGTTATTATAGCGATGACATTTCGTCTGAGAATCTTGTTTCCTCATAAGGCAATTTCAAGAAAACAAAAAGCATGGGCGCTGACATGTTCGATCACGTGACTAAATAAAACATTTTCATTGGACTGTAATGAAGAACCTCCACACAAGCAAGGTTATTTCCAACAGAATCGCCGGAGGTGCAGCAGAATGGCAGGTACGCGTAATATTTTCATTGCATACTCCATAAATAAGAAGTTATTCTAAATTTTCTTTGGATTGTTGAGGACTAGATTCAATAAGGGAGTTAATACTATTCAGTGAAAGGACTGTATTTCTCATTCAATGATATGTTTCATAAAACTTTCCATCTGAATTTTTTCGTGGGATGAAAGTCATGCTGTGTTGAGTCTATTTATAGATCACATTGACATTCACCTCAATTACCACTGGCATGAGTTTCAAGCATGCAGATTTGTGTGGTCTGTTTAATATTAGACTAGCCTGGGGGCTCCATTATTGTCATATGTATTCAGACTAGTATTAGACTGACTATGAGCTTGAGTCTTCAGATGTAAAGCTCTATGCAGTCTAATGGTTGGCTTGG
>CP136064.1:264874164-265116759 GCA_032622095.1 Siphonodentalium dalli
TCATGCCGCGAGGTAAAACTCGAACCTCCGGTTCTCGTTTTACCATCGCATCCGAACAAACTCGTGCAATTTAACGTTATCATGTTCACACATTTGTGTCGTTCTATCTTTGTTTTAAGGTGCCCATGTTCAGAATGAGCAATGGGTGATGCCACAGTGTCCTGGGCCCACAAACAAGGTACCATGCCTTGCATCTGCCGTCAGAGCAGTTTTAGCCAGTCAAACATAAAAATATTATAAATAAAATTGTAGAGAACCCTGACTCTCATGAATTGCTTACATCTATGGACAATACGTAATAACTATGGACAATACGTAATAACTATGGACAATACGTAATAACTATGGACAATACGTAATAACTATGGACAATCCGTAATAACTATGGACAATACGTAATAACTATGGACAATCCGTAATAACTATGGATAATACGTAATAACTATGGACAATACGTAATAACTATGAACAATACGTAATAACTATGGATAATACGTAATAACTATGGACAATACGTAATAACTATGGACAATCCGTAATAACTATGGACAATCCGTAATAACTTTGGGCAATACGTAATAACTATGGACAATACGTACTAACTATGGACAATCCGTAATAGCTATGGACAATACGTAATAGCTATGGACAATACGTAATAACTATGGACAATACGTAATAACTATGGATAATCCGTAATAACTATGGACAATCCGTAATAACTCTGGATAATCCGTAATAACTATGGACAATCCGTAATAACTATGGACAATCCGTAATAACTATGGACAATCCGTAATAACTATGAACAACACGTAATAACTATGGACAATCCGTAATAACTATGGACAATCCGTAATAACTATGGACAATCCGTAATAACTATGGACAATCCGTAATAACTATGGACAATCCGTAATAACTATGGACAATCCGTAATAACTATGAACAATACGTAATAACTATGGACAATACGTAATAACTATGGACAATCCGGCCCGACATCTGACGTTTATGTGGCAAATTTTAAGAAAAATGGATAGTTGGGTGGCTGATTTCCGTTACGTGGCTAGCTACATAACGGAGTTGAGATCAACCCTTTAAAATGACCTATTTGGCCATATCAGCATATTTTTTTTTTTTGTCACTTAATAGTTGGAAACAAAAAGTCCATAGATTTGGACCTCCATGATCTGTCTATAGGAGCCATTAGGAGGTGTTCGGACAGTTATGTGGCTAGCTACCCAATCACGGACATGTCAGTTTCTCCTATTCAACTGTCCTAGTTGCTGTTTACAGGTTTTTGGGTTTCAATGAGCTACTTCTGCTATAATTCCTAAATGTTCTGACTCCACAATCAGAAATTGTATTACTTTTAACTACTTGATAGCCACATACAAGTTTGTCCACTACTTGATAGCCACATCAATTTTGGCCACCTATCTCCCCAAATGTTGGTAGTACCGTAATAACTATGGACAATACGTAATAACTATGGACAATACGTACTAACTATGGACAATCCGTAATAACTATAGTTATTACGGATTGTAATAACTATAGTTATTACGGATTGTAATAACTATAGTTATTACGGATTGTCCATAGTTAGTACGTATTGTCCATAGTTATTACGTATTTTCCATAGTTATTACGTATTGTCCATAGTTATTACGGATTGTCCATAGTTATTACGTATTGTCCATAGTTATTACGTATTGTCCATAGTTATTACATATTGTCCATAGTTATTACGTATTGTCCATAGTTTTTACGTATTGTCCATAGTTATTACGTATTGTCCATAGTTATTATGCCCCCGACTTGAAGTCGGCGGGTATATAGTCGACGTCTCCGTCCGTCCGTACGTACGACAGTACGTCAGTACGTACGTACGTCAGTCCGTACAAACATTTTGCATTATTGTTCAGCAACCCCTGATTGTCCATAGTTATTACGTATTGTCCATAGTTATTACGTATTGCCCATAGTTATTACGTATTGTCCACAGTTATTACGTATTGTCCACAGTTATTACGTATTGTCCACAGTTATTACGTATTGTCCATAGTTATTACGTATTGTCCATAGTTATTATGCCCCCGACTTGAAGTCGGCGGGTATATAGTCGACGTCTCCGTCCGTACGTATGTACGTATGTCCGTACGTCAGTCCGTCCGTCCGTCCGTACAAACATTTTGCATTATTGTTCAGCAACCGCTTGGCAGATTTAGCTGTTATTTGGTATGGTGATAGAGCAGCATGGGGGGACAGCTACATGCATAGCGCGGGTTTTGTCCACCCATTTTCACCAGAGTTATGGCCCTTTTTTACTTAGAAAATTCAATTTTGTCCGTCCGTACAAACATTTTGCATTATTGTTCAGCAACCGCTGGCCAGATTTAGCTGATATTTGGTATGGTGATAGAGCAGCATGGGGGAACAGCTACATGCATAGCGCGGGTTTCGTTCACCCATTTTCACCAGAGTTATGGTCCTTTTTGGACTTAGAAAATTCAATTTTGTCCGTCCGTACAAACATTTTGCATTATTGTTCAGTAACCGCTGGGCAGATTTAGCTGATATTTGGTATGGTGATACCGTCCGTGCTTAATCCGAATTGCTACGTCGGGGGGCAAATGCCACGCGACAGCGTACCTCTTGTTACGTATTGTCCATAGTTATTACGTATTGTCCATAGTTATTACGTATTGTCCATAGTTATTACGGATTGTCCATAGTTATTACGTATTGTCCATAGTTATTACGTATTGTCCATAGTTATTACGGATTTGCAAATATGGAGCAGCAGGAACACTGCAATTCTAGGCACAATCGTGTAATAAATACACAGAACGACACGAATATGCATGTTAATGGGTTTGTTGGTATGACACGAGTGTTAGCGCGGAATGGTAGAACGAGATGCTTAGCCTCGAGTTCTATCCTTCCACGATGACACAAGTGCCGCATCAACAAAAACATACCCGCGTCGTTCTACGTATTTATTACACGCGCCGTTCTGTGTTTATTACACTTCACCAGTCCTAAAATCCGTGCATTGAAACATACAGGCTTACAGGATTTATTTAGGAACACAGGGCTTGTTCACAGGCCCCTGGGGAAAATTACTTTAATACCAATGTAGACCATACCAGTGACAAGGTTCAAATGATCGATTTTAGCTAAAACCACACAAACCATCAAAGCCCTAATAAATGCTAGAAATCGATAGTTTCAACCAAAATATCGTCAGATGTAGTCTTATTGGCAATAGACCTACCTTTCATATAACTCGTCGAAATTGAACAAAGCGAGCAAAGTCGATATATCGTATCGGAAACTAGCGAAATCTACCGAAGAAATCGGGTCGTCAATCTCCCTGTCCACTCAGAGGCATTTGACCTAGTTATAAAATCAACATTTTTGAGCAATGATTTGTCGCGAACGTGTACATAAACGCGATGACATAATCTATAAATGCTCATACAAAGACAAAATCTATAAATGCTCATACATCTTCCGCAAGTCATACCCAAGACACCCATGGATAACTTTTTTATTTCATCAGATGTCTTTGTGCCCAATTTTCCAACTTTATTCATCAAACGAATTCTAAATACAAGACGTGTCTGCGACTGGCAGTAAATTTTGACCGGCTTGTTGATTGACAATAATCGAGAGTAAAGTTCACAAATGTTGGCATGAACAAATAAATATGCTTAGATATCCGATAGAGTATTGAAGAAACACTTGAATTATTAATTTTCTCTGTACCAAGAAGTCTATCAGTTTAGAAACAGAAGTGAACTTGAAAGTATAGCTAAATAATTGGAATTTGCTTTGATACAATATTAAACTTCTGTGAATTCCACGTGACCTTGATCCGTGCATTCTTGTTTTATTTTCGCTTTCGATATTTAATGCCAGTCGCAGACACGTCTTGTTTATGGAATTCGTTTGATGGATAAAGTTGAAAAATTGGGCACCAACACATCGGATGAAATAAAAAAAAGTATGGCTGGTTCGGAATGACTTGCGGAACGGGGGGGGGGGGGTGTTCAATGCTAAAATCGAAGGCAAACCGGAACTGGTTGCAAATGATGATGACAAACACATTTTAGTGCTTGATAACTATTCGCTTGATTCCGTGAAAGAAAGGGCTAGTCTCGATATAGATCATGTCATGAATCTCTACTCTGGCTAACGCCCGTAGAGATCATATTCCACTAGTACAAAATCTTGGAACTTTTTGAAGTTTTGAGAGGGAACCTTATATATGAAGTCGATAAAATAACGCGGGGAATATATTTCTTAGTTATTATCTGTTCCTTAATAATGTACTTCCCCGTAGGTGAATGTCCCAATTCAAAATTGAGTGCTTTTCCGTTTTATTTGTGTACCGATATCGCAATAAACAATGAATTAATTAACCAGGAGAAATTCCTTAATTGTAAGCGACGCAAAGCAAAATCACTCACAAATTTATTTAAATCGTGAAAGTTCGTGTTGGGACCTTCACCAACAGTGAAGTACTTTATTAAGGAACACATAATAACTAAGAAATATATTCCCCGCGTTTTTTCGACTTTATAAGGTTCCCTGTCAAAACTTCAAAAAGTTCCAAGGTTTGTACTGAAGGAGTATGATCTCTACGAGTTTTAGCCAGAGTAGAAAATGTCTACTAGAGATTCATGGCATGATCTAGTCTCGATAAAGGCTGCAATGAATTTGGGAATCAGCTCCTCAGTATTTGTAATTCAAGTGGCCTAAAATAGTCAACGGCACAAATTTGTCGATTCTCTAGGTATCTTCACCAGCTAGCAATACAATGGAGCCAGTATAGTTGATTGTGTAATACCAAATGAAATGTATTTATACGACGTTACCTACTTTTGTATAAAACCCCCCCAACAAAATTTCAGACCCCAGCCAGCTCTCGCTCGGTGCATCTAAACTTCAAAGTGTGTAAATTTTATACTAAAAAAACTTAATTATAAATACACCGATCGAAATGTAAAGATGAAATGGTGCGATCATACATGTAGTTCCGATAAAGCAAACTTTTTTTTATACGGGGCACATATTCAAAGAAGTGTGATGAATTTCCCGAATGCACTGAAAGTGCACCCCATCACCTAAGCAAAATACTCAGATGCATCAATCAAGCTTCGACAATAGTTGTTAGAACAACACATATGAAGCAACAACAACGAAAACGTATCTGGTTTGATCAATATTGTAAAGATTTGAAGAACAAAAAAATGGGAATTGCCGTTAGTCCAATGAAAACTCTACAATTAAGGTTTTTCAATGCAAAGAAATTATACAAAAGAGAAATGAAATTAAAGTCTAAATTATTTCGGTTACAAATGTATGAAAAAATAGATAGGCTCGAATGGAGCGACCAATCGGTGTACTGGGATATAATAATAAGCGACCAATCGGTGTCCTGGGATATAATAATAAGCGACCAATCGGTGTACTGGGATATAATAATAAAAAGCTTGTGCATGAACAAAGTACAATTTGTTGGCCTTCACCCCGATGAAGCTGTCGGTTTTTTTTTTACCAATGACTCTGTCGCGATACCCCTGAAACGAATTTTCAATATATCGCTGAAAGTCACCGTGAACTACTGATAGATCTTAATAATAGTGATATAAATGCCAAGGAAGTACTTGAGGCATTAAAGCAATTGAAGAACAGGAAAGCAACAGGCTTAGCTAATATTCCGAATGAATTACTGAAGACAATAATTCCGTTGGTAATAGATGACGTGACAAGACTTCAACTATGTATTGATGTCAGGACAGTATCCATTATGCTGGTGTCATTCATTCATCAAAACATTATATAAGAATATAATTATTTCCGTGTGCAGCATGATCCGGTTATTCTTCCAAAGGAAGGAAATGGGGAAATGAAAATGATGGGAAAATTATATTTAATTGAGAATCATATGTAGGATAGATAAACGCTAGTTGACTTGTTAGCGTATATTATGTATATGTTTAATTTACTTGTACTGTATCTGTATATTTGCAACTGGCTGCATTGGTTTATAGAAATAAACTATCTAAAGTTATCTTGTACCCACCTTCAACATAATCTCCGGATTCGTTCGTTTTGCTCTCTTTTTCAGCCGTCACACTCATACATGAGTAAAGAACATCCGTAACTGTTCGATAACAATTCGTTTATATGAGAATAATCGGAATTCCCGAAAACTAGTAAATCCAAAAGTACTTTATTGTTTATCATGAACTGTTATGCAGTCATGCTTCTGCGTTCGAGCAAATTCACTTTAAAAAACAAAAATAATCCCATAATGCGGATAGTAACCCAACATCACAGCTCTATGTTGGTTGAGTGTTTAATCAGACGAAGGTTTATGAGGGTAGCGTAGACTTTTCATTCTTGTTTATGTTCCGGAAAATGAACATGCACATAGGGTTTAAATTAAAGTTTGAACATAGTCAACATTAATAATGAGTTAAGTACACACTTACTTAAAAGCAATGATGGGTTATATGGTGTTGTATATGAGTAATGTGAGGCAGCTGGCCTACACTTCGTGGGAAATTAAGTCATTTTGACGTAATTAAATGAGTTAAGGGGCAGACGCCCATTTTGAATATATCCAGTCAAAAATTGTAAGAGATATTTTCAACAAATAATTTCTCTGGAGCTATCTGGCGAAAAATCTTCATTGTATATATAATCTGAGCAATTATGAAGAGACGATAAACACAATGGATTTCAATATATTTGAAAGGTTGAAAATATTACTTTCTTTTTATTTTGTCCCTTCGGTACCAACACTGCTATAATCTACACAATAAAAGAATAGGATGGATCTGTCTATATGTCTGTTCGTGATTTTGTTCTCAGACCCCTGGACCGATTTCAACCAAATTTGGTGTGGTGACTCTGGGTACTCTTGTTGATGTTATAGCGGCGTTAGTTTAAAACAAAATTTTTTTAATTTAAAGAAACAAAAGTGTTACGTTAAATTTAGTATGGAGTTTAGGGTGGATACACACATGCATGTAATTTCTGTATGTAAAATCCATGTATTTTACATGGTCACACCAATCATTGATAGCATTAGTCGCCTGCGCGCGATCGGACAATTTCAACAGGTGAGACAAGTGAGCAGTTATAAACCATTATCAAACTAACTGATATCAAGAAATTTCAGGCCAGTCATAAATTCTTTCATGGATGACGAAATGAATAAATCCTATCTGATATCTGTTGCTGTTTTTCACGAGTTTTAATTAATTTCGAAAAGTGGATTTGAGTCCGTCGATTTTATACTTTATTTGTTTCTCGTCATTTCAGGGTCATCCAAAATAAAAATTAAATGTGCCGAATTTGAAGCTCTTTTAGGGTGATTGTGATACACGAGTCCCATTAACAATCCGATATGGTGCTCTCGTGCCTTGAATAACAGGCATTGGAAAATTAAGACAGACATTTAAACCGGTTCGTTGAGATTCCTCGGATAGTTTCAGAGCGAGCTCATGTGATAACATTCAATTGGCATTTCCATGCAAATATCCATTACAGCGCCAAAAAATTAATGCAAGTACGGCGTTGAAAGTAAAAAGAGTGACCCCCCCCCATTGTTCACCCATAATTTACATAACAGTATATGTTTCTCAACCCAAAGGTTGAACAAGTTCCTAACTGTCACAGTTTTAGCTTGTACACTTTTGAATTATAAAATTTTGGACCATAATCCACGATTGGGGAGGGGGCTGGTTCTCGAAAGCTTCGAATAACCAAGGGATTTAGTTGAATGTGTCAGCCGGGATTATCTGGGCATGAATGTACAAAATTATTAACTTAAATATTCCATAGTTGTAAATTTTGCGTATACATATATAACACGAGAGAGGAAATGTGACGTAGTTGGGAACTCGAAGAACTAGACAATCCTTTTCCCCGAATGAAGACACACAGCAACACCACCTTCAGTACTCTCAAATTTAAAGCTGTAATACAATGTTCATAATTATATAAATAGCATAAATTGCTGAATAATAGATTAATCACTCGTAGCAAACAGACACGACAGAAATAACTGTCAACTACAATATTTATAAGTCAGGAGTTGCTTCGTGGCTTCATGTTGGGGGGGGGGGGGGTCAGGACTCAGGCTTGTGCATGCCCCAACCCACCCGTCGAGGAAATATGCAATGGTTAGTCCGGTAGCTTCCGGGATAATATAGCCCCCAATGTTGGGGATCATAGTCCCTGCGTTGGGGAAATCCTGGGGCCATCACAGGTATAAAAATCAAGAGAAGACTGACAATGATTTAAACAGAAAGTCCAACATTTGGGTTATCGCACGAACAATTATTTTAAGCGGCCTGATATATATATTCTTTATTGCCTCCTCGTGGGAGAGAGTGTACATGTAGAGCATGACAGTGTGTTTGATATTTACAGGTGCAAATTATATACAATATAATAGGTACATATACAATTATTTGTATGGTCGCGCCGGCAATTCGGCAGAAATATTGTGCGTGGGATAAGCACATGCGTTCGGCGGGATTCATGATCTGATGGTCAGGAATAGTCCAACTTCGATAAAGGTTTCATGCCATGGGTTGAGATGAGATCCTGTATAATAGCGACGTTAATTGTTAGATATGACATGCGGACACTGACATATGTATAAGCTATACTACCCAGATCGATTACCAGAACTTGTTAATAATCGAGATCAAAGTACGACCTCATGTGCATCACATAGTAATTTAATATGCGTGAGATTTGTGTTGGGGTTACCCAAATAAGCTAGTTAAGCAATGAGCAATTTGACGAAATGATCTGACTATGAACGCTCACAATGGTGACATTTAAGAACATAACCATTATCTACATTATGTATTTCGGTGGTCACATAATTGCGAAATATTCATTTAGTTATCGATTAACAGGTGTGGTGGTCTTAGTGTACGAATAGATCAATCTCATGACAGTGGTAGACATCTGGGGTGCTATTCACCAAGCGAGACTATTTTATAAACCAGGTAGTTTATATGGTAGCGGCTGAACGCAAAGGTGTCTTTGCTTTAGCGCAAACGACACACGCTGTCGATGGTGTGATTGATCCAATCTATCAGATTTGTCACCTGTCAATTGACGCCGTCTTACGACTAATTCATGAACACTCACCGGCCACAATCGGCATGTATAGCGGTATAATTTTTGGGTATAATTGTGTGGAGACTCATGCTTGCGTTTATATATCTGCAGAATGAGTTTCAATGATATTAATGAGGTTTTTTAATTAGCACAGTGTGAAAATGAAGAGCCAAGAAGATAACGTCTCAGAAGAATTTTGTTTGTATTTTGGTTCTGTTTGGATATTTCCCTGCTATTTCCAAAGAAATTTCTTTCCATGCATCATTTTTCCGGCGCTGGTGAATGGTGCCGGTTTCTTTGTTCTTTAATATTTTGATTCTTCTCTCCACAATGCCCAAAAAAGTGTTACGCTCGTCGGCAGTGGGGGGGGGGGGGGGGGGGGGGGGGGTCTGGAAAACAATTGCACATATAGGGCCCAAAAAGTTTTTTGCAGACCCGTGAGGGACCCACCACCCCATTTATGCAAATTTGTTCCTCCAAATGTTAGGGACCCACCCCCTTTCTCATGTTTTTATAAAAATTTCAGAGTTTTTTAGCCGTTCTTCAATAACTGTGTTAACTGCCTTTCAATCCCATTCCACTATCATTTTTTGGTGCAAAGTGTGTAAAATTAAGACTCAAGCAATAACATCCTTAATCGGTAAAGCACAGGTCAGAAAAACGAAAAATAAACTGTATTTCCAGGTGTTTCCTGGTGTTTCCAGTATCTAACAACAATAATAAAGCATTGTGTAGGTACACTGTATGTCACAAATTGCCCTAGACCGCATTATAGCCTTAATATATCGAGCGTGTTTAGTCTGACAGAGAACACTGGCCAGTGTAAATAGTGGTAAACAGGTCAGGGGTTCTACACTTATTTGTGCATGATCAAAGAACTCTTTAGTCTTATCCACCGGGGTGGGTGAGGAGGGGAATTGTTTTGGTTAGGTATACACATAGATATATGGTTATTATACCCCCGATATTAGTTGGCGGGTATATAGTTGACGTCTCGAGCCGTCCGTGCGTCCGTCCGTACACACATTTTGCATCATAACTCAAGAGTCGATCGGTTGTCATATTTTGATGTTCTATGACATGTGACGGACCAGAAATGGGGAACGAATATGCATAATATCACGGATTGTGAGTACCAATGCCTACCAGAGTTATCCATGGGCCCTGTTTATGAAATTCAATCCGTACAAAGTTTTTGCCATATAAGTTGAAGTGTCGGTTGTCGAATTTTGAAGTGGTTTGGTATGGTGATAGACCTGAATGATACGGGAAGGATGTATGCAGATATTACTGCATATCACAGGTTTTGCCTGTCGATGCATACCAGAGCTACCAACTTGGTTCCATCCGTAAACACATTTTGCATTATTATAACTCAACCATTTGTATGTATATTTGTGCACTAGAGTCTACAGTATAGTCTCAGTCAGATTTTATTCTTGATTTTAGTTTGAACTTTGAAGACATTGAGGAATGTCATTTCTCAAAGCATCTGAATGCATCACATTATTTCAGTTCATCTATTTGTAAGCGATAACAGTATACAATTAGTATTGTAGTTTAGTCTTGTTGAGCAGTATTTAAGCTTCAAGATGAAGTTCGTAAATTCAAGGAGAATAGCGTCACCTTCAGTTGGGATTGTCTGAACAATAAACAGTAACGGCCATTCGTCATAACCAATTCAGTTTTATTTGGATAAGTGCTGCAAATTAACATTACTTGCAATCATTAAAAAGATGAGAAATAACCAGAAGGAATGAATTTGATTGCATGCCAGAACAAGACAATATTTCAGACATTAGAAATTTATGAGATACCCTTTTCAATTTCATGTTATGCAACAATCGGGTCAATGATATCTAGTCATCATTGAGTATTCACCATGTAGTATTTGTGATACAGTTTTTTTATTTTATAACTATTATTCGGGTAATACAACTGGGTAATACATTAATTTTTTTTACTAAATTACGGTTTTCCACTGAGAAGTGGGACGGGATCCTGTGAAATCCAGAATGTTGCTAAATCTGAGGCAAACTAGTCACTATAGCTGTCTATATAGCCATATGCCAACAAACATGATACTAACATGCTTACAAACAACATTACATGGTCAGTACTTGTAAATTGTTTGAAAAAAAACCCATTTTGGAAAAAATATTACAAGCACGATTGTTTCGGCGTCTGGATGACCCACCCACCCCGGCCCTATATACGGATTTGTTTTGTAGACCCCCTCATGTCGTCGGTGGTATATTTTGCCCCACGTCCTTTTCCTCGGTTGCTCATTGTTGAAATGTGTATAATCGTGTACTGTTACACGCAGCATGTTTATGTGACCGGTGGTCAATCTATGATTGACGCCAATCACCTTGATTTGATAATCCTATATGGCGCGGCGATGTCTTCCCATCGATATGTCCACCGATAGCTTCGCATTGAGCGTCGCCTCGTAAAACTACCTGGACTATATTATAAACCCAGCCGGTGAATAGCACCCCTGATGTTAGTAAATCGATACACATATTATATTAGTCAATTAGGTGCTGTTCAATGTCTTCACGATTCTGCTAGAAAATAGCAAAAAATATGCTGTTTCAATGACTACATTGTCAATTGCTGGTGCCAACTCCACTGGAATATGCACACAGGAGCCACCGAGGATAATCGCCATCAATTGTTGAAGCGACATGCTGTCCAGGAACATATACATTGGAATACCATATTTGTCAATAATAAGGTTCCAATAATTATATCGCATCTGGATAATCGCATCCGAGCTACATGTCCAAATTACGTGCATCAATTCATTGTTGTATCTCGAACCACACTTAAGACACAGAACATTATTGTCATATGTAGTTTTATTGAGGAGTAAGGCCAGGTGTTTTAGTGCCACGGTGTGCGGACGATTTATACGCATTAATTCCCATATGTTCCAGCTGTCCAGTGGATGCGGGTGACACTGTACCAACATAGCCAAGCTAGTCGTGGTACACGTAGAGTTGAACCACTCTGCACAATAGTTTTGTTCAACGGCCTGGCGACTGTGTTTTTTCCAGATATCATCAGAAGGGAATATTCCGTTATCTAGGAAATCGGTGAGGAAATGTCTGAGGTTGTATCTGTCCAAGATTCGAAAGATGTCAGCGACAAACCCGGAAAATATCCTACCGAATAAAGTATACTGGTATGTTTTGAATAGAAACAACCTGAGTGGAATTTGATGTCCAATCGGCAGGTGGATTAGCTTCCCAAGAAAGGAGAGTTTTCTAATGTGAATTTCTCTTTCTATCGGCATCAACCCGAGGAGTCCCAAAGCGAGATGAGTTGGGGATCTGGTAGGCAGTGATTGGCTGTGCTTGACACATGTCCGATACGATCTCTCCAGTGTGAGTAGTGCGGATGCTTTGTCCATGGGAAACAACTCAGATCCATACATTGCTCGAGGAATAACTACGTTTTTCAAAAGTTTAGATAGCACAGACGGAGAACATGAATGCAGAATACGTTTGCCAGCTAGTCCGAAGTATGTGCTCCTCATTTTATGCGACATTTGCTTTGAGCGGATCGAGGTGATATCGAATTTTCCTTGAATTATGCCTAGGTGTGTGCATTCAGTAACCTATTCAATTGTGTGTTCTCCAAGTTTCCAGGTTCTTGAAATATCGTGTTGTCTTTCAGTTTCGTTAAATATAACGACTTTACTCTTTGTGTTAGAAAAATTGAAGCTCCACTTCGTACTATATTCATGACATGTGGAGAGCATTTTGTCAAGACCAGCTTTAGTGAGTGAGATTATAGCGATGTCGTCTGTTGTTGTTGGGGCAGCACATGTTATATTGAGAATAGTGAGACCTTCTGGTGAGTTGGCGAGTTGTTGAAGCAGTTCATTCACGTAGACCAGGTAGAAGAACGGGGAGCTTACGGCCCCCTGGCGGGTTCCTTGTGCGATTCGAATAGAGTTAGAAATATTTCCATTGCACACAACACGGCTACTGCAGTCTGCATGCATATCGCGGAAAATGCGCAACAGCTTTCCTCGAATTCCTAACTCATGGAGTTTGAATATAAGTCCTGCATGCCAGACGCGATCAAACGCCTTTTGAGAGTCCAAGTAACACACAAAAGCTCGAGATCCCATTTCCGATGCATAAGACACTGATTCCTGCATTATGAACGACGTCATCAAACAGCTCATATTCTTTTGGAAGCCGCTTTGAAGTTCATTGGGGAAATGTGATGTCACTGAACTAGAACTGACGCGGTTCATAAGAATTGCTTCAAGTATTTTGTACAAAACCGGAAGTAAAGTGATGGCACGGTAACTGTCAGGTAAATGCCGAGGTTTCGGGTCGCCCTTGAAGAAAGGTAATATGAGTCCAGTTTTCATATCTCGTGGTATGCTTTCTAGACTAAGAATGCCATTGTAAAACGTACACAATAGATCAAGGAATGATTCAGGTGAGTGAAGCAAGTGTTCATTCACTATGTTGTCTATTCCACCAGCTTTGTTTCTGTTGAGGTGGCGAATAACAGTGTTGATTTCCAATGCGGAAATAGGCTTGCACAAGAAAGAAGAGGAATAGTCTTGGTGCCCAGGATCTAGAATATCTCTCAACTGGTTATCTACATGTTCTTCGAATGACGGCTCCTTGTGTGGAGATTTGGAATATAGATGAGAGAAGTAGTCCCTCCATCCCGAAAGAAGATCAAAGGGATCACGCACCATTTTACCGTTGAATTCCATTTCCGACGTAGTTGCTTGTTTGGTGTTATCAGAATTGAGAAGCTTCCAGAAAGCTGTTTGGTCACGGATTGCAAAATTTTCAAGGTTATCACAAAGCTGTTGCTTCAGCTCACACGTTTCACGGCGTAGTACACGACGAAAGTTTCGCTTCGCATTCTTGTACATCATGTAAGTCGCCGATGCGGTGGAGTGTGACTTTCCGTCTTGAATCCATTTTTGTCGACAATCCATCGAATGATTACGAAGGAGACTCAGTTCTTCACTCCAGAATGGTTTGGCATATTTGACGAATTTCTTGCGCCCAACAGCGACATCCGCTGCGTTTAACAAAAGTTTGACAAGATCTTGATATAGGCGAGGCAGGTCTGCGATGCACGAAATTGGGCTGTTAAGCATCTGACAGTGTGAGTTTATAAATGAGTGATATTTTAAAACAGCGATGCGCTTCCAGTTGTAGAGTATCTTTCTGTGATGTTCGATTTCAGCCGTGTCGTTGTGGTAGTGTTTTGGTATTGTAAGCGAACATGTTACTGGGACATGACAAGACGTGTTGGTATGAGAGTCACTTAGTATTTGACATCGAATGAGGAGGTCCTTGAATGAACATGGGATTACGATATGGTCCATCAGTGTTGGTGAGCCGACAGAACTGCAGGGAAAGAATGAGAATTGTCCACCTTCACATTTCTCTGATAATGTTGTTGGTGTAGATTTCAGTCTTTCGAGGAATTCCGAGAACAACCGCCTGCGGACAGAATGGCCAGATGCTGGATTGTCAGATCGAGAGTCACCATAATGAACATTGAAATCACCAATGAGAACGACGTGTCCGTCATGTGCGTAGAAGTTTGTTACGTTCTCAAGCGACTCCAGTGTATCTTCGAAATACGAGTCACTGTGACTTGTACTAGGTAGATAAACCTGTATAATGGTTAGGCGGAATCCAGCATTAAATGTAATCTGAACACCAATGAAACGTTGATTATCGATGCTAATTGAGATACACAGTCTGAGCAACCTACGTTGGACAAGCAGGGCTACGCCATCCCTAGTGAAGCAGCCGCCCGTTTGAGTGCGAATCTCTCTGCCAGGTTTTGAAAAAGTCATATAATCGCCACATATCGATTCCAGGAAATGAAGATTGTTTTCGTTGAGCCAATGTTCAGAAAGGCCGATTACTCCATATTGGCGAGAATTTATTATTTCACACAGATAGTCACTATTGGAGGTGACACCACTGTGTTCCAGGTAAGTATATTAAGTAACTGCTCCATGATTATGAATTGCGTTACGCTTGTGGTGGAGTCCGTCTCCACGGACGCCATGTGACACCAGCCGGGAGGAATCCATTCGACGTCAGAATTTCAACGTCTTTAGAGTGGATTATGACTCTTGCGGATTGAGTTCCCATGATAGAGCTACGAAACAGTTTGACAAAAGTCGGAGTCACGCCTCTCGTTTGTAGATAGGCTCGAACGCTTTCCTCGGTAGATCTTGGTGAAATTTTCCCAAGATAAAATTTCTTTGTCCGCTTTGCGTTCCGGTTTACGACACCCATGAAACACTCAGAGTAATCGTTATCTATTTTATGTTCAGGGAGGTCTTCAATACCATACGATTCATTTGCATCGGATATGTTTCTAACGGACTCATTTCGTCGCTGTTTGGGAAGAGAGTATCCACTAGTAGGTGACGTAGACTGAATGTTATCTTCATGATGAGAGCATTTCTTTAACGATGTGATGCTCAGATCTACGACTGACTCATCAGGCGAGTTTCGGTGAGCGTTCACAATGTTCTTGGCATCACCGTATTCGGGTTGGATATCGGTCGTATTATCAATCTGTTCACTCGATGGAATAGAACCCGATACACGGGATTCATAGGCTGCCGCAACTTGAGAATTTCGCTTCGGTGTTGACGTTAGTAAGGAATGATCATTCAATTGAGTAATGTACTCATCAACAGTAGTCAATGTGCCGTTGTCTCCTCTCGAGTGGCCCGAGTTGATACGATGTGACGATTTACCTTTTGGATCAGGTTGACGGGATCCAGTGTCGGCGACTAAGTTTTGGAAGAATGCTTCAAGAGATGCATGTTTGTCTTCGTGATAAGTTGACTGGCTGGCATTGTGCGACTTCCCCGCAGGATCAGCATATAACCATGAATTACTGATGTGTGCCCCTGACAGCACTTTCACGTGCGAGTTTACATAGCTGCAGAGGTCTTGGTATTTCCCCATCGTATTTGCAGCAAATAGTTCGAATACAGAACACATGTGTTTTTCCACATTGTCAACGTGGTTTTTAGTCTGATTTGACAAGGAGGCACATTTCTGTGAATTAGCGTTCAATCGTTGGTTGAGGGAATCAGATTTTACACACATTTTTGAGAGAGACTTGAGTTTGTTGTCCATGGTCTTTCCAAGAGTGTCACGTTTCTCACTAAAGTCAGATATCTCATCCTTGATTTGCTTTAGTTGGGCTTTAAGATTGTCTATGCCCATGCATTTGTCACTTTGAATCCTTTCGAAGGCTAGATCCAAGGACGAGTGCTTGGACACTAAGCCATCGATTGCGGATGAATTTGATGAAGACTTCTTCGATAGGGCGTCGACTGTTTTTTTCAGAGTGCAAACAGTCTCCGACATTTCCAGTTGCGTGCTTTTGATGGTCGTGAGTCCTGTATCTATTCCAGATAGCTTCTCGTGTATGATGGAGAACTCTGACCGATTGTTCGCTTTCATCAATGTGAGCTCAGTCAATGCGGAAGCAAGTTTCTCCTGAATACAAACAGCATTACACGGGCAGGTTGACCCAGGCGACTGGGTACTTTCAGGTGGTGCTGAATGTATACTGACACGTATTACATGGTCTGTATGATCCATGTAAAACGACAAATACACGACATTTACAGAGATTACATGCATGTGTGTATCCACCCTTAATCTAAAAATAAAATAAAATAAAATAGTTAAATTAAACAATTTGTTTCAATCAAAATGTTTAAACGATCAAAATTGCGCGATGTGCGCCGCAGGTAGTAGCTAATCCGACACTGAATTAAGGCTCAAAGGGAGCCTGTTTCAGCTAGTAAAGTATATTTGTGAAAAAGTTGGTATATTAGTCTGTTAATTGCACACACATGTGGCTGACACCAACTAGCTCTTATTTTCTTAATATCGTTGATGAAAATTTTAAAGAGGTTTGGGGATAAAGTGAACACATGTAGTACGCCTACTTTAGAGAGGGGGCCGTAATCCTATGCTTGTTTTTGTAACATAGTAACTCGAATCATACATTGATCTAATGAGGTCAAAGATTTGTCCAGATATGCCTATTTTTTTCTCCATTTTGAGCATTAAAAGCGACCTATCAACAGAGTCAAATGCTTTTCTGAAATCTATAAAGGCCACGTACAGAGGTTTTTTTATTTAGCATTGTTGCATTTATCCACGATTGTTTTCAACACAAAAGCGCTATCTGTTGTGCTCTTTCCTTCTCAAAAACCAAATTGATAATCACTTATTTCGTTTTCAAATAAAAACTTAGTAAGCCGTCTATTGATATTTTGTTAAACAATTTCCCTACCGCTGAACTTACTGCAATAGCCCTATAATTATTTGGGTCATTTCGATCACCTTTCTTGTAAATTAAACTAAGCACTGATCTACTCCAATCATTCGGATAGTACCCCGAAAAAAGTATGTGATTAAATAGTTTAAGTATTTCATCTATTAATAGCGGACCTATTGTTTTTATAAGTTCATTTGACACGTTATCCAGACCTTTTGCCTTTCCATTTTTCAACTCCCAGATTGCTGTGATAATTTCTTCCACGGTGAACGGGGAATTATTTATGCGATATTTCAGAGCATTGTTGTTTTGGGGAACAGAATCTTGTATGTTCGTGATTGAATCTGGAGAATAAAGCTTGTTGAAAAAATCTACCGACTTTAAAATATGTTATTTGCTTCTGAATTCCGGACGTTTAACAGAGGACATGGCCCTTTGTTTGCTTTCTTCTATCCACTTAATTTTGAATCGCTGCTTAGTAAATTCATGTTTTCCTTTCTTTTCGCCATTTGCTTTTGTGCCATAATTGAAATGTGCAGCCAGTTGACAATGATCAGAACACTCACAGGGCAACTTAACACAAAAATAATTGACATCAGAAATATATCTGTCTGAGACGAGTATATGATCATCCACGCTAGCTCCATTGTATTGGTAACTGGTAAGATGTCCTAAATTGTCACCAATGATACGACCGATCAAAATTCGGATACCGGTTTTAATGCAGAACTTCCGGTTCTGGCATTCAAATCACCGCCTACAATAATAAGATCTCCTCTCTGATATTCAATTTCACCAAATATATTTTCATCTATTTCTCTTGATTCCAAGTAACTAGAATGTATTGGAGGTAAGTTGCAAGACACAAACACTATTGATTTACCGTTCAACTTGAATAATTCGCCCTGAAACTCCACAATCAATTGAATTGTTTTGACAAAGCGCTTATAATTCTTACGAAAATAGAATGCAATACCCCCACGCCCGCAAGTTTGGCGAGTAAGTTGAACAGACTCTTATCCCGGGATATCGATGTCATTCTTATCTTGATGCCATGTATCAATTAGTGTTAAGAAGTCATAATTTGTCAACTTAATTTTGAAATCATCGTCCAAGGACTTAATCCTTGCACATTCCACACGGAATAGTACACCTCGTTCATTTGGTGCGTATCATTTGATTGTGTCATTTTAAATATATTGGTTACTATGGCGAAGTTGAAATTGCGACTGAATAAGAGGATGAATAATTTCGGATTATAAATTCGGAAGCTCGATTAACCCTTTACCCAACAAACCGGCCAAAACGGCCAAATAAAGCTGCAACAGCCTAAATTATCTTGGGTCTGTCTCAATAAAACCATACAAATATGGATATCATTGGAACCGGCTCATTGACCACATTGTGATAGTTACAGTTATGCCCTGTGCCAATGCATTATCTTATATATGCGAGTCGACCATAGGTCGCCTCGCATATATATAAGAGAATGCATTGGCCTAAAAAAAATCTTTTTTTAACACTTTTTACCATTTTTTCTTACATTCTTTAACAATTTTATAATTTTTAATGTGTTAAGCCAATGCATTCTCTTATATATGCAAGGCGACCTATGATCGACTCGCATATATAAGAGAATGCATTGGCACAGGGCCGTTCTGTTGGGTAAAGGGTTAATATAAAATAATATGTGACATCTGAAAATGAATAGGAATCTTATGGAATCCTATTAGGGCCACTTGCTAATGGCGCTTTCGGTGCACTTTTTGTCGCTTTCGGCGCGCGCCGAAACATACCCTAATGGCGCACTTTTTGTCGCTTCCGGCGCGCGCCATTAGGGAGTGGACCGAATAGTATGCCTAATGGCGCTTTCGGCGCGCGCCGAAAGCGACAAAAAGTGCGCCATTAGTAACGCGCCGAAACATGCGCTAATATCGCACATTTTGTCGCTTTCGGCGCGCGCGCCGAAAGCGACAAAAAGTGCGCCGAAAGCGACAAATAGTGCGCCGTAACGGCGCATATTTTGTCGCTTTCGGTGCTTTCGGCGCGTTACTAATGGCGCACTTAGAATCTATCTAACACCACAAAATCACAAACGTGCGATGAACACTGTATAAGTATAATTGTGTCATACATTATTTTTCAATTAAAATAATTACTCTGTATATTGGATATAGCACTTGTCTGAACTAATTCATTTATAGCAACTCCACTGAATACTTTGATTAAAAGTAATTACTCTCAAAGTTAATGCATGCATTAGTTATAAGCAGAACTAACAAAGTCATTTCTGACTGTATAATCACTTCTACAATTGACTAGCGTATACCATGCATATATTGACAAATACCTTACTAGTATTTTCGGAAGATAACATGATTTAAATATATATATATTTAAAAAAAAATCTAATTCATAACATAATCAAATTGCATACCTATGAATACAATGTATAACACAATTCTTTTCATACGACTTATTGATCAATGTGTAAAGGCAAAACATCTCTAAGAGTTGTACACAAGCTTGATATCTGACGTTACATTTCTGTTTATTCTTTACGCATATCTGGATGTTGAGTGTTAGTCGATCTACCATTCCTTGCAAAGCTGATACCGTTGGAACGAAACGTATCACTGGCGTATCGTCCTCCGTCAATTTTATTCTGTGACCCGATTCGATTTATTTATTACCTCCATTCCGGAGACATAGTATATACAGAAATTACATTTAATATTTGTACATATGTGAATAGTTGATAATTATATACAGTTTATTTGCGCAGTTGCACATTGGTGTTCGGTTAGTGCTATTGGTTAGTGCCAATTATCGTGAAATGACGCCCGAGAAACATATCCGTTACGATCAGCGAATTTTGGAGAATGGTCGATGTATTAATCACATCCAAAACTGAACAAAAATCCTTGTAGCACTCATTTGTTTGGAAAATCAGTCGGTTTGCACCAGCTCTGCTGGGCGTCGGTAAAACTGACGAAATGCATACGGTGGCCGAAGGAAATTTGTCCCTTATTGCAGTGACCACCGACTTAACTTTGACTGGCTCTGTTATAATCCCATGGCGGCATGAATTTATCCCGACGCGAATGGTAACTTTATGTACATTTACATTGCTGTTCGATTTCATTATCCAATCCATGCATAAGTCCATCTAGCCTGAGACCGCCTATCGATACTATATTCACATACTCGTCTCGATTTGCTAATCGTCTCGCATTAAGATACCGCAGGACCGAATCTCCAATTAGCAGATGAACTTTCTTTGGTTGTCGCGAGTTTGAAGATTCCAAAAACCTTAGTGTCCTTAATATGTGTAGGCCGTGCATGTGTCTCGCTGCGCCAAGTTTAGATCACTAAACATAGACTCTACTTCCTCGTGCTCATCTCCTGATACAGCAGTTTCCCGTTGATTTCCATCGTCTTCAAATTGACCATCCAAAACATCGAATTCTGCCCAAATTAGTTTGAAATGTTGACATTTATGGTGACTTCATCTTCCTTGACCACAAGTGCCATTATTCCCGATTAAGTTGACAGTTTTAGAAACATTTCCAATTTGCATTTTGGGAACTTAAGTTTGAATTTGAAGATTATTTTCAGTTTGTGTTGATTTGCCTGCACATGTGTTCTTTTATGACAGCCTGGTGTAATGCATCTTATATAGAGCTGGCGTCTTATGACAGCCTGGTGCAATGCATCTTATATAGAGCTGGCGTCTCATGACAGCCTGGTGTAATGCATCTTATATAGAGCTGGCGTCTCATGACAGCCTGGTGTAATGCATCTTTTACTGAGCTGGCGTCTCATGACAGCCTGGTGTAATGCATCTTATATAGAGCTGGCGTCTTATGACAGCCTGGTGTAATGTAATTTCGTTTTGTACTTATTGGCGTATCGTTTGTCGCTCCTAATGTCTTTAATGATTGTTTCTTCCTCTACTTTAGCTGCCAACTTTGCATTTTGCCCATGTAAAGTTTTAATTTCAGTCTCTAGCTTATCTATTCTCTCATTGAGTCGCGATTCTACACTCAATAGGTGAAATTTCATTTCCTCGATCAGAGTTGGTAGCTGGGCCCGAGCTACAAACTCTGATTGAGGAAATGAATTTTTTTAATCGAAATGATGCTGAAGCATCCGTATACGATATTCGTTTCTGACTTATACGTCTTCTTGGAGTAATGAAACTGACACCACCTCGCGATTTCTTTAACGAAAGTTGACCTTTCTGAGATATCGGAGATTCCGTTAAGAGCGCAGATGTAGAGTGAGAATTCATAAGCTCATCCGAAGTATACAGGCCGTGTTGGACGGATACGTCAAGTCCTTCTGTGTTCATGACAAATTCCTCAAAGTTAGCACAATGATGAATCACTCCATTATCTAGCCACCAATCTACACTTAACTTCGATCCTTGTATCATCACTATGTTATTCCTTTCATATATGTGTACTGTTACTTTTCTTTTTTGGCTTTTTCTTATTTATTGTTATCAAGTCACCAACCGTTATATACAATTCGTATCTGTCACAACCTCCCATAAAGCACCATTCTTTTCCATTTTCTTCGAATTATTCCAGTATCTGTCCACAAAACCTTGTTTATATTTTGCAAATTAACATTATCCAATGCAATTGTCACCCACTTTCCGCTATCATTTGTTCCGATTCAATTATATTGTCAGAAAATCAAACTACAAGAACATTTTCGACCTATTGTTGGTGTGAAATTTCCAACTAATGTTTTGGCAGGTATGAAATGTCCAATTGTTGAAAATTTTGACCAAAGTTGGGGGGGGGGGGGTAGGGACCCCCGCCCAAACCCCCTGTCGGCACGTCTCTGTATATTAAATACATAGGTATAGAAATAAATTATAATACATTAAGTACTCATCGCTTTCTTCGCCTATACTAGTATACTAACTCAACCAAAAAACAAAACAAACAAGAAGATAGCACATGAGCTATGTATAACTTTTTGCAAACTCGCTCTGTATGCCGCGATTCCCATCACATATAAATATTCGGACACCATTTTTGAAGGTTGTGAAAATTGAATGCCAAAATCTCCTTAAACGAATCTGTTCTATCTCCGGTTTTTTTAAGTATCTGCGATGGGTTATTCCCAATATATAGATTTCTGATATCTGAAAAATATATAAAGAAAACAATGTTGCAATTTAGAGCATATTATGACGTATAGGTACATGCATGGACTGGCACGCGGCTATGCCAACCTTGAGCCACATCATTCAATTCAATTCAATTTAATAGTAACTCTGGTCATCATAAAAGACATTACATAGACAATACATATGACACAAATACGTATCATCAATACATGTACATACATACACAACAAATCATTAAACAGAGAATGCATGGTATACTATAATACATCGATGTCGCGGTTAATAGATGTATACTTGTTTACTCATCATAATCAGATAATATATTTACCAATATATGGTCTATGGTGCATGTGTATATCAACGAATTTATATTTACTTATATACATGTGTGTACTCGAGCGCCTACAAATGTGAACGCGCACACATGCGCGCGTAAGCCTCGGGAGTTTCTGAAAGTTTCCAAAAATCTTTTAAAAAAATATCGAAAGGTTTTTTGTTTTGCGCTCGCTATTTTGATTGAATAATTGGTTCAACTTCAAAGTGTTTGGTCTATTGAAATAGTATGGTTTGATATATCTTACTCTCAAACCCTTTAATTTTTCACACTTCAAGATAACGTGGAATTCATCTCCTAACTCTGCATTACATAATGTGCACTTTCTTTCCGAGTAGTCTCGATTTGTTCATGATCCTTCTTCGATTGGTAATTTATGATTTCTTGTCCGGAATCTCACGAGAGCGTGTATCATAGACGTATCGCTGGACTCATGGGGATTTACATCTAATTGTTGGTAATAATTGACTTTCTGATGACCTCCTGTCCCCATTACCCGGTCCCTACGCAACTGCATTTAAACCCACACAATTAAGTCCTCATATAGATGATGATTATATAAGTCTGGTGAAATTCGGCGACATATTTTTTTCCATGCACTTTTGGAGCCCCTGCCCTCCCCATCACTGACTCGAATAGGGCAGCCAATACGCCAAGGATTTGATAGCAAACAATATGTAATCGGGGTTCACGATTGGATGGCTAGTAGCACGTGGTGTTCGATTGAATATCAGAATGTAAGGTACCATATAATCCCATATCCCATAATATGTCAAATATAGCGAACTATGAAATACAACGAAAAAGCGAAATAGGAAAATACAGCGAAATAGCGGAATAAAAAATGCAGCGAAATGGCGAAATAGAGCGAAATATAGAAATAGATAATTATTTTTATTAACTAAATAACGGAGATATTTGAAGAAGTGTTTTTGACGAAATAACGGAAATATTTGAAGAAGTGTTTTAAAGAGCGTAACCCAGACCTCCGCCAAGCCCACCCCATTTCACCAGAGTCGATCTATTGTGGTGTTGCAATTTCTCATACAAATCGCCGTTATTTCGTAAAGGTACATTCTTTATAGAGTTATTACCCTTCAGATGAAATATGATAGTTAATCGAAACCACGCGTGCCTCCCGTGGTCGCGATTGTTTGCCAATAGCCATCATATCGTGAACCCCGATATGTTATCTTTTGGTAGTCAAGCGTGTGCGTATTAGGTGAATAGGGCCACGTTGGGTTCTTTAATCTGTGACATTAGAGTCCTCGTATCTTGATCTGAGTTGATGTGGCATTCCGATGTGGCATATTTAAACAAAACGATTAGTTCCACGTATCATGGGGATGAATATGTAACAATTTGGATAAAATTGGTTTTAAAAATATTTTCCTCTCCCCATCCCTGACTCGAGCGGCGCCACGTTTGAGATCTTTAAACCACACAGTTGGAATCGTCATATTATTGAGATGACTATATATAAGTTTTGTGGATAGCAGCGACTAAACACACAGTTCTCATATTTAGTTCAGGGTTCACGCTGTCATTGGTCAAATGGCCAAATTAAATTTCATTTGGCCAAAGTTTTTTAATGCTAAAATCTGAAATCTTATTTGTTATGTGAGGCTAATTGTCTTGTCTTGACTTGTTCAAACTTTTATTTCCGCGAAAATGATAGTTTGTGGAAACAGTAAACATACTATGGGATTCTCGTTGCATATATAGAAAATGTTCAAAATTGCTTGAAACGCAGAAAGAAGATGACCCTAAAATATGAATTAGATAATCTAATGCGGAGCAATAGCAATAAAAGGTCGCCGACCGCGTGTCCCCCGAAAAGGTGTTTTTTTTTTAGTGAGGATAGATTTTGTTTTAACTCTGTCAAACATCGTCGGAACGAGACCAAATTCAAACTTGGCCTTTGTGTTCTGAAATTTGAGCCACGTACCAAATATCAAGAGATTCAGTTGAATATTGCTCAAGTTACCATCAGGACAATCAGATAACAAAAACTAAAGTAACCATCCGGAAAATAATATAATCGGCAAATTCTAAGTTGACAAGGAACATAACTCCGGAAAAAATGGGCCAACCGAACCCATGTTCGAAGCTGATCTTTATCTGGAGCTGATAATCTCACATACCAACTTTGGTTCAGATCCGATAAAACAACCTAAAGTTATCATCCGGAAACCTCAAAACGACACCAGTCTAAGTCGAAAAGGATCCATAACTCCGGCAAAAATGGGCGAACCGAACCCATATTCGATCTTGACGTGTATTTTGAGCTGATAAACTCACAAAACAAAATTGGTTTTGATCCGATAACCCAAAAAATAAAGTTACATCCGGAAACTTTCCGAACGGATGGACTGACGGAAAGACGGACACCGGTTATTTTAATAGCCCCCCCCCCATTTTTTTCGCGGAGAGAAACCAGGGAGAAACTAGCCACATCATTATGCGGCGTTGACAATCCCACATATGTGACCCGCCATATCAAATCCAGTCGTAAGTCGGGATTTTTTTACCCTGTGCCAATGCATTATATTATATATGCGAGTCGACCATAGGTCGCCTCGCATATATAAGAGAATGCATTGGCCTAACAGTTTTTTATCATTTTTTTTAAATAAATGTTTCTGACAATTTTTAGGACAAAACATAAAAAAACATCCATTACCCTGCAGGGAGCCCCACACATATATAGAAGCATATAGAAGAGTGTCGTCTGCTCATGTTTGTCTGGGGCTCTGTATGGGTGAAATTATAAAATTGTTAAAGAATACAAGAACAAATTATTAAAATTGTAAAAAATTGTTAGGCCAATGCATTCTCTTATATATGCGAGGCGACCTATGGTCGACTCGCATATTTTAGAGAATGCATTGGCACAGGGTAAAACAATCCCGACTGGATTTGATATGGGGGGGGGGGGGGGGGGGGTCACAAATGAGAGAACCACAAAAATATGACATTCAAGTCTTTGCTTATTGACGTTTCCGTGGACTTTTGATTATAGAGTTACTTCGCCTAGACCTATACAGTGACCACCACTTTCTCCTTATACAGGAATTAGCTGAAACAGGCTCCCTTTATCATACTGAGAACGCTACGCGTTTGCGTAGTGAATGAATCAGGGGTATAAATGTGTTACAGAGTCGGGGAGCGAGTGCACCGTGACAAGAAGGTATACTGAAGAATGGCCTACAATATTTACAGAGTGTGCAAAAACCAAAATTCTCAACCTTGTCAGTCCTTGTGGCGATTTTCATGGGCGAGTAATTCGAGGTGACACACTTAACACCAATAGCTTGAGTGGTCAGGTTTATAGAGCGTTATGCATGGTGTAATCAACATCAACAGGATTCCACTATAATAGTGGTATTCCACCATTACCGTTTTGTGAATTTGATAAAAGAGGGATAATCCAAAATTATATTTGACGCAAATTATGGAAAATCAGTGTCGCACGAATTCGGTATCTATATCTATATTTGCGAATGTCTGTCTGTCTGTGTTCTATAGAAATTCACAGGGGACCACCTAGATGGCACAAAAGGGGTCTAACAGGGGTAACTTGTACGAGAAAGATAATGGCGAGGGTTAGAATTTTCTAAAGTGACGCCGTTGTTGTCAGGGGCAGAAAAGGGGGAGGGGCAGAAAAACAATTTGTTGCCGATTGCCACCAAAATTATATATAATCATCCCCATAATATGAGGAATCTAATGGTGTGGTTTAAATCAGGCGATTCTTCAAGGATTGTCCACTTATAAATGGACAATCGGTACCTAAAATGGTCATTAATAAATGGACAATCCAACCACGCGTGGCACGCGAGCTTGGGATTGTCCACTAAATGAAGACATGTTTTGTTAATCCTGCATGAAGGGCAATAACTCTATAAATAATGTTAATTTGCTCAATAACGGTGATTTGTATGAGAAGAAGTGTTTTTGACGAAATAACGGAGAGATTTGAAGAAGAGTTTTTGACGAAATAACGGAAATATTCGAAGAAGTGTTTTTAAAGAGCACCAAATTGATACACATTCTTATCCATGATATGAGGAATCTAATCGTGTGATTTTAAAGACGTCATATTGGTGCTGCTTTGGTGAGAGATCGGGTGGGCACTAAATTGGATAAAAATTTGTTTAGTCGCGGATTAGCGCCAAACTTACAAATAATAATCTCCATGATATCAGGAGTCTAATTGTGTGGTTTAAAGATGTCAAAAGTGGGGCCATTCGAGTCAGAGGTGCCTAGAGGGTGAGAGGGACACAAACATTGATAAACAATATGTTTAGGGCCGATTTCCACCTGATTGATACATATTCTTCTCCGTTATACGAATAATCTAATCGTGTGGTTTAAATGCGCCAAATTGGTGACTTTTTGGGTGAGAGATATGCAATGGTGGCCCTAAATTTGATACGAATTTGTATACTCGCCAAATTCATAAATTGTATATATATTCATCTCTATAATGAGTCTAAGTGTGTGGTTCAATGATGTCAAAAGTGGCGCCACTTGAGTCCGAAATAGGGACGGGAGGGTCACCAGAAACTTATAAAAATATGTTTAGTGCCAATTACCATCAAAAAGTGACGTTGTTGGTGTCAGGGGAGGGGCTATTTTTAGCGCAGATTTCGACCAAATTGATATATTATTCTTTGCCGTGATACGAGGAATATAAACGTGTGATTTAAAGACGCGAAATCGGTGCCGTTTGGGTGAGAGATTGGGGGGGGGGGGGGGTTATAACTATGATAAGAATTTGTTTAGTTGCCGATTACCACCAAACTTATATATAATCATCTCAATTATATAATGCATACATGAGTCTAATAGACGTGGTTTAAATATGACAAAAGTGGCGCGGTTCAAGTCATGCATGAGGGAGTTGCACCAAAGTTGATACAAATATATTTAGCACTGATTCCACCAAATTCATGCACGTTCTTCTCTAATGATATGATGAAATAAATCACATTTGGGGTTGTTTGGGTCATGGGTGGCGAGAGGAGATTCACTAGCATTTATAAGATTGTTAAATTCGCCGATATCCAACACAGTTATATCACAGGCCATCTCCATGTCGTTCTAAGGAGTTTTGGCATTCCAATTTCACAATCTCGACAAATGGTGACCGAATTAAGTCACTTGAACAATTATATCTTCTCAACTGTCATGTTTATATGGGGATGGAAATCAGGGAATTCCTATAATGATCTAGCAACACAGATACATAGAAGAAAGCATTAAAAGTATATTTATATCAATCTATTTAAGAGATACATATATTCATTCAAACTGAGTGACCTTGAATCGTCAGAGGATTGCATACTAGAATTGCTCATGTATATATTATAACACGATTGAGTCTGTCCATTCAATATATTTTCCACAACAAAAATTACAATTGCCAAGAGGTATGGAAATGTAGAGCAGGCCTGTTCAAAAATAGTGGTCACAGTGTGCAGTCAAATATGGTTACTTCTGAGATAAAGGAAAACGCAGTCCGTAGCACATGACTTTTCAGGATCCTCCAATAGTGACATCTTACAAAGGGTATATCTGCCCGATACAGAGGATTTCTTTCATTTTTTAGAACAGACTCATCGCCTAACATAAACAACTCAAAATATCGCTGTATCTGGCACATGTAGCTGCTATACTTGCATAACATCATTTCTTTTAAACTGATAACTATTAGCCAGTACATAGCACCAGAACAGAGGAGCACCTGGACATATCTTTAAAACATCTGTATCTTCATGAAGATATGATAAACTAGATTGATTGATTGATTGATACATCTCTATGTAAAACACAATTGTCGTCTTTTATTTTTTCGAACTAATGTGTTTATGATGTTCATGTTTCATGCTATAACGTCTGAAGTATACGCAGTTGTAAATAAATAAATACTTCTCTATTGGTGGGACGGATTAAACGCGATAAACAAAATGATAATCACTCCGTCCTGACAAGGTGAGCCACTACTTATATTCCATGTGTAAGATCATGTTTTGTGATGCCATTTGGATATACAATTAATGAGAATACGTGCAACACTTTGAGAGCAAGAGTATTCTCTATTCCCACCATATATCCACAGAGGGTTTCACATCACTTTAACCTGGGCAACGCCGGGTAACACTGCTAGTTATACATATATTTTGTCCAGGAGAATGATTAATCATGACGGTACACGATAAACAACTCAATTAACATTCAATTAGTTTAAATGTTGTTAATGAAGGAGCGATCGAGTTATCCTGTTATTGTCATTTAGAAAGGAATATATTAGTAATATTATTGAATAAAAAAGCTGGCGCAAAAGATTGCAACACAAATTTTGTCGGAAGACTGTTCTTTCGCTGCGATATTGTTAAGAGTGAAATTTGGCTGTGCACTGGTGTGCACCGTCTTCTATTCCCGACACAAATTCAGGAAACATGAATATGTTATGGTCATATACCACTATAATAGTGGAATTCAGGATGTGCCTGACCTGATCAAGGTGGTGTTTGTTTGTTTTTATCCAAACCTCACTATATATACGACCATGGATCACAGCGAACCACCATGGCTCACCGGTATAAAAACCGCGAACCTATATAATACAGGCAATGGGATTCTCACTGTAAATGTATTGGTCTACAATTTCCACAAGTTGTCATTCGCAGTCATTACAAGAAAACCATAGTCAGAAATGATAACGCCCTCAAGATCGTATTATTAGGCATATATATTACTAGCCGATGAGCCCGACGTTGTCCGGGCTATTCAAAAACCAAATTTCAAGTCGATAGCTCCACCCGTTTCCGAAATCTGGTCTGCGCATGCGCGAAGCTGTCGTCGCACGGGCTCGGCGACCCGATACAATTCGTATCCGGGGCAAGATACATTCACATACCAAATTTCAAGTCGATAGCTCCACCCGTTTCTGAGATCTCGTCTGCGCATGCGCGAAGCGGGCGCCGCACGGGCTCGCCAATACGACAACGTCCACCGCCTGGTCAAACTACAAACACGTACCAAGTTTCGTCCCGATCGGTCGAGAATCGTAGATTTGTATAAATGACAGACAAACAAACATACAGACAATAGAGGTCTTCAAAATATATTTGAGACTAGCCGATGAGCCCGACGTTGTCCGGGCTATTCAAAAACCAAATTTCAAGTCGATAGCTCCACCGTTTCCGAGATCTGGTCTGCGCATGCGCGAAGCTGGCGTCGCACGGGCTCGGCGATCAGATAAAATTCGTATCCGGGGCAAGATACATTCACATAGCAAATTTCAAGTCGATAGCTCCACCCGTTTCCGAGATCTGGTCTGCGCATGCGCGAAGCTGGCGTCGCACGGGCTCGGCGACCCGATAAAATTCGTATCCGGGGCAAGATACATTCACATAGCAAATTTCAAGTCGATAGCTCCACCCGTTTCCGAGATCTCGTCTGCGCATGCGCGAAGCTGGTGTCGCACGGGCTCGGCGACCCGATAAAATTCGTATTCGGGGCAAGATACATTCACATACCAAATTTCAAGTCGATAGCTCCACCCGTTTCTGAGATCTCGTATGCGCATGCGCTGCACGGGCGTCGCACGGGCTCGCCAATACGACAACGACCACCGCCTGGTCAAACTACACACACGTACCAAGTTTCGTCCCGATCGGTCGAGAATCGTAGATTTGTATTAATGACAGACAGACAGACAAACAGACAGACAGACAGAGGTCTTCAAAAATATATATGAGACTAGCCGATGAGCCCGACGTTGTCCGGGCTATTCAAAAACCAAATTTCAAGTCGATAGCTCTACCCAGCCCGACGATTTCAAGTCGATAGCTCTACCCGTTTTCCGAGATCTGGTCTGCGCATGCGCGAAGCTGGCGTCGCACGGGCTCGGCGACCCGATAAAATTCGTATCCGGGGCAAGATACATTCACATAGCAAATTTCAAGTCGATAGCTCCACTCGTTTCCGAGATCTCGTCTGCGCATGCGCGAAGCTGGTGTCGCACGGGCTCGGCGACCCGATAAAATTCGTATCCGGGGCAAGATACATTCACATACCAAATTTCAAGTCGATAGCTCCACCCGTTTCCGAGATCTCGTCTGCGCATGCGCGAAGCGGGCGCCGCACGGGCTCTCCAATACGACAACGTTCACCGCCTGGTCAAACTACACACACGTACCAAGTTTGGTCCCGATCGGTCGAGAATCATAGATTTGTATTAATGACAGACAAACAAACAAACAAACAAACATACATACATACAGACAGAGGTCTTCAAAATATATATGAGATAATATAAAATATACTGGTTTCATGAATGCATCACCTCAGAATTCCGCTACAACAAATAATCATTCGATCGGATTAAATACACACCCGATACTTCGCAATACGACCTTTAGTCTATATTCAGCTTAAACATACTGCATCAGCAATGATAGCTGTTATATTATGCATTATGTTCCCGCAATAGAATATCCAAGAGTGGCCCAGCGATTATTCACACCTAAATATCGAAAGAAATTAACGCGGTCATTAAAATTACATACTGCAACAATGAGACATCCATGAAGATACACTCGCAAATAAATACAGTGTAACCGGTGCGCAATATAGCTAGTGCATTTAAAATCATATTTCCAAAACTAACTCGCATCGTGTCAAACCCGAAATGTATTGTTCTGCGGGATATCCACATCGCCCCATTGACACGACCAGATCAGCGTAGCAGTAAACATCCATAGGTCGTAATAACTTTGAACAAGTCGAGACAAGACAATTATCAATATTTAGTTAAAAATGTTAAACGGCGCCATATCAATTCCAGTCGTAAGTCGGGATTTTTTTACCCTGTGCCAATGCATTCTCTTATATATGCGAGTCGACCATAGGTCGCCTCGCATATATAAGAGAATGCATTGGCCTAACAATTTTTTACAATTTTAATAATTTGTTCTTGTATTCTTTAACAATTTTATAATTTCACCCATACAGAGCCCCAGACAAACATGAGCAGACGATACTCTTCTGTATGCTTCTATATATGTGTGGGGCTCCCTGCAGGGTAATGGATGTTTTTTTATTTTATGTCCTAAAAAATGTAAGAAACATTTATTTTAAAAAAATGATAAAAAATTGTTAGGCCAATGCATTCTCTTATATATGCGAGGCGACCTATGGTCGACTCGCATATATAAGAGAATGCATTGGCACAGGATAAAAACATATCGGCGATTTGCGGCGATTCTCAGTTGTTCGCGGCGATTCTCAGTTGTTCGCGGCGATTCTCAGTTGTTCGCAGTTATTCTTGGTGAGCCTTGGCCAGTCTCCAGGATTTCTGTTGATTCGTGTTGATCCGTTCCACGCAAACATCACCGTGAATCATGTGTTAAAGCCCACGCGTTGAGTATTTTGTTTACAGCACACCCTGTTCATTTCTGTATAATATACGACGGGTTTCGCTTAGTTATATAACACATGATATATAACACATACATTTGTTTATACAGAAATGGGATTGGAGGACAAGTGCTGACTCACTTATGGGTACCCCCTCTCCCATACTGGTTCAGTGCACCCACGAGATATATGAAATATCTTAAATGTTCGTTTTTAACTAAACTGAAGGGATTGTAGTGATTCGCAATAAAACTTATGCAGCTTCTCAGTTATTGTCTTCTGTTTCCGATTGGTTTCCATACTTCTGTTTCCGATTGGTTTCCACACTTCTGTTTCCGATTGGTTTCCACACTTCTTTACTCCGCTGATTGTAGGCATACTCACAAACAAACTATATGACACTCGTTTGAGACACATCATTGGTTCTACAAATTAGTAGTTGTATCAGAATACGACAGATAATTGTCGGCGTTGGCCTTGCATGCGATTTCTTGTTCTGTTATACAGAGTAAAATGATTCCAAATGTCCTATTTGTGTGACTTGAAGTAATCTTTGCACACGGAATTGCAAGAAACCATGTATCCCACCGATTTATAGAGAACACCAATGACAATTTAATGTGAAACAACATGCAATACCATGAATTTCCTATTCAATGATAAAGCAGGTTTCTCAATTCCGTGCAGTGGGAGTTTTTGTGATATAATTAAATCTACTGTCTTCTTGAAAATTCCCCATCCACCCAACGTAACATCATATCACTACTATTATAACTTATTCTGTACCAGTAAAGGATGAAATCGGCACCTATAAACCACAGAGGTCTGGGAACATTTCCCCGTTCATTGCAGTTCTAGTCATATGTTTATTTAGGGTGCATTCTTCAGAGGTTCATATTCTATGAACATACGACGGGCACTGAAAATACTTTGAGAATTCATATGTAGGAATTCATGATCAATATTGTATATATGTTACAGTCAATATGTCAAATCAGTCATTTGGCCAATGGCCTAAAATTTTAAGTCATTTGGTGAAATGCCTGTGACCGCCAGTCATTTGGCCAATTGACTAAAATTTTCAGTCATTTGACCAGATGACTGAAATTGACCACTAGTCATTTGGCCAAATGACTGAAGAGTATTTATGGGGTTTTTTTTAAATAACTGAACGATATTTCATATTTATTTATGTTTATTATAACATCAAAACATGCAACACAAAATTTATAACACAACATGCTTATGTGACACATAATATTATCATTTATTAAAAAAATTGACACTGTTGTGACATCTACTATTACATAAAACATGGTATTCCGGCGTCCAAGGTGTCGATGTGTCGGTGACGATAACAGGGATATCCGGAATGACGACGGCGTCCCTGCTTCTGGTGGTGATATCATCGGGGGGGGCAAGTGGGGGGAGCTGGGCGTCTCTCAGCTTGCCCCTGTTTCCACTTGGCCCTCCTGTCCGCGTCTCTTCTTCTGCGGGAGGGGGTCTTCTTCCTTCTCAGCCTCCTCTTCTTCGCTCCTCCATCCACAGGTAGCTGGTGGTCTCCAGCTACCGGGTTACGGCCGGCAGAGGGTCCTGATAAGGACCCTGATCAGGACCCTGTCAGTGTTACCCGGTAAGTCAAAAACAAGTCAACCTTGTGGTAAATTCCATGCCAGGTAGAGATCCAGGTTGAATGAGCTCAGAACGAGCCTAATATGACTTCAGCGGGGATTATAGACGAATCCATTGTCCGCTGAATTTTTTAACAGCTCAATATTAGGTAATGGGCTTATAATAAATCAATCATTTTTTTTATTCTGGTCATCATATAGTGATAGTACAGATTATAGAATTACAGAATCAGATACAAGTATATAAGTAGTCAATTTGTGTGATCTGTACACAGTGACACTTCCTTCATCAACAAAACAAAAAAAGTAATGTTTATACATAATTTGACATATTGACTAAAAATAAAATTCCAAATAAGGCAAACTATCAAATTCAGGTCAGTGATTTTCAGTCATTCGGCCAATTTGACATATTGACTAAAATAAAATTCAGTCATTTGGCCAATTTGACATATTGACTACAAATAAAATTCCCATTTAGGCAAACTGTCAAATTCAGGGCAGTGAATTTCAGTCATCTGGCCAAATGACTGAAACTTTTAGGCATTTGGCCAAATGACTGATTTGACATATTGACTGTAACATATATACTTATAGTTAAATATTTCAATATCCTTTATGTAATATGTAATGTATTTACTTGGATGATAGAATAAAGCATTGAATTCTGCTAAAACATTCAACAAATAGACAGCATCAGAAATCTTGAGGCATTCATGAAGTTCCCCCCTGTCAGATGTGAAGTTAAGCCTTTAACACTTTCTTAATCTGGAGGGATGTTCAGGAAATATAAGTAGATGACAGATAATACAAGTGAAGAAGGATTTATATTCATTGGTGGGAAATAATACGTTCAGTCTTTTCTAATTTACTCTTACCAAGAGTCGAATATATTTCTACATTCTGTCCAAGGTTTAGATTGAAATGGCCATAAATGAATTAAGAAAATTTCCAATAAAAGCAGTTTTAAGTTCGTGAGACTGGGTAACCTTGATGTATCAGTTGAACTATTCCAAATCAGGGGATGGGTTCAACTATGTATTTACCGGAGTTTCGGGTCTTCATGTGGATGGGGTGCAGTTGAAAATTCAAAGTTGGAGAACCACAATAAGGACCATCTGCTTTCTACTAAGAGATATGTATGCACCTGCTCACCTTCCGTGCTGAATCTGCGTCAGTATATATAGGTATCTACTTCATCTCTAGTTTTTAGTATGATCATCAGAGACATTGCTCAACTATTTCATGAAATAGACAGCATAGATTATCTATATTAATAAATACTACTCCGCGTGGCATCAAAGACTCCAGCTGTCACATTAATGTTCAACAACAACATATGAATCTGTGTTTGTTGGAGGGCTGAAAGAACACACTCAGTTTGAGCCTGTGTGATCGCATGTATTTATCAATTGGATAAATAACCATATCGTAGGAATGTTCACTGATGCGTTTGAACGCCAGCAGTGTACGCAAGCACCAATGTACTTGTTACCCGCAAGACGCGATCGAGTGAAAAACGAACTTCATTGGATTTAAAACCCACCGGCGTGTTATCCCTTTGTCCGGACAGGGCTCTTATCTGGCAGAACGCTCAAGCGTTTTGATCGCATGAACATTATTTTAACGCCAACAGTCATTCTTTTTTAAGAATGCCCGTGGGCATTATTTTTTAAGAATGCCCGTGGGCATTATTTTTTACGAATACACGAGGGATTAAATCGACTGAGTGACGTCATAGAGTGGCTCCTCCCCCAATCATGTAAGTTGAGTCAATATAGCGTGTCGGCAAGCTGCACTAAATATCGGAACACTTAAAGGTACTCAATCAGATCAGGCCCTCATAAATTACTATTTCTTTGGCTTCGGGGATAAACAATAATTGATTCGAGACGAGTAACCTACCTATCAACGCTCATAGTGATCAGATTGTTTTTTGAAGTTTTGTTATTTCTATTGTTTCTGGCCCAGAAACACGCCGTCAAAATGATGGTCTCAGTCAAAATTGCGTTTTTAATATACTTGATTTTAGAGTTATCCAGCTTCGCCTGTTTGAATAAGTGTTTCTGTGAAAATTATACATCTCGAGAAAACTTAGGGGCAATTATTAGTACGCATAATTGCAAACTTCAAAAATGAATATCTAATAACTCTGAGCTTTGATGGGTGGGTTACTAGACTCGAATCAAATTTTTTTTTACCCCTGAAATCACAGAAATAGTAATTTAGGGGTGCTTAATCGGATTGAGTACCTTTAATTTGCTGAGCTAATTAAAACTCACATATATTTAGCGATTTTTATTTTATATTGCCAAGCCAAAAAATAAAATAATATTTCTTCAAACTTCAAACACCAACAGCTATTTAGAAAAGTCCGCAGACAGGCTAAAACACATATAGATAACATCTAAATACGTCCCTATACGTCGGTCAAATAAACACAAAACCGTTTAACACAGATTTTAACTATACGTTACTTATTGAACGAGAAAGTGCTCACATGGTTATTTTTAATACAATGGTGAAGCATAGAAACAATATAACATTTCCAGTATCAAATTGAAACAGAATAGCGTATATCCATGTGTATAGACATATCATGCATATATACTCTGGCTTCGCCAAGATATCATACTCCACTAGTTCAAAACATGATAACTTTCTGTTGCTCTGACAGGGAAGTTTTATGACATTGAAAAAAAAATGCAGTTAACATATAATGCTCGGTTATAACTGTTCTGTAATAACATTGTATTTTATAGCAGGTAAAGGTCCTAACTCGAGTTTGCATGGTTTGGGGGACTTGAATTAATCGATTGTACTATGCGTCGCTTGGAATTTCATTGATGTTGGCTCACAAAGCTACACAAATCTTGTAACCTCGAGCTGGGAATTTATATTCAAGGAACAAGTATTAACACAGAAATATATTCCCTGCATGGTTTGTTCAATCTTCAACCCCATCAGAAGATAATAGAAAAGGTTCCCAGAGTTTGAACATATGGAAAATGATATATACAGGGGTATATAGCCAGAGTAAAGATCATGGCATGATCTAACACGTGTGCCGAACTTGAACATTTTAGGGAGAACATTATAGGTACGTAAGGCGTTCGCATTGGTCTGTAAAATCATTATCACCAAGAGAAAATGTTGAACAATGGATTGGTTTTGTTCTTGTGTTGATTGTCGATAAGACATGGATAACGCGATCATGCGTTGTTTTTTTTAACTTTTCTTGAAGCACGAGTCGTTTTACATTCGATACAATCTCAAGGGGTAAATGTTCAACAGAACCGAGATTCAAGCAATATTTGGCGATAAAATGACTGTCAGTGTTACAGTACTGTTCACATAAGTATGCAAAATGCATTGAAAGTGTCGTTGTTGAACATCAGCAATCCAGTTAAAACGAGGTTTTGGTGTTTGAAAAAAAAATTGTGTGCACATTTACTCACTGCGAAAACCCCATGGTTAATGCTAGCATACCACATTCCATTATTAACTGAATTAAAAAAAAAAATCGAGGCATGAGTTTTCATGGAGTTAGACTTTTTTTTTATAGATGCTAGGATTTTACAGGTTTCAGGCTCATATTTCAAATTGTTTCATGATTCCTCCCCACAATTGGTACAGTTAGGAAATTCCAAACCACGGGGTGGGAAGCAAATGAAATTACACGACATTGCGAGCTCGGTCTTGTTAAAAGGGGCGGGATGCAGCCGGGAAACCACAGGAGCCCTCTAGCCACGTCGCTGATGACTAATCAATTATATATTGGAACGATATATATAGTTACTATTTACGCGATTGTATGCCGTTTCGAAGAAAAGATAATACATGTTATACATTTGCGCACTAACCATTTGCTAACTTCTGTGGGTGACACTTAAAGGTACATGTAAGGTCATCGTGGTGAGTGAATATTTGGAAATCATGCATATACGATGGGAAATTGCTAACAACGGGGGTGGCCCATGTCATGTAAGAATTGTCCAATAACTGGAAATGTTATGATACCTTTTGAAACATCATGAAGGGGGTGGGTGTGCGAAACTAAATTGTCATGTTGTTCTGAGTCACGTCAAGCCACGCCCATGTGTATAAACCATAGGATGATACTTAAAATTCAAGCAAGTACATCATGTAGGTTTCCTTCTGATAATAATTGAAAATTCAAAATACCCCATACGATTGAACACTAAAATACCTCTATTCATGCGTATTCTACACAAGACAACAATGAGAAATAATCAGTAAACCCATTTATGCAAGATTCTTGTGTGCTTTCGACTTATTAATAATAAGACAGTTTTACCAGGTATCGTGTTGTTTGGCGCCAGAATATTCGAAAAATCACATTTTATAAAGAGCGTTTTTACATCATTACCATTATTTTTCATGTTTTATTGCCCGATAAATTATTATGGAATGTTATCGTATTTGATGTCGAATTAGATGGGGCATCTTTAAATCAAGAAAGAAATATAGTAATATATTGCTCACATACACTGTCCTAATCCATAGCGCAACGACAAACTTCGGAAGAAACGTCCCTCAACTGGCGAGTCCTAATTCGAATTAAATAATAATTGAAATGTGTTGCTTTTCATCGTGGACAACACGGACATCACAAACTGTCCGTGCTGAACTGTGGGCGTATACTCAGGTAATCAAGGCAGAGCTGTGGGTCAGACACAATTGATAGTAACTGTGGCTCCAACAACAATTCAATGAGTGGGTTTTAAGTCAGATAATATTCTCAGCGTCGGGAATTCGGTAAAGAATAGACTCGGGCAAGCCCTCGTCTATTCTTTTACCGAATTCCCTCTGCTTCGAACATTATCCTTTACGTAATCACTACTGGTTAAGTGGTCCTGTGGAATTTCTATGGTGCTTGCGGGACATAGCGATGCTGTAAAGAAAAAGTACCGTTATTTTCTTTACAATTGGTTTTTACGCAGTCAATTTTATGGAAATATATGGGTGAAATCTTGACTTTTTTTCACTAATACTGGAATTACATTATAAGAAATAACTCTAGTTGTGGTTAAGGAGGAGGTCAAGTGACCAATTTTGAATGGGAAATTCAATGCAATTCTATGCAGCAAAAGTTATAGAGTTGCAAATATTTCTGGGTGTGACTTTGTGCGGTATTGAAAACAATATATATTTATCTGGCGGGTCGGCTTCGATTTTTTTTCCATTAGAAAGTTGCGTATTTATATTTGAATTTTATATCGATTTTTCAAAACTAGGTCAAGTGTTGTAATTCAAGAAAATAATTCTCAAAAATAAATTTATAGTAAAAATTGGTAATTTACCAAGCCCAGCCGCCAGTTAAATGCAATCTATGTTTAATGATATGGCTGCTTTAATTCCTGACAACTACTTCATATATAACTTTTGCTGCGGAGATTTGCATGTAAATCCCCATTCGAAATGTTTCAACTGACCTCCTCTTTAAAGCCATATGGCGGTTTGCGCTCCAAAATACGCCTACAAATATTAGCTTTGATTTATATCCGGTATCGATAAATACCTTTCTACGAGCATTATGTGTCCCAGAAAGGGGCACTGAAGTCATTAAAATACAACTTGAACACGATGTTTGGGTACCTAACAACACATAGCCGAAAAGAGCGTTCCGCGTTAGTCTGTTCCTGATATGGCAGAAATGAAGAGCGCTTATTTCACTTTTGTGAAGAAATTTAATACAGCTGGAAAGTGGCTGTGACCATGGCAAGTATTTTTTTCAGAGCACATAAAGCCGGTTTATCAATAGTTCGTGTGTTTGTAAACCTATCTTATACCTCCTTCCAAATTACGTTAAAATTTGGAAGCTCCATTGAGCCATACCCGTTTAAGGTTATGAGTTATAGGTGACAGTTCAGAGAACATTAACCCTTTACCCAACAGAATGGCCCTGTGCCAATGCATTCTCTTATATATGCGAGTCGACCATAGGTCGCCTCGCATATATAAGAGAATGCATTGGCTTAACACATTAAAAATTATAAAATTGTTAAAGAATGTAAGAAAAAATGGTAAAAAGTGTTAAAAAAAGATCTTTTTTAGGCCAATGCATTCTCTTATATATGCGAGGCGACCTATGGTCGACTCGCATATATAAGAGAATGCATTGGCACAGGGCATAACTGTAACTATCACAATGTGGTCAAGGAGCCGGTTCCAATGATATCCGTATTTGTATGGTTCTATTGAGACAGACCGAATATATTTTAGGCTGTTGAAGCTTTATTTGGCCGGTTTTGGCCGGTTTGTTGGGTAAAGTGTTAATAGAAACGTCTGGCATCCGCAATAACCATGCAGACAACGTCCGCGATACGCCATGATATATATACACCGAATCCGGCGTCCGAAAATGTGCGTGGTTAGTCTCCATAAATGTTACAACCAGACCCTCGGAGCATTGATTTTCAACTTCCCAATTTAGCGTGTGCCATCAAGTATTTCAAAGTTAATTCCGCGAGGCAATCGGATTACAGCTGAGCAGGAACAAATAGGTCGCCCTGGGTATCACGTAAATTTACAACACGGATATTCAGCTTTTTATTGGCGAACAGGGGCTTCTAAAGGATAGACATATCCAATTCAATTGAGAATACCAGGACATTTCAGAGCATTAATGAGCAATAAACGCTGATGGATAGTCGTTTGGATTAATATATATTTGCATAAACTGACGTATGTGTGGCATGTAATTGGGGCTTTGCAAACGACGAATGTAATGGTCCATCATTATAGATAATTGGGTCACTCGCTTCGTAGGTTGCTGAGATGACTGATTAAAGGGTCACACTTGCAGTGACAGTTCTAATTGAAATTAGACTACGGGTTACAACATCTTAAGGAAATAGTCACACCACATCACAAATCCGAGTAGTATGGTTTTACGACATTCCGCAACTCTATCTCACTGCTATAAAATGTCATAGATTTTTGTTATGTCACTCGTGTGAAAGAGTTGTCGATATTGCACTGTCACGGGACGGGACTCGGTCTAAAACTGCATCAACTCAACCGATTTCACAGCATGCTGTGGGCCGAGCATATTTGGTTTAATAATGTGATTTCAGATACGAAGAGAAGAGAAATCATATTAAGTTAAAGAAAATTATTCTATTTAACGACTGAGCTCAATATATTCTTGAAAACCAATATACACGATGTATGACGTCGCACGATCAATCCGAATAGTCGTTCAACCAGATGGTACAAGCGCTACCAATCCGACAGACACATTATGAGGTGTGTATAGTCCATAAGCTAGTAGGACCCCTCGTGCACCTCCACTAAACTTCTTTAGTATTTTCATGTACCCTAATATGTACTGGTCAGAAAAAATTATGTTAACAGCAAATATTTTGGGTCCTAGTTTACATACTGTGTCAAAGTTTAGCCTTACGCGGTTACCATTTTTTGTGGGGAAACTGATATATGACGGCATATACCTAAATACCAACCAATGACATACATCCACGACATATATACATGCACAGCCCACCCATTACCACAATGACACTCTTCATATACACACGCCCACCAATGACCATCCAGCTATACTCCAGGTATGCATATACCCTTTAACCATGACCGTACAATCATTCCATATACACCACGTTACCCTTAACTGTAACATCGCTCCCTATGTATTCATGGACCACACCCATGATCATACAGACAACACATATATACATATACACCCACCTGTGACAACGCAGCCACCCAATTACACACATCACACACGTGACCAAAGGGTCACTCCATATAAACATACACAACACACATACATTGTATGACCATGCAGCGACTCTTGTTACACCCATACACCGAAACAATGACCATACAGCCACATCGGATAAACCCGTACACCCACACATAACCATGCACACACTCCCTATATACATATTCACCTTGCATATGACAATTCAATGGAACTCCTTGAATACCTACATGTAGATACACCTTACCATGGACACCCCGCCCATGACCATATAGTCACTCCGTGTACACCTATTCACATCAATCATTATGATTAATAACTCTGTGTACCTCTTGATCACACAGTCACTCCCTGGCTGCCAACTTGACATATACCATGTGTTAAGTTGACCAATTTAGATGCTAATGGGACAGAGTAGTCACATATTATGGTCTCTCTCAGTTCCGATTGAAAGTTCTGCTCATTTCCTTTAAAAAACATGGCCAGAATCACAAAAGAAGTTTTCGGCGAAATTCCATACTGCGTCATTTAAAATTAAGTTGTCATGCCTCATAAGGTACTGGTACAACCAGAATAGATCATGTAGTCACAGCAGAAAATAACGTTCGGGATGTATGTGAAAACTAAACGTTATACCAAATTTGGTTGGCATTTTGGAAGCCATCTTAAGTAATTTGGTCAAAGAACACACCAATGTGACATATTTAAGACAGATAAAACAAAAAGCACATGTTCTACCAAAGATAGCTCCATTTTACTTGAAAAAAAAAATGATCAAAACAGAAAGCAAACTTTTCGTGAATTTGATGTCAAGTTTGTGAGAGAAAAATCCAATATTTCTGATAATGTCAGTGGTTACAATAGTAACTAGAATGCACTCAGAGAGATGCCAACGTGCGCAAAAATGTAATAACAAATAATTAAAAAAATAATTTCACTGTATTTTACTTAATTTATTTAATTTAATTTAATTTAATGTTAGCAAAAAAAGACAATTACAATCTTCAATAATTTTATTTAGGGGATAACAGTGTGGTGTTTTGTGATTTCGGAAAGGTACATGGCGAATATACTGTGACAAATTTAGTTTATTTGCCACAGTATATTCGCCATGTACCTTTCCGAAATCACAAAACACCACACTGTTATCCCATTCTAATGCTCTTCGAACTCAAAAATGTTATTTAGACAAACAAATGGCTCGTAATTATCACCGAAATGTGCGGCCATAGAAAACACTCAGCCAATTCACGACTTTTTATTTTAAATTTAATGCGCTAGATAAAATATAGTCCCCCAATTACCATCGCTCTTATCGTTAAAAATACTGATAAACATGAAAAATTGCCACCACAAATAGAAATAAATATGCACAACAATTAGTTTCTGCATGTACCTGATGTCTTTTTCAGATGTTTACCACTTACAAATTGCGGTTTTGATTTTACCGCGATCTTGAAGTTGAATTGAAACAATGGGAAATTGTTTACTCAATGCGATGTATTTCACACCGTGTCTGTCGCGGTTTCATGTCAAGAAATTTGGTCAAATGATATCGAGACACTGACATTGGTGGGGTATAACGTTGTGGTGTTTTGTATTTTCTGAAAGTACATGTAGACAGGGCGAATGTACTGACTGTCAATTTTCGACAAAAGCCACATCGCTGGTTTGTTTATATAGCAACTAGCTAGTAACGGAAGTCAGTGTCAAGGGCGTCAACTCTATAATCTCCGTAACGTCGCCGGCATGTACTGCGTAAAGGTGACGTCATGGAGTGAAATCGGTAGGGTGACACCAACGTACGTACCTACGAATCTGACTGATCGCCACACTGTTGCGCGAGAGCGCACGTAACAATTAAACAAGTTGTATCATCAATGTTTGTATTCAATGTATAGAAGGCACATTAGTCGATTTTATTCACCATCCACAACTTGTAACCTATTGCAAGACACACTGGGGACACATCAACCATTTCCATAATGTGGCTGCTATTTTGGCAATCATTTTGAGCTAAAGTGACAATTTTCGATCCATTTTGAGTTGGAATATAAGTAATGGCATGCCTCGCTTATATTGCACAGTTCTGCTAATTTCTTGTTGAAATATGACTAGATTCCCAATGGTGATTTTTGGTGAAATTTATACCGCGTTCTGCATAATAAAATTGTTGAGGGGTCGCGATCGGAAGGGACTGGATCCACATAATGGTATATGCATTGAGCAATGATCCGTTAACGTGAAAAATACAAAAACGGCGAAATTCTCAACCAGTTCCAAACAGCAGGAACTATTTTAGAAGATATTAGTGAAAAATAGTTATATTTTCCACTTCCGGCGGCTATTTTGGTTGCCATCTTTGACACGGAGTTCCAATTTTGTCCTACAAAGTTAGCAATATAATATATACATTTGTATACATTTAACAAATTTTTCTCTATATAATTTGTATCAAACTGACTCATTGTGCCTCGTCTTAAAAAAATTTGTGTACACGGCCACTTAAAAGTTGAGGGACATAACAAGGAAGAAAATGTGTTGGTGAAGTTAAGTCATGTGGTCAGGGTGCAGGGGTACCTTATCAGATCCCAGACTAATATATTTGCGTTTTTATCGCCATTGCGTGATCTTTTGACCTCTGATGACGTCATCAATGAAGGACATATACCAGTGGATAGAGTATTCAAATACCCATCACATGTTAAAATTCAATCACAATGGCATCACTTGTATGGGATAGCAGTTCCCCCACCCCATCATAATTGAAAAACAAATGGTAACCGAGTAAGGCTAAACTTTGACCCAGTAGGTACAATAGGACCCAAAATATTTGCTGTTAACATCGTTTTTCCTGACCAGTACATCGGGGTGCTTGAGGGGTCCTACCAGCTAATTGACTAATACATATATTATAGAAATCGAATATATGTGACCCGCCATATCAAATCCAGTCGGAAGTCGGGATTTTTTTACCCTGTGCCAAAGCATTCTCTTATATATGCGAGTCGACCATAGGTCGCCTCGCATATATAAGAGAATGCATTGGCCTAACAATTTTTTATCATTTTTAAAAAATAAATGTTTCTGACAATTTTTAGGACATAAAATAAAAAACATCCATTACCCTGCAGTGAGCCCCACACATATATAGAAGTATATAGAAGAGTGTCGTCTGCTCATGTTTGTCTGGGGCTCTGTATGGGTGAAATTATAAAATTGTTAAAGAATACAAGAAAAAATTATTAAAATTGTAAAAAATTATTAGGCCAATGCATTCTCTTATATATGCGAGGCGACCTATGGTCGACTCGCATATATAAGAGAATGCATTGGCACAGGGTAAAAAAATCCCGACTTCAGACTGGATTTGATATTGCGGGTCACATATATGTTGAAAGCCCAAAATCGATACCCATTCCAACGATGTGTGATTACATAACAACGGTTTCAACCCGCAACATTTCGTTATTGGATAACTATCAATAATGAATATAAGAACAAAGTTTATCTATTTCTCCATTTCTTCTTATAGTGGTATGCTTTACAGACTTTCTTATTGTTTGCGCATACGAATGCCTTGGGTCCCTTTGAATTCTGATCATATATGTGATTCAAAAGTCAATTGACTCCAGGACAGTTGGAATTGGGTTTGTTAAAGCTACTGACATATGGCGATTGAGAAAAGCTTGTACTAACAAACAAATAATAAAACTATTAGCGTAAACCATGTGCTTGGAGATAAATGCCGATGTTAATGGCGAGAATTGGTTGTGTTTCTTGTATATATGTAATTTGCTTGATCACTTGTAAATATTAATTTCACATGTAAACTTATTCTGATATTTTATCTCAAATACTGTATGCATATGTACGGTTTTTATTGAGATTAAACAAATTCAATTCAAGAGAGACACGGATCTTTTTTACCATCATTTATATTGCAAACATACAACAGAGCCGATTGTTTATAACATATTTATTGTGTCCCCTATAATATATACAGTATTGACAATTAATTTGCCTTGTGTCACGTTGTATTCTGGTCATATATGTGATTCAATAGTCAACTGACTCCAGGACAATTGGAACTGTGTTTCCATGCTTTTGTTAAAGATATTGATATATGGAGATTGGGAGAAGCTTGTACTAAGCAATTGATGTTGCAAACGATTTAAAGGTACGGTTGGCCTTGGCGGTGGGTATCCTGTGAAAATATTTCCACCCGTCAAAAACCGCCACAAACAGAAAGAACATCAACATGTAGACAGACTTTGTCCGTATACAAATAAGAAATATCACATAAACAGTATGTTATTGTCATATGTTTGACCATTGTTATGTAAACAAAAGCATTAAAAGTAACTTTTCTGGTGTTTGTTTATATTATGGTAAACATAAAGAGCGTTCTTTGTTGGTGAATTCCTGGTATGGGACTAATAAAGAGCGTTTATGCCATTTGTGTGTGATTAGCCAGTAGCATTGTGCTGTCTTCTGTAACACAACCAGGCTCTTGCTTAGGTAAAATATAGTAAATCTTTATGATAACATGCTGTTTACGCGATGGTCATGGTATATATGAACGAAACTGTATGCGTTTTAATGTTGTTCTGTTTACGGTGATTGGAACAAATATGAATATTTTCGACAACTAAGGCCTCACGTGCCTTTAAAGAGGAAATATGCACTATGCAGCACCCCGCAACTGACAATGATAACTGTTGTCTGTATTATAAAGTTACTTCATTGCGGAAAACGTAAACATGACTGACTGTTACAGTGCGTGTTTATTAACAATACATATATCACTGAAGGAATATTTATAATTAAAAGAAGAAAGTTTGGATGATTTTTCAGCTGTAGCCATGCATCGGGAACGCATCGGGACACTTTAACTTTAATGACGATGGTTACAATGCGTATACCATGAGCTGAGATAGACACGGAGTTTTTACCATCATTTATATATTGCAAACATATACAAAAGAGTCGATATCCCGAGATGGCGTGGATGATGAATCCCCAGGCTATTCAACAAGCTGTAACATCAAGGCGATCCTAGTAAATTTAGTTATGTATTCAAGTTAACGCAAATGAACCCTGTTGTGTGCGGTCGCGGTTATATGTCTACTCTGGTCACGCTCTCCACCGTACACAGCGAATACGGCAGAATCGACTAAGCAGCGGAACATTTGTCAATAGGAGAGCTTTGAGATCGATCATTCATAAAATTCATGGCTTCAAAGACGTCGGCATTAACATTCAACAAACGATACTATTTAAGCTGCGTAGTATCATTTCTTGATTATTGTTTGGGGCCATTGGGACTTCGCATCACACACTATAAATGTAGTCCAGAATAAAGTTAAACGGACGTGGCTCATTCGAGCTTCCGAATTATGTCCTTCGTAATTTGGAAGGAGGTACCTTATAAGATATGTACCCAAATACACAACATATTAATATACCGGCTTCATAATAGTATGCTCTGAAAAATACATGCCATGATCACATGCCATTTACAATTTTTCGCACATAAATGAATCAAACGCGCTTTATTGGAACCATATCAGGAATAGACTAACACGGAACTCTATTTTTCTGTTCCAGTGCAAATTCCACTATTTCCCTTTTTTATTTTTGGTGAAAACTTTATGATCACGCATCCCAGTGCACAGACAAAGTGCACTCTGCACTCTTAACAATATTGCAGTCTCCAGATAAAATTAGTTTAGCAACCTTTTGCGTCAGTTTTTTTAAAATAATGCAACAAGTATTATGCCTTTCTAAATTACATTAACATGGCGACTCAGTCGCTTCTAACAGTATTTAAACTGTTTGAATGTTAATTGAGTTCCGTGCGCCGTCGTGATTGCTGGATCTAAATATATCATTATGTCACAACAACAAAGATATGAATGATACCGAATTAATATGTCATTACATTACAACAACAAAGATCTAAATGATACCGAATTATGTCATTACGTCACAACAAATATATGAATGAATTAGTGCGACATTTATTTTGAATCATATTGTGCAATATGATTTTAAATTACCCCTCTTATCGAATTCACAAAACTCAAATCCACATCCAACTACTGTAGTTAAACATAACTATAATACTAAATAATACCAATTCTTATATAGCGCTTATTCCCGTATTGGGCCCTAAGCGCTTTACGCGAGAAATAGACATTTAAAACAAGAATAAACAACTTATGAAATACATTTGATAAATGAGGCACCGTTTATCCTTTGCTTGATTCCTCGGATAGTTGCGTTTAAATAGGTGATTTTATAATGATGACTTGAAATCGGGCAATGAACTAGAGTCCAGAACGAATAGCCTTTCGCAACGAAATCCAGATGTTAGGACAAGCAGCATGAAAGCCCGGTCACCGAGCGTAACACGGTTAGTGTCTGGATGTGTATATTAGAAGGGCTGCTTCCTTAGAACGCACATTACGACTGGGAACTTATGGGTAAATGAAATAAGCTCAGTCATGTATGGTGTACTGGTGTCCGAGCTCTTCCTCCTTCTGTATGCGAATGTGGTGCCTTTTAATGGAATCCTAACTACAATTAAACAGGCAGCCAGTGTAACTCTGATATGGGACACTACACTGTATCCTGCCTAACATAATTCTGTCCGCAAAGTTTGGAGGTGTTGTTACCGCGCAAGTTGATAATCGGGAACACGAAGCAGAAGAGAGTTGCATTATAGTTCAATTTAGTGATGACGACGGAGACGGCCATTCTTTTTGCAGCTTCAATTGTGAGGTAACGACGAATCCGACCAATCCACCGAAGCTCGAAGATGAATTTGCAGAGATGGTCAATTTGTTTTGTCATAGAAGTGTCCGATCGAGGTTTACACCGAGATTCTTAATACATTTGGCAAGATGATGGAATGACCATTTAATTCAATCTTAGTAATGTTCAAGGCGTGGATGATTAATGGTTTAGCATATCATATTACTTCCGTGTTTTCGTCATTGAGTCTAAGTCAGTTTGAAGTAATCCAATCCTTAACAGCTATAATACAACGTTTGATAGCCGCTGCAATAATTGTGTCGTCATCAGGTTGGCCAGAAAAGTACAGTTGTGTCACAAACGTATGAGCGAACCGAGAGTATGGGTCCAAGGACTCACCCTGGGGGCACACCGAATTCAATGGTATTACACTTGGATAGTTGGCTTCCAATGAGAGCCCTCTGTCGGCGGTCGGTGGGGTAGGAAGAAAACCACATGACTGTTCCAGATATGCCATACAACAGTTCAAGCCGCCGCAGTAGAATTGTATGATCAAGCATATCAAACGCCGCACTCAGGTCCAGTAGATAAAGAATATATGCAAGTCCATCGTCGCACACACGTAGAAGATCGGAGGTGATATTGATCAGGGCAGTGTCTCTGTGTTTTGTCCCGTGCGATAGGCTGACTGACAAGGTCCCACATAGTGTTGATGTTCGTGTGACTTTTCGGTTGGAACAAAACTACTTTCTCCAAAAGTTTGGACATAAAATGTAGGTTGGAAACAGGACGAATGTGCTTAAGTATACTGGGATCCAAAGACTTCTTTTTTGATAAGGGTAATGACGATTTCTTTAAAAGAGGTACAGGCACACCATCTTCGTCGAGTGAAGAGTTGATAAATTCGATCACCACATCAATATGCTTAACGATGAGATCGGTGGGAATAGGATCCATAAGACATGTTTTTGGAGACGAAGAAAGAATGGTTTTCTACATCTGATCACACCTTACTGGCTCGAACGTACACAACTTGTTTCCATCAAATGAATCCTGCGGAAGGTTGGAAGCGTCAAGCTCGGAACGAAGGTCTTCGATTTTGTTTACAGAAACAATCACCAAAAGGAATCACGAAACTCGCGCTGTGAAGAGGCAGTGGCTTAGATTTCTTGTCACTCAAATCTTTGCTGATGGCATAGAGTCTTAGATGATTTGCATTATTGTATTGGGCCGTGTTAATAGTAATTTCTGGCGTCAGACGTCATCTTATCAACTGTATTGCCTTTGTTTTGTTAAGTATAATATATATTACTTTATTCCTCCATGATGAAGAGCAGATCTATTTACATAATATTAAATACAAGTATACGTTATGAGATATGATATATACACAAAGCAAAGAGCTGAGATTGTTCAGGTGAGTGTGAGTGATCCATTTTTGAAAAGGGAGCACACATTCAGCAGATAAGTAGCAGTATCGATTATCAGGTAATGTACATTATATACACAGCTGTGGTATATTGCGTTTGTGACACTTCCAAGAAAGAAAGACACGAGATCTGCAATCGGGAGCGAATAAAGGAAGATGAATGTATTCACGCCATGGCGGTCGAATATCACATCCCAGAGGTGGTTACGCATGTTGGTCACAACCAAGGAAGAGCACTCGAATGTGTGTATAATCTCGTTGTTGTATGTGTTCATACACATTTGGCACAGACTGTTGTTGTTGGGGTACGTAGTTTTGTTTAGTAGGCGGGCCATGTTTTTGAGCTCAACAGATCTATGGCGATTAGCACCAAGCAGATACCAGACGTTCCAGCTTTCAAGTGGATCAGAGTGACATTTTGCGACGAAATGAAAGCACTGTTCGTTGTTGATAGAAAGAGACCAGTCTTTCCTATAAACTTTCCGAATTCTATCGTTCACGATTCGTTTCCATTCCTTTTTTCCAGAGAATATGCCAGTGTCCAAGAAGTTTGTTAGAAAGTGTAATATATTGTACCTTCCAAGAATCGCGAACACATCATTCACAAATCCCGTAACTGCACGACCATAAAGTATATGTCGATATACTTTACCCAAAAACAATTTCAATGCAACCTGATGGGTGGGTGGAAGATGGATGAGATTTCCAAGAAATTTCAGCTTTTTTATATGGATTTCCCTCTCAATATGCAGAACACCGACGAGGCCCAAGGCTACATTTGTCCGTGTGCGAGATGGGAGTTCTTGAATGCATGTGCTTCACACACGTTCTGAGTGATTTATCTCTCCATTGGATGGCACACGCATTATCGAGCGGCATGAGTTCTGAGCCAAACAGAGCTTTCGGAAGTGCGACTGTCTTGAGCAATTTGGATACAACACAAGGAGAACTGTTCTTTGTGATCGTCTTTCCAGCAAAACCAAAGTATGTCTTGCGCAGTTTATCAGCCATTTGCGTTCCGCGTAGAGTGGATATCGAGAATTTCCCTTGGAGAATCCCAAGATGGACGCATTCAGTGTCTTCTGTTAAGGTGTTAGAACCAAGCTTACACACTCTGTTAGATGAAGTGTACTGACTGCGAGACTCGTTAAAAACAACAACCGACTCTTGCTACACGAGAACGTGAAACGCCATGTTACACTGTAGCGATAGCAGGACTGGTGTCTAGCATAATGTCCAGTTCTCGTTTGCTGAGTGAAATAACGGATATATCGTCGGCTGTTGTAAGGGCTGCACACGATACTCCATGAAGTACGAGACCCTCGTTTAGCGCAGATAGTTCTTTCAGCAAGTCGTTTATGTAGGCGAGATATAGAAACGGCGAAGTTACAGGTCCTTGGCGGGTTCCTTGTGATATAGGAAAGCATCAGACACGCAGTTGTTGTGCAGTACACGCTTGCCGTGGATCACCAGTTTGCTAAGCTTAAGCAGAAGACCAGCGTGGCAAACTTTGTCGAAGGCCTTCTGGGAGTCAAGAAAACACACATAGGCATTCGATCCCATGTCAGATGCGTCAAATAGTGCTTCTTGTAGAATAAAGGAGGTAATTGTGCCGCCCACCCCTCTCTGAAATCCATTCTGTTGTCCGCAAGGAAATTTATTTGTCAGAGAACTGCTGAGCAAACGGTTCAGGAGAACCCCCTCGAAGACTTTATATATAATCGAAAGGAGCGTTATGGCCCTATAGCTATCTGGACTATCTGCAGGTTTAGGTTCTCCTTTGAATAGAGGGATGATTAAGTCCACTTTCATTGCCGGTGGAATGTGCTCCAGAGACTGAATTCCATTGAAAAGAACACGAAGAGCACCCATTGTCGAATCTGGAGCTAACATCAAATGTTCGTTCACAATAATATTGTCGAGTCCTCCTGACTTGTTGCGCTTGAGTGATCGTATTACACCGTATATTTCGCTCATTGTTACTGGATGAGAAAGGTTGGACTCATTGTAGTGTTCGTGTGAAGTAAACAGTAATGAATCAAGCTCTGACTGAACTTGATTTGCAAATATCGCAGACTCGTGTTGGTCCTCTGAGAACAGATCGGCGAAATATTTCATCCAACCCGACAAAATGTTTGAAGGATCCCGTTGAACACCAGCGCCGAAATTGATTGCCGTGGACGGTACTGATACATGAGTTTTGTTGGCATTGATAGCTTTCAGGAAGGAATTATTATCGTGTTCTACGAATATCTTTAAAGGGGCACTTTGATTATTGCGATATAACCAAGATGCGGGCCCCGTTGGTTCAGAGTGCCCGGATGAAGATAATTAATCGAGTGTGCTTCTCACAGTACGAGCTAACTGCATGGCCTCCTAATAGCTATAGCCTGATACCGGAGTACGATGCGTATGTCTCTTTGGAAAGCAGACGAAATTCCTAAACGATGTACATCTGTTAGGAATTTCGTCGGCTTTTCAAAGAGACAGGCTATTTGGCCATGCGTTTGTCACAACAGACCTGTTTCTTGCGTGCATGCATAATTCGTGTTTTATTGATAGTAATGATGAAAAGAGTAATGGCTTGTATTAATCGAATAATATAAATGAAGTTAGTTTGCCGCATCGTAATCAGGATGGACTTTATTTTACCTGCAGCTACGGACTGTTCATTCTTGAAAGTGCAGCCTATACTCGTATAGTAAAACTCGAAATTATGCTTTCAAGATTCATATCAAGGCGACGTCCAGACGCGGGATGTTGGTCAGTTTCTGTGCCGAGGCTAGGGACGTACATTAGCGATGGCGGGGTTGTTGACGGGGTGTCACGCGTGCAAATATATACATGTAGTGACATTAGCACCAACCTTTACTAATAAAAATAAATTGAGTTCGTGTGTCTGTCCGGAAAAAGGCGACAAAACGACTTAACCCCTCTGAAAATGTGGACATAGGGTGATATCATACACGTAACCCGGGGATTAAGGGCGCTAATAATGTTTATGACTTTGGCTATATATAGGCGATCAAACGGAGTGGCAGATCGGCAGATTAAAAAAAAATCGAAATGTTTTTGAATTTGGGAATAGATTTTTACAATTTGTTTTGCTTCATCCTATTTTATGGATGTTAGTGTTGAAGACTATTATAATATTTAAGGAAGGGGCAGTCCTGTCAACAAATTTGGTATTTTGAAAATAAATTGATTTTGAAGCCATTTTCACCAAGCTTGGTGTTATTTCTTTAACATGGGGAATTTGACCCTAAAAATAATATAATAAAAAAAATTCCCGGACCCCTGTGTCTTATATATATGTACTTTTAGTATTATGACCAATTTGTGCCAGGGGCCAGTGGTAGTACTATTCATGTGTGTTTCCGAATACGTTGTTCGAATAATAGGATTATCTTTATTTGTGGCTGAGACATGAGAAGCTGCATAATTTGATAAATAAAACGCTATTTCAGAATGAATTTTAGCTCAAGCTGCTGAACATGAAAATTCAAGTTGAGATATTGCCAATTTTCCATGGGTTGGTATCCATCGCCAGTGGTTTCCGAACATAAGTACGTCCGTCGACAATTTCCATTGGCATAGGCTACAGGTTGTAACTTTGGTCGGATCATTATGAAATTAGGCATGACTGTTGGAATTGGTATATAACATATAGATTGGGAACGAGTCATTTTGTGGGCCAGTCGGCAAAAACATGCATCATATATCTCAAATTTCAATCTATATAGTATACGGGCTAGATTCCGCCATGCACCGAAAGCGTCAAAATGTGCGATATTAGCGCATGTTTCGGCGCGACAAAACGTGCGCCGTAACGACGCACATTTTGTCGCTTTCGGCGCGTTACTAATGGCGCACTTTTTGTCGCTTTCTGCGCGTCGAAACATGCGTTAATATCGCACATTTTGTCGTTTTCGGTGGCGGCATCTAGCCCGTATACTATATATAGATTGAAATTTGAGATATATGTTTCCTAATGGCGCCGAAAGCGCCATTAGGAAATGGTCCTAATAGTATTCCATACCAATGATATTCCAACCCGGGGATTAAGGGCGCTGATAATGTTTATAACTGTTGCTATATATAGGCGATCAAACGGACGGGCAGATCGGCAGATTTTTTTTTGGAATTTGGGAATGGATTTTTAAAACTTGTTTTGCTTTATCCCATTTTATGGATGTTAGTTTTAAAGACTATTATACTATTTAAGGAAGGGGCAGTCCTGTCAACACATTTGGTATTTTGAAAAAATTGTGATTTTGAAGCCATTTTCACCAAGCTTGGTGTTATTTCTTTAAAGTGGGGAATGTGACCCTAAAAATAATATAATAACAAAAAATTCCGGACCCCAGGGACCCCTGTGTCTGATATATATGTACTTTTAGTATTATGACCATTTTGTGCCAGGGACCGGTGGTTGTACTATTCATTTGTGTTTCCGAATACGTTGTTCGAATAAATAGGATTATCATTATTTATGACTGAGACATGGGAAGCTGCATAATTTGATATGTAAGACTCTATTTCAGCATCCATTTTAGCTCAAGCTGCTGAATATGAAAATTCAAGTTGAGATATTGCCAATTTGCCATGGTTTGGTATACCCATCGCCAATCACTGTGGTTTGCGAACATAAGTACGTCCGTCGACAATTTCCATTGGCATAGGCTACAGGTTGTAACTTTGGTCGGATCATTGTGAAATTTGCCATGACTGTTGACATTGGTAACATGTAGATTGGGAACGAGTCATTTTGTGGGCCAGTCGGCAAAAACATGTATCATATATCTCAAATTTCAATCTATATAGTATACGGTCTAGATTCCGCCATGCACCGTAACGACGCACATTTGTCGCTTTCGGCGCGTTACTAATGGCACACTTTTTGTCGCTTTCGGCGCGCACCGAAAGCGCCATTAGGAAGTGGCCATAATAGTATTCCATACAATTGATATTCTAATGCAATTATTATGCTGATCGCCTCATCATTCTTTGTGTCTGGCGAATTACAATTCATGCTAATGGCAGACATTTGTATATGGCGCTATCACAACGATCATGACATTTGGAACTTATTCCCTTCCCTATATATATATTCCTTATTTTCAAAAATGTCGCTTTCGGCTGACTTGACGGCATGGGTGTGTGGCCCGCCCCAAATACCACATAGAAACACCCCGACCTCCACCCATCACCCCCCGCGGGTGGTACCACCCCGAGGGGTGAAAATTGGGTATGGACCATTTTCGAGAATGGTAAGGATTTCGATCGATTTAACGGAATGTGTGGGTGGCCCGCCCTAAATACCACCTAAAAACACTCCCAACCCAAAACATATAATATATGGGAGGCCAAATTCACATTTAATAATGAATTGCCACATATTGTGCTTAAAGGGGTACTGTACACAAAGATAGGCGATTTTTTTATTTACTCCCATTGAAATAACTTTCAAGTTAGATTGTGTTCGTGTTATATGAGTTTCGTATAAACCTAATTTAGCTAAGAAAATATTGATCTTGGAAACAAAAATATTACGATTTCAAACTACGCGCCATGTGTTTGACCTTCACCGGAGAAGACGCAGCTCGCAGGAAGAACCGGAAGTTCATTGCTCACAGCTTCGATTGATGCATTCAATCTCTTCCATCGAACAATCTCACTCCCTATAAAATACTTGACTCTTTATGACTCTTGTTTCTTTCTCCCTGTTTTCCGAATCGGTTATAACGGGCCTTCTTTTGCAGGTAACATGTTTTGTTTGCAACTCAATAATGTTCGCGAACGGCCGTCGATAAAAGACACGCAGCAGATGCGATTTCAAGAACGGTAACTCGTAATGGCATAATTCTCCATTTTATGAATCCAGCCATAAATGAATTTATATTAAATAATTCAATTTTACTTTTACGATAGCCTATTACCCGGAACGTTTTCAGTAGACATCGTCGACTCAAATTAGTTATTTTATAATATAATATTCATATTAGATCGCTATTGTCACCGGGAATTTATTGAAATTGGGGTACAGTACCCCTTTAAGCGCAAATAGGGCATTTACGCTTAAGCGTAATTAATTACGCTTAATTGCGCTTAAGCGCAATCAATTGCGCTTAAGCGCAATCAATTGCGCTTAAGCGTAATTGTGACTACTATCTAACCTACCCATAAACTATTAGCATGACCTGGTGTATCACCTAGCAACACAAGATGAGCATTGGGCTAATTTTGACCTGTACTCAACAGTCAAACTGTGAGTATGTGTTCAACAAGGAGAATCCCCTAATTACATATTATCAGCATCCCTCTATCCAAAGAATTGATGTCGCCTTCCCGGAACTCTAGGAATGTTTTGTATGATGTTTTTAATGTATTTTTGCACAGATTTTAGCCTTTACTATGGTAATATCCTATACATGCATGCTGTGTCACTGCATGAGGGCTTTCTTTCCTCATACAGTGATGCTCTATTTAATCGACTTCTTAACCACAGCAGAATTATGGGTAACTTTTCAGGATTTAGTCGGAAATATGGCTTGTTGCCATTCATCGAAAAGCTCTCTGCTGTGGTTAAGGAGTCGATTAATTAGAGCATTACTGTATGGTTTACTTATTGACTTAAATCAGGGGGAAAAAAACCCTATTTTCATATTATCAGCATCCCTGCAGCTGATCCCTGTCCAAAAAATGGTGTGTAATTACTGGAGCTTTGGTGTCTCAGTCCTGAAGCTCTAGTTTTTCTTATTAAATCAGCAGCTCTTGCACAAATCTATAGTATTTCCATGATCATATAGTGTGAATGTGGTGTCACCGAGGCTTGCTTCCCTCATATGGTGTGCCTGTATACTCGAAAATTTAAGAAAATCAATGTCGCCCCGACTAATACAGAAAGTAATGCTATTGCAAGTAGCCCCAACTAATATATACCGAAGATAATATAATGCTATCACGAATCGCTCCAACTAAAACAGAAGGTGAGACTATTGCGAGTCAGCCATTTTGATAAAGAAGTTGGGCTAGCTCCCTACCCATCCAAACCAATGAAACCAAGAAGTGACATGTCAATAGGAGTTAATGCTAAGTTATGGAGAAATCTATTTATTCACCAGGGGTGTTTTGTTACATATAACCATGAATTGCGCTTAAGCGCAATTAATTACGCTTAAGCGCAATGATTGCGCTTAAGCGCAATTGATTATTAAATGTGAATTTGGCCTCCCATAATAATAGCTTACTAGAGACTGGGACTCATATAATATATAATAATATATTAGTCCCAGCTACATGTAGGTAGAAATGTGAACAGTAGATATCCTGAGATACAAACAATATATATTATTGATTGTTTGATTTTCCAACCAGTATTTAGTGGGGGGAATGTGTTGTTTTTAGACCAACAGCAGTATATTCTTCTACTTTTGGTCCAAAGTTTGGTCGGAATGGCTATCGGTTGAACAATTTAGGTTTAGAGGGTGTCAGGTTGGACATTTCAGTTGGAAATGTTTGAGGTACCATTTGGAAAATTCAACTGGGGGGGGGGGGGGGTGCAAAGTAGTATTTCGAGAACATTTGACTTTGGTCTGGTTCAAGGTACGTACATTTGAAAATGTCAAGGTGGACAAACCCAAGTTTCCCAACCACCCACCAATGGGGACCATCTACATGTAGCCACCTCCCCGGTTATAAGGTATAAGACACATTGGCTACATGTATGCGACTAGAGATCTCCATTGTGGGGGGGGGGGTCTCCAACGATAACTTACTATTATTATCACAGCTCCCAGTTAGTGGCCAAGACATAAATGCTATTCTCTCCAGTCAATTATTTACCAGATCGACATACTTCTAAGTTAGGAATGAAATAGACAAGACAAGAGAAAAATGTAATCCTGTCCATTTTGGTCAATACATGTAGGCGATCACTACCATAAATATGGTAATATAATTTTTTGCCTCAAGGCGACATATCATATTTCTGAATGCCATGCTACATGTAACTAAATATGAAATGTTCCAGATACCATAAAATCTCTTACAGGTACCGGTACTTAATCCGATCAGAGGGTCCCCATATAATCACATTCCAACAACAACATTTTTTGAAATGACGCTTCAGTTTTCAGAATCTAATAATTGCCCAAAAATAATGAAAAGCACCATCAACTATAGTATAAAATTGCACAAAACCTGTTATTTATCAACATTTTGTTCAACGAAATTTTACCGGTTTGTCAAATATCTGACACAAAAAGCCACTTGATTTTAGGGTTATCCATCTTTGCCCGCAATTTGGTCAATGAAATTCTTCTCGATGACTTTCTATTTTGCCGGTTTGTCAAATATCTGACACAAAAAGCCACTTGATTTTAGAGTTATCCATCTTTTCCCGCAATTTGGTCAATGAAATTCTTCTCGTTGACTGTCTATTGGGCCACTCTAATTAAAATAATAGATTTATAAAATCGATATCTGATCACTCTGAGCTGTGGTGGGTGGGTTCCTCGACTCGAATCAAATATTTTTTTACCCCCGAAGTCAAGGAAATAGTAATTTGCGACCGTTAATTCGGATTGAGTACCTTTAAGATCTAACAGCAACCATATCTCAACCCCACTACAATCTGGGACTAATATATGTTATACATGTATTAGTCCCAGCTACAATCAGTGAACCTGATGAATAATTTTAACAGCATCTGAAAATGAAAGAAACATCCCACACCTTGTCTACGATATAATGAAAGCCATAATTGTAAATCAATCAGCTCTGCGTGTACCGGTATACATGTATATGTACACATATTGGACCCACATGAATTGCTATATTCTCCATGTTAATTTAAAACGAGCGCACCACTTTAACAAACTCATTATTGAGTATTATATCAATAGCGATGTGTTTGTTAAAGTGGCAAGGTCATTTTAAATTTATACTCCTTTTAACATCAGTAGGCCTACACAATCATTCGTTGCATAACTTTCATTAAATTTTCCTAGTACTGAATATAAACAGTACTGGTACAATAACACTAGCAGTACTGGAACCGACCATACTGTAGGTGTCTGGCCTGTTTATTACCTTTTTAATTTGTTCTGATACATCAGGTACTTATAATAAATGATAGTTCATTCAGACAACATCCTCTAAGTTGCCTAATAATAGAGACAAACTAATAATAGTGATGGTGGGATTTTTTAGCTAAAATTAATAATAGTTTAAACCACAGCAATTTCACTCTATGTCTCTTAGTGATCTGATCATGGGAAGTGTTCTCCAAATATAATAACAGTGTTGACACTATCATATTATTGACACTATTATTGCACATGAGAGTACCGTTACTAGTACATGTAGATGCTAATATGAGTAAGTCATTATCAAGTCTGGCTCTTCTTGAATTCAACTATCATAGTGATATTCAACTACATGTATTATATCTTAATTGTACTACCATACACAATGTATACTGGTACGGTATATACGTAAACTCCAGGTTTTCTCTATTTTTACTAAAACTTCATGGAATCATCCCACTTCGTAATGCACAACCACTTAAAATGTACATGTATATAACACTATAATTTTAACAGAGCAAATGAGAAGGCATCATATTCCAATATAAAAAGAATTCTACAGCTTATTACAGGAGACCTGTTTATTTCATAATGGCAGAAGTACATGTGCATGTACCGGTATGCCATTTGAAATTTTGAATGACATTATAAATAACTTCTCACCAAGATGATTTCAAAATTCTAACTACTAGTACAAGTAAATCAGTTAAATAATCAAAAATGCCAGCACCGATATATATACTGTACTTAGTACATGTAGTAGGTACCGTACTTGAGATATTTTCACCACTTCATAATAGTTGAATATATACGGTACATGTACCGGTACAATGGAATTCAAGTTGTGTCAGACCTGTTGTTTGGCATAAACAATGTACCAGTAAGTGACTTTGGTGATCACTGTTAGTCATTGATTTTAATAACATAAGTTCATGATTTTTACAAAATAATTTTAATGAATCAAAACCATGTGCAGCCGCATGTGTAACATGTAACTGTCTTTGTCCATTAGTCATTATCCAAGTCTGGTTTAGTCTTGATCTAATGATCAAAGGCGGAATGTTACTAGTATGTACCGGTAACTTATGATCATGATCCGGGAGTCTGATGAATTATAATCCATTTCACAGCATTGTCCATGTCTGCATGTTTCATGACATGTTTGGTAAACATCCTCACTCGATTCACTGACACTGGTGAGTGGTGCCATTGCCATTCTGATTCTCCAATCTCCATATCATGTTCTACCCTTCACAAGTTCACACACATGTAGCTACTGTACTTCTAATCAGTCTAATGTACTATGCAGAATGATAGAATCTGAATGAACATTCAATGACCTTTTACGGCATCAGCGATGACTGCATTTCAGCGTTGACTGCATTTCAGCATTGAAGGGCTGAGGAGTCCAGAATAGAACTATAATCATCATATTTTGCAATAATCATTACATTCACATTGTTTGCATTCGTCCATTGCCTTGGCTTGGGTCAATCATAGTTCAACAAATTAGACTATTCGGATTAATACATATTTTAATATTTGGACATTTACGATTGTATTAATCCTGAAGGATTAAAAGGTCCATAAATGTCCAAATATTAAAATTCCTATTAATCCGAAAGTCTAATTTGTTGGACTAGGTCTAGGTCAATCAGTGCTATTCACTTATTCGAGTCAATGTCCATGATAATGATAACAGTTGAATACGGCAAAGCCTGACCTGCCACACTCAGTGACTCACACACAGTGTCTGTGACCAGTCCAGTGTTAGTTCAGTCATGAACGTAGTGCGTATCCTTCTACGCTGGAAGCAGCAATCTGCGAAAGCGGTCATGTTGACCAACTTCACCAAGTCCAGTGTGCGATATTCGGATTGGTCCCGTCACTTCACATGATATTTTCTGATAATTAAGCGATATTTCTAACACCCAAACGGGTTAAAACAGTCTATATCTAATCCGTTGTGTACACGAAAGAATGAGATACACATTTTCTGCGAATAATGAACGAAACAAGCAGATATGACAGATGAAAAAACTATTTATTTTTAACACATAAAAATTCGGAAATTCCACACCGGAAGTTCGGCTGCGCATTGCGAATGTGCAGGGTGTCGAATACGGACTGTGAAATAACGTACTCTAACTCTGGGAACAATTTATCCCCAATTTCATGCACAAGAATGTTTAAACATTATCATAACATATTCGACTTGTTTTTAATTTGTTTTCATGAAAAGGAATGATAAAAGGCACAATAAACATATCTAGAACGACAAATAAATCCAAATTAGCCATTTCCCCGTCATATTTCGGTCAGGCAAGCGAGGTACAAAAATGTATGAATCTGAGTACGAAAGTCGGAGTGTTCCTCTATCGTATTGCAATAATCGCCAACCTATTATAATATAAAAAAGCTATGCAGGGGGATAACTCGGAAAAAAAAATTATTGTTGCGGAAAAAGTCTCATTGTGAGACTTTAAGTCTGATAGCCGTTTCTGGTTATATGCTTCAACAGCATGCCGTGTTGCGCGACGAAAAATTCGTTTCGCACTCTTATAGCGAATATACGCGCACAATGAACAGAATGCTGTCATCCACCCTGAAACCACAACAGTCGATAATTCTTCATTTATTTATGGAGATGGAGGTTGCGAAGTTCTTCATTCCAGTAGGGACGGAGATGTGTGCGGTGTGTCGAGAAGCCACTGGTGTTAGCAGAGGCATCCAGTAAGAGTAGAACAATGTTGTCGTACAATGCGTTTATGTCGTCGGTGGAATGTACAGGCATAGTCACAAATTCACGGAGATGTAAGTCAATGTAGGATATGTAGGACTGAACATCCACTCGCTTCCAGTTGCATTTCCTCCTGTTAAAGAGAGTCTTTGGAGTCGTTAACGGAAGTACCATCGACCATAGCACTGGATCATGACACGAACCATTCAGGTCTTTATCGTCAAGTATAGAACAGATCACTAAGAGATCAGCTAGCGAGCATGGCACAGTGATATGATCGAGAAGAGTCGGGGCATAGAAGGAGAAATTCCTATCAGAGCACATGTCAGATGCTGTCGTGGAAAATGAATTTATCCTCCTCAGGAACGTTGAGAATGTGACGGTTCGATGCTGATGGCCTGGTGGCGGGTTGTTCAGACGAGAATTTCCAATATTGGAATTGAAATTCCCCATAATGAAGACATAGCTGTGAGATGCGAAACTATTGTAGTTATCCATTAGGTTCTCCAGACACTCATTCAAGTAATGATCACCGTGGCTGGTACTAGGTAGGTACACTTGAATAATCGTGATAAACATATCGTGTGAAAGTTTTATTTGAACTGCCAATGTCCTGTCGTCTGTGGTTTCGAGTAATGTAGAATGTGGGATGAAACTACGTCGAACTAACAAGGCCACGCCATCTCGAACAAAGGAGCCACCATTAGGCAGAGTGATCGTTCTACCTGGTTTTGCCATAGTCGAGTATTCAGTGGAAAGTGATTCGAGAAACGTAAGATTGTCTTGATCAAGCGAATGTTCAAGCCGTGTTGATAGTCATTTCTGGCGTCAGACGTCATCTTATCAACTGTATTGCCTTTGTTTTGTTAAGTATAATAGTGGAATACAAGATGTGCCTCATCGAAGTAATGAAAAATAACTGTGCCAAAACAAAAAACAACCATTTGCAGGATATGATGGGACAGAAAAGAGCATCCCGTTGTAGTCTATTCCTGCTATGTTAAGTGTTTTTCGGAGCATATGAAGCCGGTATATCAATAGCTCGTGTATTTATCGACCTATCGTATTCGCCGCTCCAAATTACGTAGAAAAAATATGGAGGTTCGAATGAGCCATGTCCGTTTAACATGAAACTATTTAAAAACTTCACGCACTGCTTTCTCGTCGTTTTAATCATCAAAAGTATGTACATGTAGTGCATTTATTTTTATAAAGTTTCATATAATGAAGAAAACCTTCGATTTTCTTCCCATGGTCTACAATGCAATTTTTATGCGACAGCGGACTAAAAATAAATAACCTGCAGAAACCTGCTGATCTCAAATTTATCGAAAAATATAAGAAACGAAACCCGTATTTTCAGCGCTATATCAAGGAATTTGTTCAGAAATCGTCCGCGTATATATGTATGTTTTGAGATACTCTTACCAATATACAATATATGTATACATAATTGTGGGGTTCGAACGAGCCACTTGTACGTCCGTTTAATTTTCAACCAGAGTCGCGCTGGTTCTGTGCTATATACTGTTTGTAGATATCTGTATACTGTGCCGGTTACACAGATTGAAATTTCATGGATTGACCTCGGGTGAATCGAAGTTACATGTAAATGGCGTATTATAAGTTATAACTCACCATATTTATGTTACATGTAGTGGACGATAGTTTATTTGAAGGCCCTGGTGCCAGTATCGGCCTTTATAGCAACCACCAGCGCGCCGCAGGCGCGCGTGCACTGTTAGAAATTACTTTGCGTGATTCAAAGTCATGCCGTCAAAATTCAATAGTATATTACATGTACATAAATTGAGTTTTAACTGTGAAACATGTAGCTTTGTTCTTTTTATGGCTTAAAAGGGCATGCCGATCATGTTTTAGAATGGTCGAAATTAGTATTACTCATAACTGAATAGTGATGGGTTGGCTTATCAGCTATTACTAGTATTGCCTTTTATTTACAGCCATATTTATAGAGTAGATAGTGAAAGGCGAACACATTACGCATGCACAGCCTTTTCCGGATTAAATTCTACGAGGCAGATAACAAGCTTGATCCTCTGCAAACTGCAAAGTTTCATAAGTATTGTCTATCACTTTATGCATTGAGGATTTACATTTCATCAAAACTATGATCGTAACATAGAACTAAGATGTATTTTTCAGTTACGAATAATACTAGTTTCGACCATTAAAAACCATATGAATCGCAATGCCTACCGGGAAATCATATTGTCACCATGGGAACCTGGCTAATTCTATGGTAAATTAGCAAATTAAGAGCAAAAAATTGGTGTTGACCCATGAACAATACCATTGGTCTGGCCTTTATTAGTTACGTTCTTGATATTAATTAAACGGTGCTGAACACTAAAAAATACAACGGTCTGACAGTTATTGGTTACGGTCTGCCAGTTACTTAAACGTTTTTATACCGTGGAACATGCTACGGTCTGACCGTATGTTTAACGGTCAAATGTTGGCAGCGATGTTGCGCGGTCTCAGACCGTTAAAACGACGGTATTTTTTCTAACAGTGCATGATTGTTTATACCTTAGGCGCAGGTGAATGACGTCAAATCTACTTTTTTCTATATCCATCAGTGATTTTTCAAAGATCGTGGGTAAGGATTTTGGAGAAATTGTCACGTGACTTCCGGTTAGCAACTGTGTGGAGATTGCAAAAGCGCGGAATCGGGAATGGGCCATCGCGATGAAAATGAAATTAGCTACTTTAGAATCCAGACAACAGTGCACAATGCATTCATGTCATGACGTCTCCGTCAGAACCACCGCATGGTGTTACATAAATTATTCTTAGCGTGTCACGTGCGATTCACATTACGACGCTTCACACTATCTTACAGGACCACGCATACACAGCATGTGACGAATATGATATCCCGTGATCTTACAGGACCACGCATACACAGCATGTGACGAATATGATATCCCGTGCAGACGACCGCGCGGGTATAGTCTATACCTTGGTGTCAGCTTATACGGTGTTAGAAGGGCTTTCGCTTTTAGTATCCACAAAACCTCTCGTATTATATCATTATATTGCATGCCGACATTCCCTTTTCCACGCATGACAAGCATGGCACGTCAAACGGAAGCTGGATCTTATGTAACTATCCATTATTAATTTAAACTAATCCACACATTAGCAGACTAAGAGATATTCCAGTATATTTAAAAGGCGACGACAGTTTTTTTCTTCAGATTATCATAGATAGTAGACGTGCCATTAACGTTTTTTTTTCTATTTGAAATGCATATAGTCCCAAGCAGGAAAAGTAGGCTCAATTTGAGAAATGGATGTTGATTTGCTTGCGTTCCATAGAGTATCGATGCAAGTTGGTCTGACATTTTGTGTGGAACGCGAAAGCATACACATACACATGTCAGACCAACTTGCATCCATGGAACGCAACAAAATCAACATCCATTACATATATTTGCACTCAACTGGCAGATTAGAAGAGCATTAAGCGCCCATTTCCAACGTTGTTTTCGTTTCTTAATGCAAGTTGCGTCTACACTAAAACTGATCCAAGTCATGTGACGTAATTTCGACATGAAAAACATGCAGGTAGATTGACTTTGTTCTTATTTTCATTATTAATAACTTTCCAATAATGAGAACACTCGCTATTTAATTTTTCCCGGTGTCGACATGGGTCGATAAGTACTTGAACTACCTTTATATGTCACAGAAAGACGCATTGTTCAAGTCATACAAAAATTTAACAAAAAGCAGCCATTTGCATTGACAAAAGCTGGAAAATGTCTGTGACCATGGCAAGTATTTTTAGAGCATATAAACCCGGTATATAAATATTTCGTGTATTTGTCAACCTGTCTTGTACCTCCTTCAAAATTACGTATAGACAAAATTGGGAAGCTCGAATGAGCCATGTTCGTTTTAGCCGTATGTACTCGCAAGTCGTCGATACGAAAAATTGTAGTACCATATCAGTCGCCATTTAATTGTGAACACGATTAAGTATCTTTCGCTATCTAATCGTGTGCGAATTAGGTGGTACCAGGTACGTGTATGTGGGTATGCCGAGAACACGCATGCTAATGAACTCATATGCCTGGTCACGTCGGCTGGACGACAAACGGGACAAAAATGTATATTTTGACAAACAAATACCCAATAACGTGTCGGTCTGTATTTATTACACTCCACCCATCCTACACAAATCGTGAATAAACAAAAACATAATTACAAGGTCTATTCAACCACGTACAAAGGTTGTTACGGCATACATGTGTGAAGATGCTTTTAATTAATATTTCGGGTTCTAGGCTGATGCGAACGTCATTTACGTCGTGTGACCTCAACACGATGCGCATGACACACGTGGAGCATACCGGATTTGTAAATAAACACAGCAAGAACACTGTAATTCTTAATGGAGTCGCTTAACGAAAAATTGTTCACTTTTGGATAGAAGCATGAAACTTTCAGGGTTGTTTGGGTATGTGGTCCTCATCAACCAGTTAGCTGGTTCCAGGTTTCTGGTGACCCCTTGCCCTTCAAATTGACCTTGACATTTCGAAAATTTGAGATTTAGGGGTATCTATTTTGTATAGAATATAATGGCTATATTATATGGTATATAGACATTGGAGATTGTCGAAGTTATACCATGGATGTCCGCCTTTGTATCCACATTCAATTTGTCTATGATAATCCGAAATGGCCGCCAAATATATTTTTTGTTTTACATTTTTTCACTAACATCTTTCAAATCACTTCCTGCTTTTTGAAACTGTTTGAGAATTGCAACTTTATTTTGTATTGGTCATGTTAACTGAACATTGGAGCAATGAAACATGCCATTCGTGGGCTCCCTGCCAACTCAGATCCCTTAAAAATTCGATTTTACAGAAAGTGGTATAAAAATTTACAAAAAATCACCATTGGGATGCTAGTCATAATTCGTCAAGAAACGGGAAGAACTGAGCAATCTAAGTGACAAATTCCATTTCTTATGAATATTCCAACTCAATGATACCCAAATTGTCAATTTGGCTCAAAATGGAAGCCAAAATGGCAGCCAGAATATGGAAAAATGTAAATATTGCCCCAGCGAGTCATGCAACCGCATACCAGTTGTGGTTGATGAAAAATTACTATTCTGTCTTATAGATATTGAATACTACCATTTCTGATGCACCTTGGTTAACTGTTACTATTTTAAACACTGAAATTACCAGAATTATTGGATTTTTCTATTACAAACTTGACATCAAAATCGGCCAAAAATTTACCTTTCAGGTTAAGACAATTTTTTCATGTAAAATGGTATCGAAGGTGTTTATTGTCTTGATCTGTCTTGAATGGGTCACACTTATCTGTTTTTGGATAAAATTACTCAAGATGGTTTGCAAAATGGCAACCAAATTTGGTGAAAAAAAAATATTTTTCATATATATCCTGAATATTATTCTCTTTGTATTAACCATGTTACTTATGAGGCATGACAAATTATTTATAAACGATGTAGTACGGAATTTTGCCAAAAACTTCTTTTGAAATTCTGACCATGTGTTTTGTACGGAAATGGACAGCACTTTGAAACTGAACTGAAAGGGGCTACGACAATTATGAGGCTACGACAATAAAATTGTGGCTCATTGGCATCGAAATGACTAATGTCAGGAAAACCGTTTCCCACATTGTGCATATAAACCACCATCAGGATGTGGAACTCTCTGACATTACCTCTATATCGATTAACATGTCCCTGAGTTATTGTGTAAAGGGATACCCACCCAAATTTGCACATGTACAACCCACCCATGACCATACACTCGCTCCATATATACATAAACACCACATAAATGACCATGCAGCCACTCGTTTTTACACATATACACCTCACCCATGACCGTACAGTCATACTTACCGTACACCACAGACTTGACTATATAGTCACAAGTCACCATGCATGTATACTTCTACGCCTCACCCACGACCGTATAATCACTCTATATATATATAGCGCTACACCCCATTCATGATCATACATTCACTTCATGTATACATATTCGCCTCACCATTGGCCATACAATTACCACATGTATATATATATTTGCCACACTCATGGCCATGTAGTCACTCAAGCTATACATATACACCACACTTATAACATTAGAGTAACTCCAAGTACACATATACGCATCACCAATGGCCATACAGACGTTCTATATATACCAATACCCCGCTCACACGACCATTCATACACACAGGCTTGCATATACACCTCACTCATGACAATTCAGAAACTCGCTGTATACCCATAACCACATTCGTGGTCATATAGTCAATCATTGTTTACCAATTCACATCACCATTGGCCATATGGTTATTCCATATACACATATTGGCCACACCATATGCACCCCACCCATGCATATAAAGTCACTGCAGGTATACATTTACACCTCACCAGTGGCCATGCAGCTTTCAAGACATACCAATACCCAGCACATCACCTCACCATTGGCCATATCACTCCCTGTATACACATAACATATGACCACTCAATAAATGCATATACACCCCACTCATGACCATAGAGTCACTCCAGTTGTGCGTATACACCTCACTAATTGCCATACAATCATTCAAGACATACCCGTACCATTCACACCACCTCACCATCGACCATATGTATCTCCCTCATACCTATTTGCCACATACATGGCATATAGCCACTCAAGATATACATATAAACCCCACACATGGCCATAGAGTTATTCAATGTATACATATATACCTCAGCATTGAATGGATACACCAATAACACGTGGTCATTTGTATACTCCAGACTTGCATATACACCTCACACATGACAATTCAGCCATTCGCGGTATACCCATACATCCGATCCATGATCATACAGCGACTCCTTGTATACATATATATACCCCCTAATGACAATACACCAACATCAAAGATGCACATACATACCATATACACATAAGATCACAATGCCACTTCATATATACCAACACGCTCGCCAATGACCATCCATCTATGCATGTATGCATATACATTTCAACAATCATAACCATACAACCGTTCCATGTACACCTATAATTATTATACCCATAAGCATACAACCACTCCTTATGTATCCAAACACCCCACCCATTTTCATATAAGGATTAACTGTCATGTGGACTGTTTTTATGGAGATGTAACGGTGAGGTAAGTGGACATAACTTGTGTAAAACCCGAAGGGTTTTACATACAAGTTATGTCCACTTACCTCACCGTTACATCTCCATAAAAATAGTCCACATGACAGTTAATCCTTATATTTATATACATTTAGCGAGAAAGCCACTTTTGTAAATATATTTAAATCGAAAAGTTTATCGTGATAAGATCAGCCCAAAATACCCAATAGCACCCTTGCCAAAAGTTAATAGGAACAATTTCTCTTCATATTGAAACCCGATGATGTATTAAGTCAATCCTGCGCCCAAAACATTACGCGTTCGTCTTTCCAAACCTAATGACGTATCGATGGTGTTATTAGCTTGGCGTTATGAGGCGTTGTGCATTCACCGAGAAATAACTGCAACTAGCCACGTGGGCGCCGACCAATCAGAATGCTGGATTTAGTGATGACAACACTTAGTGTGTAAATATACAACCAACACATGTATACATATACACCCATCCATGACAATAAAGCCACCAAATGTACACCTGTACATTCCACACATGATCATAAAGTCACTCCATATATACATAAACAACACACGGATGGAATGTAGCTACTCTTGTTATACCCATACACCACTTCAGTGACTATACAGCCACTCCACGTATACCTACTTACCTCATGCATTAGCACTCCTTGTTTACCTGCATTTCACCATAAATACCACACACATGACCATATAGACACTCCTTGTATAACTAGTCACACCATTCGTGATTATATTTCATGTATACCTATGTATATAATCTGTGACCACAAAGTCACTCACTGACTCCCATTTTTACAAACATCATGTATTAAGTTGATCAATGTTGATAACTTTTGACGCTAATATGTGGACGCTAATTTGTGAGAGTAGCCACATCAATTGGTCCCGCTCAGCTCAGTTTCGAAGTTCTGCATGGCGTGCATGCCCATTTCCCCTCAGAAACATGGCCAGAATATCAAAAGAAGTTTTTTAGGCAAAATTCCATACTGCATCCTTTAAAATGAATTTGTCATGCCTCATAAGTTACTGGGACAACCATAATAGAACCTATAGTTTTCACTTGATTAAGTAACATGTTTAATACCCCAGTATGTCACAATTTGCTACCTTTTCTGAACAGCAGAGAATAATGTTTGGGATATATATGAAAAATTAACTTGTTGGGTACATAAGAAATGTTAGTATTCAATCTATATAACACATAATAGTCAAACTTTATCATCAACCACAACTTGTATGTGTTTGCATGGCACGCAGCATAGGCAATATTTACCATTTTTCACATTTTGGCCGCCATTTTTGCACACATTGTGAGCCAAAGTGACAATTTTGGAACCAATGAGTTGGAATGTGCATAATAAATGGAATGTTTCACTAAAATTGCACAGTTCTGCCCATTTCTTGATGAAATATGACTAGAAATCACAATGGTCATTTTGGGAAAATGTTATACCGCTTTCTGTAAAATCGAATTTTTGAGAGATCAGAAGGGTTTCTGACTTCATGAATGGCATATTACATTGCTCCAATAGTCAGTTAACACGAATAGTACAACATAAAGTGAGAATTCTCAACCAGTACCAAACAGCATAAACTGATCTTAAAGATATTAGAGAAAACAAATCAAATTTTCCACTTCCAGCTGCCATTTTGGCCGCCATTTTTTCAGCCATTTTGAGCCAAAGTGACAATTTTGGTACTAATGAGTTGGAATATGCATAAGAAATGGAATGTTTCACTAAGATTTCACAGCTCTGTCCATTTCTTAATGAAATATGACTAGAATCCCAATGGTAATTTTTGGTAAAATTTTATACCACTTTCTGTAAAATCAAATTTTTGAGGGATCAGAAGGGTTTATGGTCCCATGATTGGCATATTTCATTGCTCCAATGGTCAGTTAACATGAAAAATACAACATAAAGTCACAATTCTCAACCAGTACCAAACAGCATAAACTGATCTTAAAGACATTAGAGAAAACAAATCAAATCTTCCACTTCCGGCTGTCATTTTGGGCGCCATTTTTGCAGCCATTTTGAGCTAAAGTGACAATTTTGGTACTAATGGGTTGGAATATGCATAAGAAATTGATGTTTCACTACAATTTCACAGTTCTGCCCATTTCTTGATGAAATATGACTAGAAATCCCAATGGTGATATTTGGTAACATTTTATACCGCTTTCTGTAAAATCAAATTTTCGAGGGATCAGAAGCGTTTATGATCCCATGAATGCCACATTTCATTGCTCCAATGGTCAGTTAACATGAAAAATACAACATATAGCCACAATTCTCAACCAGTACCAAACAGCATAAACTGATCTAAAAGACATTAGAGAAAACAAATCAAATCTTCCACTTCCGACTGCCATTTTTGCAGCCATTTTGAGCCAAAGTGACAATTTATGTACTAATGGGTTGGAATATGCATAAGAAATGGAATGTTTCACTAAAATTTCACAATTATGCCCATTTCTTGATGAAATATGACTAGAAATCCCAATGGTGATTTTTGCTAACATTTTTTACCGCTTTCTGTAAAATCGAATTTTTGAGGAATCAGAAAGGTTTCTGACACCATGAATGGCATATTTCATTGCTTCAATGGTCAGCTAACATGGACAATCCAACATAAAGTCACAATTATCAACCAGTACCAAACAGCATAAACAGATCTTAAAGATATTAGAGAAAAAACAAAATGTTCCACTTCCAGCTGCCATTTTGACGGCCATCTTGGACGGTGAGTTCCAATTTTACCCTATAATGGTGGCATTTTATCTTATCTTCACAAAAATGTATAAATTTGTATACATATGACAAGACTGTCTCACTATAATTTGCATCAAACTGATTTAGTGACGGGTCTGAAAAACGGTGGCCATGTTGGGCGCCATTTTGAATTTAACGGGTTCCACTTAACCGAAAGCTGGAACCAGCTGGATTATGATCAGGGATATAGTGGACAATATATGTGCGAAGTTTGGTGCTTCTATCCGGAAGTGAACGATTCTTCCATTAGTGTGGGTTAAGCGACTCCACTATCTATGAATAAGCTTGTACTAAATATCAGTACTTAAAGACAGGTTATGTACTTGTTCGGGTGCGTAAAACTGATAAGTTAGTATTCAGGCACTATGCCAACCTGGGGAATGTTGATTGTTTATTTGCAAAGCCAACATTTAAGTTGGAACATAGCCAAACATATATACATATATACAAACAAACAATTTATACAAACAATTTATACGTTAACAATTATCATATCATACTTCCGTAACAAATTCACCATAATATAATGACTATACACAGCACGTATACATACGATTCATAATTATGCAATTTCCAATTTATGGATGTGTCTCTAATAGTATATTAAGAAATCTTTTTCAATGCCAATTTAATAAATATGCTCAGTCTTTTCAGAACGCTCATGTTTTCAAGAGAAAGTAGTCCATGGAATTTATTGCGGTTCGGATTATCCCAGTAATATTTTGGAATATATAATTCGCGTAAGTTTTTCAGCTCTTGGCATATGATCATAAAATGGTACTCATCACATGGGCTATTGCTGCACAAAACACAGTTTAAATCATTATTATCTTTTCCTTTCGTCCATCTATTTTTTTTCAACTGGCAATTTATGGTTTGATGTTCGTATTTTCAGTAAGAAGTTAGATAAATGGGCTGGCAAATATACTAGATATCGATTCATTTTAATCGAGTTCTTTATGTTGCTGTAGAATATAGCTCTGGTAGATGAGGACGACTTCAGACTGTCGAAAAGATTACGTTCATAATTTTCAATCAGTTTACTTTTTATTTATCTTAACGCTGTTTTGCTTAGCGATGACTGACTTGACCATTGCATTCTACTAAGATCGCCGAAAATCTGAAGCCAAACGACCCAACCACTCCATAGAACACATCTTCTGAACTGCGCTCAATTGTAAATATTTACTACTCAATTCGGGACGCATCTATCTGCGATACACTAACAAAAACCATTTCCTCAGCGAGAGTCACTGCAATTAATTAATATCTATAAGAATGACGGTGTGTGTTGTCAATTTGGATATAAATTTGTAAAAATTACTACTTTGAACAAGATTATTCTCTATTTATATTCGACCACCCTGCTGTAGTGTTTCACATCACTTTAAGTTTCATCTGTATTGTACTGCACAGTCTATAATTTTCAATTGAAGGGGAATAACTTTATATCTTAGTTTGAATTATGTTGCATTCTGGGAGCGAGACGGAGGAATTTTTTCCATAATTTCAGCTATTTTCTATTAGTCTATGTGCACCTTCTAGGACAGAGACGTTCCAAATGGTGATGATTTATAGTATATTAATTATATTTTATGTCATATATTGTTATTAAAACCGCATATCAAATAATCGGTGACTCGAAAATTAAATGAGCCTTTAAGGGCTTCATTCAATCGCTCTATATATGTATAGATAATCCACGCGGTGCCACATCAGTACAGTACCACTCGCAGTGTCGAAGGACATGAGAAATTGACACATTCTTCCAGAGTCAAAGGACATGAGCGATTGACACATTCTTCCAGAATCGCAGGTCATGAGTGATTGACACATTCTTCCCCGGGCCCCTGTGGACACGCGGAGGCAACTGCAAAACTGTTGAACAAATGATTGTAGACACACAACCTTGCGATATACACGGAAATACCCCTATACAATATACGCCGCAGACCCCAATAATTATGCGGGGGTTGAGCAATTTATTGCGTAAGCTCACCATTGATATGTAGACATAAGTATCTAAGTAACTTTACGTCGATAATTGCTGCTCAGACAACCGATCAAAATTGTAATTTCGCGACTAAAACAATAAATCCCAGAAGAACTGCTTGTTACGCGATTAAATTAGCTTTCCGCACTCAAGTCAACGAAGCTCTAGATCTTAGGGACAACATATCGGCAAATGCTATACGAAACGATTATCCCGATATATCGTGCTAACAAGATTTGCTGAGTGTCATGAAACCGATTCGTTGGGTAAATTGGTCGCGACCCATGAAGGTAATCCAATTTGGTTATCATGGAATCGAATGACGTTTGAAGTACGTTATGTCAGACCTTGCACACCACGCGATTCGTATGTGAATTTGTATGGTGCTATTCTACCTTTCTGGCGATATATTAGTAATTACGAAAAGTGGTCACGACCTGTTAAAGACATATTATCGACTTACTTCAGTGAATTAAACCGATAAGTTAGTAACCAACGCTAACTCCGTGCACTGGAAGAATGTAGCAATCCACAACCAGGGTTGGCGCTGGACCAAAATTTTCTCTTGCCAAATGAATTTTTTTTTTGCCAAATTAAATTGAAGGTCAAATTAGGGAAAATCAAGGAAAATTAGCGTTTTTATCTTGATTCATATAAAACGTAAAATCTAACAGACACATGTAAAATACACAATAATTTAATGATATAATGATAGTATAATAGTACTAGAAGTACACAACTAAGATTATCGAAAATCCCAACCACATCGACTGTACAATTTCAGAGAACACAACGTTAAATTTGAACTACTCACACATGTAAATATTTACTACAGTAATACCCTAATTAATCGACTCCATAATCACAGCAGAATTATGGGTAACTTTTCAGGATTTAGTCGGAAATATGGATTGTTGCCATTCATCGGAAAGCTCTCCCCGAGAGCTTTCCGATGAATGGCAACAAGCCATATTTCCGACTAAATCCTGAAAAGTTACCCATAATTCCGCTGTGGTTATGGAGTCGATTAATTAGGGCATTAGTGTACTTTACTCGGGACCATTTATTTGGCTAAACATTAAAGTGATGTGAAATACTCCGGTAGGGTGATCAAATAGAAATGGAGAATAATCTTGTTCAAAGTAGTTATTTTTACAAATATATCTAAATAGACAACACACACCGTCATTCTTATATATCAATTAAATTCAGTGACTCTCATGACGAAACTGTTTTCGCTTGTTTGTCGCCGATAGTTGCGTCCCGAATTGAGAAGTAAATATTTACAATTGGGCGTATTTCAGACGATGTTTGCTATGTAGTCGTATGGTCGATTTGGTTGAGATTTTCGGCAATGTTAATAGAATGCCACATTCTTCCAGTTGGCACAGTGCCTGAATACTATCTGATCTGTTTCATGCGCCCGAACAAGTCCATCATATGTTTTTAAGGCAATGATTCCGCTAGCAATAGTCACTGCGTGTAATTCGTTTATAACAATGGCGCTATTTTCTGGCTATTTTGGTATAAAATTTATGAAAATAACTTATTTTGGCATGATTCTTTGTTATTCCTTTCTGAACATATCAGTGGAGTGTTTCAAATCACTTTAAAGTGAAGCTTTTATGTTAGTTCTAGTAGAAATAAAAGGCCGCTCTACAAGTCACAAGTCCCCCGAATAAGGTGGCTTTATTTGACCGGTGGCTTTTTTAAAAGGAATAAAACCAATGATTCTGGGAACAATCATTGAATTAAACTTGGCTCCCAATTGTCTATGTTGTTAATATGTCTAGTTTTATTTGATTATACACCAGAACAATCAGTATATTCTAACTCTGCGAAGTTATCATCCGGAAATGAAAATAATCGGGTATTTCTATGTCAAGAAGGGCATAACATAACGGTAAAATGACATATTTCCATATGGGTAATCCATATATCAAATTTGAAAATAACCAGATAACTAAAACTAAAATTATCATTCGGAAACCAAGATAATCGGCAAATTCTGTGTATAAAAGGACCATAACTCCGGTAAAAATTGTTGGATTGCAACCATATGCAAACTTGACCTATATGCACATGTGAGTAATCCATATACAGATCTTGAAAAACAATCAGATAACTAAGGCGGCGCAAAGTTTGCTTGTTTCAGAACTGATAACCATGGCAATTTGATATAAACCAAATCTTGCACAAATAAAGCTAAATCCTCAAAAATATTGAAAAATATTGAAAAACTAGAACACACAGCTAGTGCCGTTTGGAGTTTGGGGACCCGATTTGAAAGGACTGTCAGCCCTCTCCTATAATCCACATTGGTTATGTTCCATTGCCATTGAAGAGCGTTTGTGAGGTCTGTGGATAAAGTCATATCTATCCATACACAGTAGGTGTTTGCCTACTATGTATGAGTTGCGTGCCTCCCAGCAAAAAGCAAAGCCCCCTCCCCGAATTGAGAAGGTTGGCCGACGATGTGACTTACCTTATTATTGGGTGGTGACTATATATCATTTTGATTTATGGGTTGGTGTAATCTAGTGACCTAATTAGTGTGTGTAAATCTGTGTATATCTGTTGTCAGATTCAGGGCTTATATTACAGGCTCAAGAGGGAGCAATGCCATCCAGTTGACTTAAGGTTGGTCGGGGCTGATCGTGGTGCAAGCATTGGTTTATTTTATTCAGAAAAGACACTGCTTGTGCAATTTTACACACTTCTGAAGAAAAAAAGACAACACTTCCTGACTTCGAGACAATTTTCTCAACATGATTAATTTATGTCAATTAATAAACAAACGAGTGTACTAGATAACAACATAAGATTTCATTTTCGTGATTTTCTGAAGGAGTCGGTTATGTCTCAATGTACTTGAGCTTTCCGAAATATTTGTTATTGCTCAAAACAATTCATCTTTACATGTAATTATGAGTAATGGGTTATCTCCATTAGAAATACAACAGATGTTCAGACAAAAATCCCCAAGTCCAGTGAATTTCATAAGAACTGACCTAATACCCGATATGAAAATTTCCAAATGATGGCCATTTCAAGTTCAATATGGAACGAAAGTAGTAAATTTCTCACTAAATACAGGTTGGACAATCAAACTGTCTGAACAATTTCAATCTTTTTGTTATCGGAACTTTCCAACTGTGTACGATTTTGAAAACATTTGGTGGGGGTGCTGGGTGGTGTGTGATTTCCACAATCGCATCTATGACCACTTCCCTGTGTCGGATTTCGGGTTTAATACTTGTCGAGAACTAGGGGAATTATCTTTTGTATTTACAATCAAAACCATAGGCAATTCCAGAAGAGCTGGAAGAGGTTCACACAACAATCGGAAGTTCTGCGATAACGAGGAGATGACTAGATGGCGGAACTCAGGACCATGAAGTAAAGCACCATTTTAAAAGAAGATCTTATATATTAAAAAGCGAAGGTGTGCGAATTAATGATCTGCACCCGATTAACAGATTAACATTGTAAAACAACCAATCAACATATGTTGAATATGTGTATTTCACTCTCAAACGGCAGTATACCTAATATACCGAGTGACTGTTTAGCGGATGTTCGCTTTGGAAATGACTGTACATATTTCACACAAGTGCTGTTGTGGGATCGGAATACGAACAACTGTTGATTATTTTAGGCCAATAAGATGTGGTAAATGTAGATAAGTACAGAAAGGGGATAGCCCCCCCCCCTGCCTTGTTCCTTGTTTCACTGCGAAACGTTTCGAGATGCGGCCACCGTACTGCACTTTACTAGTCACATCCGTGCGACACTTGAGGGGGACAAACAAGCTTGTTTGAGAATCCGATTTTTATCCATTTGTGTAGAAGGCCTGCATGCCAGACCTTGTCGAAAGCTGTTTGTGAGTCTTGGAAGGCCACAAACAGTTTCGAACCATTATCTCTAGCATAGTGAATTGATTTCGTAAATATGAAAGAAGGCATGGAACAACTAATACTTTCCTGAAAGCCATGTTGAAGATCGTCGGGGAAACTATGGATTTGATGAGTTTTGAGAATGCTCTGAAGGAGAACGCTTTCGAAGAGTGTGAAAACGAAAGGAAGCAGTGTTATTGCCCTGTAACTGCCCGGTAAAAGGCAGGTTTGGGATAGCCTTTATACAAAGGTATCACAATGCCAGCTTTCATCTTTGGAGGGATCCAGTCCATTTCGTACATACAATCAAACAACTTTTTGACACAACAAAGTCGCCGGAATTCTTGACATCCTCTTTGGCGAGCACCGAGGAAACTTCGCGTTCAACAGAAATCTCAAACAATTCATCACAAGGAGTGTCGAAGTGGTGTACAGAGCTCGCTGAAATAATTACAGCATCCGTACGTTTCATTCGGTTCTCGATAATTCACCAAACTCCATTAAAGAACCGACTTTCGAAGTCGGTGATCGTTTACTATTGAGGAGTCTCCAAAACTTATTTTGGTTATGTGCAGAACTTCTCTCAACTTCCATTTGTTGGTTGTGAAGATAACTTTTAACCGATTTACGGTGTTCCCGTCTGAGATCCCGTTTAGATTGTTTATGTAAAACACATGAAGAATGATGTGAATCGCGTGGTCGTCCTTCAGCTACGGAACATTCGTGTAGTTTCTAATCTTCTGTTTTTATTTTATCAAGCTCTCTGTTGCAATAAGGTCGTAAGTGAGGGCGCTACTTTATCACGGGAACAGAGTAATCAGCAGCTAAAATAATGGCAGCCACTAAGCGGTCGTAAAACGTGCGCAGGTCCTGCTTAGTAAATAGAACACTTTCGCATAACGTCGCACACTCATGGTCTAAGTTTCGCAGGAGATCGACAACGAACATACGCCAGGGAGATGATTCGAAGTGATGAGTGCATCGTAATTCAGAATATCAGAAGAATATACAATACGATTGTGAGCATTTGATACAAGAATATGGTATATCAATGAAGGTTCGTTCACTGTATAGTATGGACAAAAGGAAAACACAACTGTGCAGTTCATCGAGGCGGTGACTGACAAAAGTTCAACGCGGATAAGAAACGAACATAATTTTTTCGCTTTTTGTGACATATGCGTTGTGATGATCGTATGTTTTAGATATATGCACATTCACACCCCCGTTATTATAACAGCTCCATTGGGTATCAGCATAGTGTGAACATTGTCCAAGTTGTCTAGGCATTCCTTGAAACTTGGCATATACATGTACATGTAACACAGAAAGAAAAGAGTTTGGACCATTTTGTATCTTAATGCCAACACTTCTGTCACCGCTCGTTTCAATTTGAGTGCAATGGTTAACTATACGTTTGTGCATTAAATGTGACACGCCATCTCGATAGAAGCCTCTGCCATTCGAGGTGGAAATGAATCTCTCTGGCTTCGATAAACTCGAATAATTATCTGACAGAATAGTTAAAAGTTTAAGTTCATGATCATCTTGCCAGTGTTCAGAAACACCAACAACATCATATATGTTTTTTTTGTAGAATATTTGATAAATATGAGCTGCTGCTTGCTCGACCAATAAGCGTTCCATGAAAACAGATTAACTCGATGTTTTCTTACGATTAGAAGACGAATAACCACCGTCTGCAATAGACACCCACTGACCAAAAGCCTTTGTCTGTGAAGAGGACCACCACGCTCATTTGACACATTCAAACGGGGGCTTATCGTACCCTGTCTAGAACTAGACATACGTTTTATAAATGTTGGCACAATACCATTTTCCACAAGGAAATGTTTAATGTGTGATAAATGAATATTGATGAACAGCATGTGCATAAATTGACATGTTGCATATGAAAAGCCATTTAAATAATGATGAAACTTTCAAATAAGCCTATTAAAAAAAATAAGGAACCGAGACAGAACGCTTAACTTCCGATATGATATAACAAAAGCCATTAAATAAATAATGTAAGATGAACATTGTGCTAAAAGTGGCGCTCTAAAAAATAAGACGCCCGTTGGGCTCCAGGGACTTTTAAGTTTCCTAGTACTCTACCAAACAGCACCCGTCTTTCTGCAACACGCGTCGATGAAGCCATTATTTTTGAAAAACGTGTGCTAACAATTATGTCTCACGTTATTTGGTCATGATATAATTACTCAACGTGCCCAGTTTGTAATAAGGACAGCATGACCCCTCTAGCTGTTTATTTGATAGTTCCTTTTTCGGCGCCACTAGCGCTTCACACCAATTACTACCACACATCACTACTGTCCAATGCGACAGACATGCAATCAAAAATTGCGTGATCTTCAATACAGGATATTCTGGCGCGTCTCGAGAGCATTTGGAGACGTCAACATATCGGAAGTGCAGCCATCGGCAAAATTTAACTCTATTGAGCGCGATGTAAAGTGTTCGCAAATAGACAATGATCGGATAAAAATTTAAGTGTCTGTTCACTGCCGCAGACAACCGACAAATGAGATGAGGGGTTTCGTGCTGTTGACAAGAATGGAAGATAGTGCAAATGCGACTGATGCATAACACTGGGAAAAAATGATTGGTCAATATGACTAACTCTGTTGAGAGGCACACCTGGCCGTTCTGTTTCAACTTTCTTGAGGAATTCAAAATTTACTTTCCAAAAAAAAATGTTATTCACGCGACTGCATCGCGAAATAGTCCGCTTTATAATTTCCAAATTATGCCGGAAAAATATCATAGCATGGCGTAATTTCTAATAAAATCTAAATATTTCGCGAAACCTTCAAATTTAGAACTGTGTACGGGTATAGTAGTCAGGAGGAGTTGCTTGTTTGCAATTGAAACTTATTAAATGAAATTGTGAACTTTAGGTTTGCCATGGGCTTATCAGTAGCACTGAGATCGGTAGTTCAGAATGCACCAGCTCATGGAAGAATGTCGGCATATATATATATATATATATTTATTGTAACAAACTGCCAATTACTTTATCAAGTTTAGACTTCACCAACCACAAATTGAAATACTTTATTTGATTGCGTTTGCTACGCATCGTTTGATCTTTTAGAAAGGAGTCGCCACCGATTGCTCGAAAATACTTTGTGGATGATGACGGTTCTAATGACACTTTTGCTAACAAGGGAAACCAGCAGTGTGCGTTCACGTACTAATGATGCTCCGAATCGTTTTTACGATTCGGTGACGTCACTCATGAACTGCTGGAGGTCAACTGCCCCAAGTTCTTGTAACCTGTCTTCCTAGCATACCATTAAGTGTATCTGTCTAGGAGAGGATGCTTTAAATTGACCTGTCTAACAGATTGACAGAGGCGTCGTTTTTCTGATGGGCCTTCATCGACCATGAATATTGATACGATGTCATACCATTCACCATCCACTATCTTGCATATTGCGCATGTCGTAACATGCGATCAAACATGCGATCCGCAGAACATTCGACGGTGCCACATTAAAGCACTGTGATATTTCAGTCAACAAGTATTTGTAATGCCCAACTACACAGAGGTTACAGTGAAGTAATTATTTCCCATAGACCTCAGTGTGAACATATAATGGCCCGCAGCCCTGACTATCCACGAATTGTGATAAATGAGTACATGATCAACAGGATTGGCATCTGGGCAAAGTTTCTGCATGAAAAAAATCATATACTCGAGCATGGAATATACCTTTAAATTTGGGATTTATAAACTAGAGTCAGAATTGCATGAACAAAATATTGACATTTTTTACCTCGCACCAAAAAAATTCAATCTAGGAATCACGTGCTTTACAGTGTGCCAATGTTTTATTTGGAGTCTGAAATTTCAAGAGGAGTGATTGCATGTATTTTATAAGTTTAAATATCGAAACTGCTATTAACCAACCAGAGCCCAGAATTTTTTTAATTCTCTCCTGCATCTTGGTCCAAAATCCGTTGGAGGGCGCTACCAATCGAATTACTTCACTGTAACCAGAAGAGACGCCGAATTCCTGCCAGAGACAGCAATTCTGATTAAAAATGTTGCCGTTTCGAACGTTGAAATTGTTACCGCTATTTCACAAACTTAGTTATTTGTATTCTTGCGCACATTACGTGACTTGCGTAAAGCTACGAGTGTGTACAAATGACACCATATGCTTGAACCTAACCCTAATTTAGTGATATCCACCATAATGTTTCTCAGTGTATGTGATATGAATATCACAATTTGATGGAATGTAGTCATTATTTAATTGGAATTGCTTGCGCAGACGAAACTTGCCAGTGTCAACGACTACAACTCTTGTACAAAACCCTACAATGATTTTGGTCTCCTGTTAATGTGACGGTATAATTTAGCCCTAGTTTATATATAGAACTAATACAAGTTAATACTGACAACTAGCAGCTAACATATCCATCCATATCACCGGTATTTACGACACCCCGTTTACCGTCTCAACCTGGCTGTTTTCGATCCGTCCCTGTCTTATCACTGTCACTTCAGCCCAATGCTAAACGCTCTAGTACTGCCACTTCAAATAGTACAGGTAAGCTCGCAGCTGATTGGATGACACATGGTCACGCGTAAATTATCAAAGGTCAAATATTTCGCGGGGTTTTCAGATTGTTTTACTGTCTTGTCAGACAGTTATTGTCTTCAAGTTTGAGTTTATTTTGTCGTAAAGATGTCGCCAAGTTTTGATTATGGTTGAACTTAGATTATGCTGACATAGTGGCCTATGTCCCATTGAACTGGTATGTTCACAGTTTCTATATTTTATCGTTATAATCATGTTTTTATTAATACTTTTGTCTTCAAGTAAATCAGCATAGAGTTTGTCCATTTTGACAAAGTATATACGGCCCAATAGTTAGGAGTATATTTCCTATTTTATTTATATTTTAATGTTCTTACTTTTGTGAGGTTATCTCCCGATAACCTGAGATGCCAGTTTGAAGATATCTCAATTAGATAGATTGGATATCTGGCATCTCTTGTATTTTCAGGAACTCCTCAAGTTCCTATATTTACACACTAAGTGTAGTCATCACTAAATCCAGTATTCTGATTGGTCGGCGCCCACGTGGCTAGTTGCAGTTATTTCTCGGTGAATGCGTAACGCCTCATAACACCAAGCTAATAACACCATCGATACGTCATTAGGTTTGGAAAGACGAACGCGTAATGCTTTGGGCGCATTTTGACTCGCGCAGGATTGACTTAATACATCATCGGGTTTCAACATGAAGAGAAATTGTTCCTATTAACTTTTGCCAAGGGTGCTATTGGGTATTTTGGGCTGATCTTGTCACGATACACTTTTCGATTTAAATATATTTACAAAAGCGGCTTTTTCGCTAAATGTATATAAATATAAGGATTAACTGTCATGTGGACTATTTTTATGGAGATGTAACGGTGAGGTAAGTGGACATAACTTGTATGTAAAACCCTTCGGGTTTTACACAAGTTATGTCCACTTACCTCACCGTTACATCTCCATAAAAACAGTCCACATGACAGTTAATCCTTATTTAACATATATTTGTGTATGCACATATGCGTGCTTATCATGTATGCAAATGGTAATGCATTTGCATTTGGTTGCAGGGCCTATGCTATGCATATACTGGTGTATGATAACACTCTCTGTGTTATGTGTGCAGACTATGCCAGTCTGTAGATGTTGTTTGAAGTGATTGTATGTGCTGATGGTGATGATGATAATCGAGATGTGTTATTCTTAAGAAAGATGAATAAATGCTATTGAAGACCTATACAGGTAATATGAACTTTCCATTGACCCTGCCCGCCAAGATTGAGAATTCATTGACAGAGCCCATACTGCCAAAGCTATAACTATATAAATTTAATGTCAAAAGGCTCGAGGACATTTATATAGAATGGACCCATAGTAACCCTCTGACATTAAATAATGTGAAAGTCCTGCATAAGTTATATAATTATGTAACACGAACATAAAATTTACGAGTTCATCGCTCCCAGCTCAACACAACCAATTCTAACCCCAGTTCAAACCCAATAAGACGGAACACAAACATGGCTATATATGCATATATTCTCGATATCAAAACATCTACGTGGCAATATCAACGCCATATCGCTTTGTATTGTATTCTATCATATCATACTTTACATATGTCATGCATACGTACCATCATGAATGATAATAATCGGATTTTTTATTTAAAATAAATTGAGCTAACCCCATGCACTTCCCATCGTGCGGAACACATCTTACATACACATTGTAAATCATCCATGTTGTCAATAAATGCACAAGGGTGCCATATATACGAGTATAGTTATATGAAGGCAATGGATGAATGTTGTCTACAAACATTAAAGTGGCAATATGTGACCAGCTTTTTACACGCACGAACCAGTGTTTGTAGATATGCTAATACAAAACGCGTGTGTGTGGACATATAGCCTAAGGTATAGCAATACACGATTTCCAGCAATTTTGCCAACCTGGGAGGGGGTATTGTACTTCAAATCAATACTGAGCCATTATCTTTGGCATAGGTCCCATCAAGCATGTTTTAATTTCGACAGAAATGTTTAGGTGTAATCGTTTGTCTGTACTTTAGCTTCTTCGTACAATTTGTCATTGAGTTATGCCCCTTGGTTTGCACACACAAAACGCTAAATTTTACTCATTTATTTACTCAAATTGACCATTTTCAACCCAAAAACAGACCAGGATAGAGCGAATGTCAATAAATAAGCTTCTTCCGCCGATATAGCTATGTTAGAGCTGAGAAATATTTGAAATAGAAAAAAAAGTTATCGTATCAATTTGAAAAAAATGTCTTGCGAGCCCAGATGACAGAATTCAGGGGAGAGAGATCGGGCTGTTTTCCTGTAACCAATAGCACAGAGTTGGCCTTCACTGAATACGAAAACCCTGTTGCGTATCCAAATTTTTCACTTTTTTGAGAACTTTCCCAGTTTTGTAAAATAATTAAACCTTTTGTTGTTCAATGTTTTATTGCCCATAAATCACATATATACAAGTATAATGCGACAATAGAGCCATATATATATGAAAAACATAATACATCCAATGTCAAAAGGTGCAGACTAGAGGGACACCCATACATACGCACATATACATATATATATATACATACATACATATACACACATGCATACATACACATGTACATGCATACACATACACATATATACCCGCGTACATATACATATGCGTACATACATACACATATATGGGTAACATGATAATAATTCATCTCCATCTTGGTCAATTCAGCGCTGTGTTTGTGGAGAGTGGCTAAAATGCAAGCTTGGCGCCAAGCTTGGCAGTTTTTAAGGCAGGTGACTAAAAGACAAGCTTGGCGTTTTCAAATTTTTAAAAAGCCTTTTAAACGCTGTTTTCGGGTGAATTATGCGGGAATAGCACCAGTTAATTACTTATATGGCCCATTTTCGTAAATTAATCGACAATAGTGGCAGTAATGTCCCCAATTGGTTGGTTAATAGGGGGCGTGGTCACAAAATCAAAACATCGTCTTTTTACGCAGATTTCTTGTCGGTTTTTGGTCGATTTCTCTTTTTAAACATCAGTTGGACTAAGTTTTTTATTCGAAACATGTTAAATGGTTATCATTTATCACTCTCATAGTCGAGCTTGGCGGTTTTGAACATTATATACAAAGAATTTTTGACTTTTAGATGACCGACCACCGAACCGCCAAGCTCGAATAAAAAATCAAAAATATTAAGCTGAATTTTCGCCGATTTCTCGTTTCTAAAACACGTTCCATCTAGTTTTTATGTAAAAACGTGTAAAATGATTATCATTCTTCACAAATATAATCGGGCTTGGCGGTTTTGAACATTATATACAAAGAATTTTTAACATTTTGATGACCGACCACCGAACCGCCAAGCTCGAATTTTAAATCAAAATATAAAGCTGAATTTCGGCCGATTTCTCGTTTCTAAAACACGTTCCAGCTAGTTTTCATGTAAAAACATGTAAAATGATTATCATTCTTCACAAATATAATCGAGCTTGGCGGTTTTTAATATTTTATATTAAGAATTTTTGGACATTTTGATGACCGATGGCTGGTTAATAGGGGGTGTGTTAACCGAATGAAACCCTCGCTTTTTACGCCGATTTCTTGTCGATTTTTGGCCGATTTCTCTTCTTAAACACCATTTACACATAGTTTGCATCTGAAAACACGTTTAATGATTATCATTTATCACTCTCATAGTCGAGCTTGGCGGTTTTGAACATCGTATACTGAGAATTTTCGACTTTTAGGTGACCGACCGGGACACACTATAAAGTGTATGCCGAGGCCGAGGCCGGCTCCAAATAAAAGGTGTAAACGGGGTGTTATGTGGCGTTTGGTCAGTTGTTTCTCAATGGATATTAATGAAATTTGGTGTATATGTCCGGACTGGGACATGGAATACAATAACGTTTGAATTGTTTTTAAATTCACAAATTTGTTGATTTTATTCAACTTTTTCGTTCTGTAAAGTGTAAGCGCCCGGCTCCAATTAAAAGGTGTAAGCAGCTTATGTGCGTAGCGTTATAGGTAATCGGATTAACTAATTGGCGACTCTATACTATTGTGTTTTGGGGAATTTGAGGTTTTGGCGAAATAATAATTTAATTACATTTATTTTAAATGATAACTTTATTTAATCATAATGCATATATAATAAACACATAAAATATAATAACAAACATGAGACATACATGAATATGTTAACAAAAGATATCAAACTCAATGAAGTTTATGAAGTGCACATTGATATCCAAATAGTGGTCTCGGTATCAAGCCCCAAGTTCCGACCACGTCACCATCGCCTCCGTATATAAGATACGTGCCAATAACGTTGACAAAGCAATGGCGACAATATGGAGAGGATACGGAGACAACTATCTGAATATTAATGCGCAGATTAATACAAATATAACAACAACAATTACAAACATTTGCTACAAACGTAATCTATTGTTGACACGTTACTGTTGGAAATATTTACGCATCTATAGTGGGCCCATGTATCACATCTCTCATTGAGACGCCACGGAGTGGAGCTCCATAAAAACACAACAACAGAAACACAACATCGAAGAAAAAAATAAAATAATAATATGCCTAGATAATTTTTTCACGATTCACTGATATTTCATCATCATCACATCACTTCCAACTGGGTTGTAGGGGAGGGGTTCCGCCCCTTCCAAATCGTCCCTGGGCCCAGTCCCAAACTCCCAATATATCAATATATCAATGGGTGACTCCGAAGAGCAGAGAAAGATTAACAAACGAATCCAGAAAAAACTGAAGAAAATATTCGTCCGGCCGGCCGTTTACACTTTATAGTGTGTTTCAGAACGAAAAAGTTGAATAAAATCAACAAATTTGTGAATTTAAAAACAATTCAAACGTTATTGTATTCCATGTCCCAGTCCGGACATATACACCAAATTTCATTAATATCCATTGAGAAACAACGGACCAAACGCCACATAACACCCCGTTTACACCTTTTCTTTGGAGCCGGCCTCGGCCTCGGCATACACTTTATAGTGTGTCCCGACCGACCACCGAACCGCCAAGCTCGAATTAAAAATCAAAATATTAAGCTGAATTTCCGTCGATTTCTCGTTTCTAAAACAAGTTCCAGCTAGTTTTTATGTAAAATCATGTAAAATGATTAGCATTCGTCACAAATATACTCGAGCTTGGCGGTTTTGAATATTTTATATTAAGAATTTTGGACATTTGATGACCGACCACCGAACCGCCAAGATCGAATTTTAAATCAAAATATGAAGCTGAATTTCCTGAGATTTCTCGTTTCTAAAACATGTCCCAGCTATTTTTCATGTAAAAATATGTAAAATGATTATCGTTCTTCACATATATACTCGAGCTTGGCGGTTTTTAACATTGTGTACTTAGAATTTTCGACTTTTATATGACCGCTCACCGAACCGCCAAGGGGGGGGGGGATTTGACCCAGGAGGATTTGAAAGGACCTGAGACGTCATTTTTTCTTTCTTTTTAGTGTAAACATATTTTTATTTCCAACATAACATAATATGCACGTGTACAGGTGATACAAAATTAATATGCAAAATAGAAGAGATAATGTATGGAAATGAGGACCTGACAACAAGCCCGATGGCTTATATGAAGTCTTTTCCTCTTTGGCGACATGCCACTTCCCCGATAAGATGCCAATTCAAAACCGCCAAGCCCGATTATATTTGTGAAGAATGATAATAATTTTACACGTTTTTACATAAAAACTAGATGGATCGTGTTTTAGAAACGAGAAATCGGCGAAAATTCAGCTTAATATTTTTATTTTTTATTCGAGCTTGGCGGTTCGGTGGTCGGTCATATAAAAGTCAAAAATTCTTTGTATATAATGTTCAAAACCGCCAAGCCCGATTATATTTGTGAAGAATGATAATCATTTTACACGTTTTTACATAAAAACTAGATGGAACGTGTTTTAGAAACGAAAAATCGGCGAAAATTCAGCTTAATATTTAGATTTTTTATTCGAGCTTGGCGGTTCGGTGGTCGGTCATCTAAAAGTCAAAAATTCTTCGCATATAATGTTCAAAACCGCCAAGCTCGACTATGAGAGTGATAAATGATAACCATTCAACGTGTTTCGAATAAAAATCTTAGTCCAACTGATGTTTAAAAAGAGAAATCGACCAAAAACCGACAAGAAATCTGCGTAAAAAGACGATGTTTTGATTTTGTGACCACGCCCCCTATTAACCAACCAATCGGGGACATTACTGCCACTATTGTCGATTAATTTACGAAAATGGGCCATATAAGTAATTAACTGGTGCTATTCCCGCATAATTCACCCGAAAACAGCGTTTAAAAGGCTTTTTAAAAATTTGAAAACGCCAAGCTTGTCTTTTAGTCACCTGCCTTAAAAAATGCCAAGCTTGGCGCCAAGCTTGCATTTTAGCCACTCTCGTGTTTGTGAGGGCGACAGACCGGGGCTCGGTGTGGGGAAACCCACGAGACACCGGTCCGTCTCCCACGCCCACCAGCGCCGAATTAGCAAGAATCGTACATGTGCTCAGCGGTGATCCAATTTTTTGGGTAAGTTGTCTGATAAAACAACATAATTTATTTAATGGTACTATATCTTTCGGATTCATTATTTTTTCAAAGCCAAACAAATTATTGAGTTCAGTTAATGATGATGGGAGGAAATGTCTTCTGAGCGAGCTAATTTCCGGACACTCAAAGAGATAGTGGTACTCGTCTCCAATCGGTTTACTGTCGCATAATGTGCAAACTCTTTTATCTATGTCTATATTGTACCACGATCCGGTTTCTATTGGGAGCCAATGGTTGGAACATCGAAATTTTGACAATGTTTGCGCTGTTCTTTGGTTTAATTTGAGAGGTATTTTTCTCTGCCAAATCTTATCTTAAAAAGCCTATACGTTCTACATTTATTCATGTTTTTAATATAATTTTTCCATTTTATCTTAAATTGGTTCTCAAATATGGTCTTGATGTGTTCTTTAAACCAGCGGGGATTCTTCAAACGAGTAATGACACAGTTAACACAGGCTACACTGGCTACACTGGCTGTTATGCCCATCAGATACCTATTTTTCTATTTTTCAGACCTCCTATAACCCGTGAAATCGTGTACTGCTACCTAACATGTAAAACAAGTATATGGTATGCAGAGTATTAGACATCTAATTGTATCACTGTTAATTGTGTTTGTAATGTCAATAATGTTCCATATCTTGTTCGTAATAAAACATGTTAAACTTAAAAATGTTTGTCCTCAGTACTTTCACGAAATCCTTGACGCCTAAAATCAGTTCCTATCAATGATTTCACGAATTTACTGAAACAATCAGGAATTGCATGTAATTGCTGATTTCACTGATTTACTGTAACATATATACACCCAGTTGATAGAGTCTACATATATGACAAACATTTATAAGATTTTAGCCCTTGGATTTTGCAAATAAAATCATATCATACCATGGTGGTTGCATGCACAGCATAAAATGTGACCAGTGAATCTAAGTTTTACTTCCAATCGAAAAATGTCTCTCAAGTCATTGTTATTTGTAGACAATTTTATAAAAAAAAGTGAGATAAGTTGTTTTGTTTTTTCTCTAAAGATACAGAATTTCATATTGAAAATGAAATTGAGCCTCGTGCAGGCTTATTTAAAGAAAACACTGGCCATGTTTATACGCCCGTTTGAAACAAACGGTCGTATTATGTAAATGGGTTGTCCGTCCGTCGTCCGTCCGCTTTTGGCTTCCGGATGATAACTTTAGATTGAATCGAGTTAGTTTACCACACCAAAATACAGATCAAGTTCGAATATGGGTTTCGTCCGCATGATTTTGACTGAGTTATGGCCCTTTTTCGACTTAGATTTTACCTGATATGCGGTTTCCAGATGATAGCTTTAGATTGAATCGAGTGAACTGAACCAAATTGGGTATACAGATCAAGTTCAAATAAACATTCTCTACAAAACTGTCTTGTTGCCAAAGGATTTCATTATATTTTATCGAAATCCTCTACAGATTATGGTTCATGTATTGACTTAATCTTTACAAACAAGGAAAATGTGCATTGCGGTGTTTCGGAAGTGTACTATTCATACCACAAACTTGTTTGAATTGGATGGAATGATTGTTGATGTGGTTATTTCTCACTGGTAACAAGGTATATTAATTTCAACTTAAAATGTTTATATTTTCAGGTTTCTGATTGATAAAAAAATTTGGTATGTGAATTTTTCAGTCAAATACCACACTTGAAGTTATTGTGTTTTATATTTGTTATTATTTCGTCTTAAGTCAAAGGTTTCAAACAAATGAATTAAACCTTGCCCCAAACTACTCCAGAAAAGGGCGTATTAATATGCCACGCCCCGACGGCGTGCTCTTGTTTCAAAATGCGAAGCATGCACCCTCCCTACCGAGCGCACACTATACAAGCACTGCTAATTATTGTTCGTAGAAGATGAAATTACTATTTACCTCCTAATTACCATCACATGTGTGCAGTAATGAAAAGCCATTCGCGGACCATTCGATTACATCATGTTGACAACCTTGGGTTCACTTTACAAACCTGGATCAGACTCTAACAAGCGGGAAGTAAAACCAGATCAAATCGCTTCAATGTCACATGTTTTCCAGGGTGCGGACTGCTAATTAGCGCCACCTGCAGATGTCATCCGGAGGTTTTTCGTCGGATCAGATGTCAGTCCCTTACACCTAGGAATGGGCGATCGTATTACAGGGAGATAATTCATGGTCAGAGGACCTTCCGACTTCCAGTTGTATAATGTTTTCATTATAACTCTCGATCTCATTTCCTTCCCAATGGTGTAAACATATAAATAAGTGTGAAATTATTACAAAGATACCACACTTGGTTCGTGCACTTATTTTTCTATCGGTTACGTTAATTAGGCAAAGCTGGGATTTAATTACTTGATGTATTATAGGGCAAGAACGCCATATCTGTGTTTTTGTAGTTGCGGAAAACAATAGAGCTTTATCAAATCCGCGATAAGAACGGGAACGAGTAAATATTCAGGATTAATGTGTTGGTCCATAATGCGACCATTGACTCAAATAATTGCCCCCCCCGACAGTATATAACATGACTGAAAAAGATACCAAACAAAACACACAACACTATTGAGCATGACAACACCATTAGGAGTCGGACCTCCAGATAGCTTGGATCGCCACCTCTCAGGTTGACTACGCCGCCGCTAATTCCAACTAGTGTCACCACAATGCTGGACTCCATGCATGTCACGCCTTGTGTGAGCTGGTCACTCCACGCTCACAAAGGCGGATACAAGCTGATTCTGGACTTGCAGTCCGGCCCGGCACAGCCCTAGCCAGGGCTCACTATCGGAAGAGGACTAGAGACAACCAAATCAGCCAGGAAGAAGCGTCGAAAGAAAAAGACTCCATCCAGAAAAAAGAGAGACACAGATAGATTGGCTGCGTGGAAAAAGAGGAAGTCGACTGATGTTACACCGAGCGACAGCTCCCACGTAGCCGAGATCAATACGCCACTCTACGAGGTAATGGACTCTCCATCACCACGGATAGATGCGGACACCTCCCGCTTCACCACGAAGACTCCGGAGTACATCGAACCAGAGTCTCCACCTGCCTCTCCTATAACAACCGTAGCACCAACATCCGACTCCGAAGACAAATCTGATTACGATTCCGACGGCACATCCGATTCCGAAGACAAAAGGACACAAGCTCAATGGCAAGAACTAATAGCAAAATTACAAGAATCATTTAGACAATCCGCAATACGACAAGCCGAAATCGACAAAAACACAGCAAAGATAAAATAACTGATCAATCGTCCGATTCTAGGTTTGCCAACATCACCATCCGAAGAACAGCACAAAAAGAAAAAAATATAGAATGAAACAAAACAACAGCCGCTAACAACCCACATCGCCTTGCCTCCAGTCAGCACCAACAACCACCGCCGACATAATCGATCGTCATCGAAAACGCAAAGAAAGGGTGAAGCGACTCGCACGCTGCAGTCCGAGCATCCTACCCGGCCTTCGGTATTTATACTATTATTTAATTGTAAATGAGGACAATAATACTGATAAAATTAATGTCAAATTAGACGATGAGTTTACAATAATAAAATTGATTGATTGCCGGAAACGACTCAACAACTACCAAACAAAACATACCAACGATGGCTTCTAATTTACAGACGCAGAATCATATTTTCGATTCGTCTGCCCACTTTTACTCCCCTCTCTAAAAGCAGCACATTTACAGCTCTCCAGTGAAGTCACAACAAATACCTCCATAAATTTCAGCTCTGTCTACCGTACTTAATGTATTTACCTTGGTAATGTTTTTATTTGTTACAAATTGTTTTGCTTGTAATAAAAATAAAAATCTATCAATCTGGGGCAATTTTAAAGACATAGTATGTATATATATTTGTTCGAATGCGTGAAACTGATAAGTTAGTATCAAGGCACAATGCCAACTGGAGGAATGTACCATTTCACTAACATCGCCGAAAAATCTGAAGCAAATCGACTGTACCACTCCATAGAAAACATCGTCTGAAATGCGCTCAAATGTAAATATTTACTATACGATTCGGGACGCATCTATCGGCGATAAACTAACGAAAACGATTTCGCCATCGAGAGTCACTGCATTTAATTAATATATAAGAATGACGGTGTGTGTTGTCAATTTAGATATAATACTACTTTGAACAAGATTATTCTCCATTTATATTTGATCACCCTACCGGCGTGTTTCATTCGCTTTAAATAATTTACTAGCTACACTAAGCTTCCATGTTTATAACGGAATTTGCGTTTATTTGTGAAAATATATCAAATGATATGCCGGGCTGGAATTTGATTAATCTGATAAATGTATTGGCATATAATCTTCAGTCCATAAATTTAGTAATTTTAACTTTTGTAAATTTTAAAGATTGTTGGCACTTGTAATAAAAATTCATCGGAGAATTAAACATATTTTAATAGGAATTTCCGTCCCATCTATAATTGTTCTTGTACTGTGAAACTTCCTTATGAAATCTGTTAGCGCGAAAAATCGCAAATGCGACGGGGATGGCCACGTATCTAGTTCCTTCCATTGGTGGTAACAAAAAGTAACAAATGTCACGAATATATTGTATGCTGTTCCCTCCGAAATTTCGAATAGAATACAAAGCTCAAACAACACCTTATCCTGTCTCAGTTTAATCAAGGTAAGACAAAACTGATCCTCAACTGAAAGGCTGGTTACTGAAGCTGAAATATATATTAATCGATTAACGACTGGTCCGAGAGTATATATTGGAAACCATTACAAATTTCATATAGCTTTCCAATCCTGTATAAAAATGAACTGCAGATGGGTTGTCTTTGAAGTTATTAATGCTGAAAACAATTATTTCGAAAACAGTTTCCTCGGTTTGTTTCAGTATATTCTTACTGCATCTTTTTGTTGAAACGATAGAAAATAGATCCCTAGAGATCAGTAGCAGGTGGTTGAGTGGTTAGTCACTGTATGCACAATAGAACTACATCAGTACATGTAATTGTAGTCACTGGTAGTAGAACAACTAGAACATGCATACTTATCATAATTATAAGTATTTCTTTTATAAAGAATGGTCTAAATTTAAACCAATCGTTTTGTCTGTTAATGTTTTCCTCAAAGAGTTGGCATATAGATACAATTGCGAAAAATATACAGCACGATGTCAATCGAAACTTTCAGAATTCTTGAAAAACTGGTTCCTTATAGAAAAAGCTTTAAACAAACAGGCGACTTAATAAAAAATCGACAAAGTAATCTTAATGTTTGAGACTGGTATCGATTATCAACCAGTCAGTTAAAACAAATACTATCTACCACCATCTCCACAATACCATCTATGTTGAGAGTTGAGTTTATCCGAAACATCCGACGTATTTATAATACATTACTATATACTATACATATGCATATATTTATTTATTATATAATGTTGTACCACTGGTGAGCTAATGTTGTGAGCGAAGAGAGTGCGTGCAGTAAGAAAGATATATGTGTGAACGCGAGGAATGCCATATCTGTATACACATATAAATGCCATTGACTATTTTGTATTTGACATTCCTCACTGTGATTGATTCTTCAATAAACATTAAAATAAAATAAAATGGGATGTTCTTCTGTGTGTTCTCTTTACAAACTACCATCCGCCCATACAGTAAACATGATTTTCATTTCTTACAATTTATAGAAACAAGAACGATAAAATAATCTCATGGCAAATATAATGCCGCGAATATAGGTGACTTGTCCCAAATCACCGCGGCGTAAGAACAATACATTTAGTGATAATACACTTACATTCATTGTATCTGAAAATAAATTGATCTTCCTTAAAGTGTGAGGCACAATCACCGAATGTTCCGATGGTTCCCATTTTTACTACTTTTTGTGTTTCGTCACTTTATTGAATTGGGCTGATCAATTTTTCGCGCAGTTCTTTATTCCATATGTCATCGCATTTTGGAAAATGATGACCACCACGATTGTTGCAGAACATTGCAGAACATTGGCCAGGAATTTCCCTAATATCCAGCCACAGAATACACAGAAAGTATATATAAATCAAATGTAAGATGTACCTTGTGTCAAAGCACACGCTGAAAATATACTGTTTACATTATAACCGGAAATGAAGCAGTCCTCAGAAATAGCCACCTGGCGGGACATAACAGCAATATTGTCTCCCAATTTTGTTTTAGTCCACTGGTTTGCATGTATAGTTAAAGTGATATGAAACACTCCGGTAGGGTGACCAAATATAAATGGAGAATAATCTTGTTCAAAGTAGTAATTTTTACAAATATTATATCTAAATTGACAACACACACCGTCATTCTTATATATTAATTAAATGCAGTGACTCTCGATGGCGAAATCGTTTTCGTTTATTTATCGCTGATAGATGCGTCCCGAATCGTATAGTAAATACTTACATTTGAGCGCAGTTCAGACGATGTTTTCTATGGAGTGGTACGGTCGATTTGCTTCAGATTTTTCGGCGTTGTTAGTGGAATGGTACATTCCTCCAGTTGGCATAGCGCCTTGATACTAACTTATTAGTTTCAAGCACCCGAACAAGTACATACTATGTCTTTAACTGGATAACTTGTTTAACCTGCAGCCATTGCTGGATTTTAAATCAGATAATTCGCAGCTCATAATTAGGTGACGGGTGAATGAACAGGTAAAATATTTCTACTAACTACATTGATCAAAAGTTCAAAACTGTATTTGAATTATTATGAAAAACATACCCTTTCAACACAAAACAGAACAGAATAAAAACAAAACGGAAGAGAAGCTAATATTATAAGTTACAGGGCGAGTTGTTGCCGGATACGGTGACATATGAGGCGAAGTGAGATTAATATCGGGCGAGGCGTTAGCCGAGCCCGATATTAATCTCGCTGAGCCTCATATGTCACCGTAGCCGGCAACAACGAGCCCTGTAACGATTTTATCATGTCACCCACATATCATGTTTTCCGTGTGAGAATTTGAATTACTTATACGAAGTTGATTACCTGCCAGTAAGTAAATTTTTTGTCTATGGCTATTAACTTGTGTAACGTCACAGTGACGCGTCATGGGCGTTGAACGTCAACGCATTGAATCAATGGCTAATCACCAGAAGCAGGACAACAAACTTGAGTTTGATAATTAATTTATGAGTGTTTAGAATTTCTCAAATATATCACATGCAGGTTTTGGTATATGGTACTATGTCTTTAAATTAACAGAACTTGATTTCCGACAGATATCCCTTTTCTCTGTGCCAAAATACACCGAAAATATACCCGAGGCGGCAGAGTTCCATGAAAAACAAAATGGCGGACATCGACCCCATATGGGAACCTAGCCTGTCCCATATGGATTCCATATGGGACGGGCTACAAAGATGACGACCCCATGTCTCCTGATATGCTTCTACCAACGGAGCGTCCTCATTGGTCGATCCAACCAGGTGACATGATAATATAAGTTACAGGGCGAGTTGTTGCCGGATACGGTGTCATATGAGGCGAAGTGAGATTAATATCGGGCGAGGCGCTAGCCTCGCCCGATATTAATCTCGCTGAGCCTCATATGTCACCGTAGCCGGCAACAACGAGCCCTGTAACGATTTTTATCATGTCACCCACATATAATGTTTTCCGTGTGAGAATTTGAATTACTTATACGAAGTTCATTACCTGCCAGTAAGTAAATTTGTTGTCTATGGCTATTAACTCATGTAACGTCACAGTGACGCGTCATGGGCGTTGAACGTCAACGCATTGAGTCAATGGCTAATCACCAGAAGCAGGACAACAAACTTGAGTTTGATAGTTAATTTATGAGTGTTTAGAATTTCTCAAATATATCGCATGCAGGTTTTGGTATATGGTACTATGTCTTTATATTAACAGAACTTGATTTCCGACAGATATCCCTTTTCTTGGCGCCAAAATACACCGAAAATATACCCGAGGCGGCAGAGTTCCATGAAAAACAAAATGGCGGACATCCACCCCATATGGGAACCCTGAGGGTGATATGGATTCCATATGGGACGGGCTACAAAGATGACGGCCCGATGTCTCCTGATATGCCTCTACCAACGGAGCGTCCTCATTGGTCGATCCAACCAGGTGACATGATAATGATTTCATATGGGGTCACTGACCTAATATGGGTTCATATACCGTCACTATTTGTCGACGCTGATTGGCCAATCGTAAGAGCTGACATAATAAAATACAAAATTGTGCCCAGATTAGTGTGATATAGTAATTAGTGTGATATAGTGCACTCACTGCTTTATTAGTTCAAATAGATTCACTTTGATAGAAAATGTGGACTTTATTTTTTAAAACCAGGAAGTGTCACTTTGAAGGAATTGTCAAAAATTCAATGTTGAAATTAGGTTAGAAGGAACTAAATAAGTAGAATTATGTCCCTTTCGTTTATAAGGGGTATGTCGAATAAGAGTTTAATCCTGGCACGCAATTGGCTTATAATATTTCAAATAAATTTACAAATTCAAGAAATATAATAGATCCACTTTGGTAGAAAACATGAATATTCTTTTGAAATTTGAAGGAAGTGTCAATAACTGATTAAACTCTTTTATGACTGGAGCTTCCAGAAATATAGCGAAAACCATGTGCCAATGCATTCTCTTATATATGCGGGTCTCCCAGTGTATTCTCTTATATATGCGAGGCTCCTTATGTGAGACTCGCATATATAAGGTATTGCACTGGCATAGGATATTTAATGCTGCACCAGCGCGGCTCCGGTAATAGAAGCGTTAATAGCATCTTTCTCGCAAAATAAACCAATGCTTGGTCAAGAGAAGTGCTATAATTGCTCGACTAATCCATAAGTTTAAATACATATTATGGACTTGTTCGGTGCGAGAAACTGATAAGTTAGTACTCAGGTGCTATGCCAAGTGTGGGAATGCAGCATTCTACTAGCATTACCGAAAATTTCAAAGACATAAACCATAACGCTCCATATATATATCATTGCCTGAACTACCCTTAATTGTAAATATTTACATCTCGATTCGGGACGCTGCGATAGGCGATAAACTAACGCGAATTATTTCGCCAACGAGAGTCATTGCATTATAATTAATATATAAGAATGACGTGTGGTTATTGTAAATTTGGATTAATATGCGTAAAAATAACTACTTTAAGCATTATTTTTCTCCGGTTTTATTTGATCACCCTACCGGAGTGTTTCACATCACTTTAAGGCGGTAGCTTCAATATCAAGATCTAGTTTAGGAATTCTTTTTATGACCATCAATGTTGAGATTAATGAACTTGGTGCTATAACTTAAATTAGTTCGTGTAATATCACACATTCGTTGTGTTCCGGGGCAGACCACCGGTCCAGTCGATATTTAGAGGTTAATACTTGTTTATTTAGTTTGATATCGGCCGAGATAGCAGCCAGTGGTAACTTAATATATGAAGTTACCGAGGGATAATATGTCTCGGCCGATATCCAACTAACCAAGTAATAACCCCGGCCGGCCGTTATCATTTAATTAGATCAACTATATGGTAATACCGTTACTATCCATTCCAATGTCAGTTCATCAATATGAACATAAGATTGAATGGACAGCAGGTAGAATTTACACGAAATAACGACACTTACATCTTAAGTAAGATATTGACGAGTTGTAACTTTGTCTGTGACCATGCGTGTATGTTATATGTCCAAGTAGATACTCACGTTTTCCATTGTAATTACTGAGTAAACACCAGTTCGAAATGGTATGAAACACTCGCCATTACTTCAAGTCAATTTTGAAATAATTGTCTTTATATCGGACTATAGCGAAATCGGGGTTCACTATTAAATAGCGATTGATATTTAAACGGAGTAACAGGTGACATGCCAGGTTAGAATAACATTTCTAAACTAGTATCCTGAGTTAGTCGGAAGGGTGATAACTCTATTAGAACGTACTTGACGAAATAACGGTGATTTTGTATGAAAGAATTTACAACACCACAATTGACAAACTCAGGTAAACTCCGCTTCTTCAAACAACTCCGTTATTTCGTTAATAATCCTAACCTCAATCCTAACATCGCGTGCCACGTGTTATTGCGATTTAATATTATTCGCTATCTAATCGTGAACATCTATTAAGTATCTTTCGCTATCCAATCGTGTGTGTATTGGCTGGACTGTGTCCTACTAATGGCTGTAACGTTGGGGGTAAACACTACGCTTCGTTTGGTGACGTCACAACTGACATTGTAACAGAGAGAGAGAGAGAGAGAGAGAGAGAGAGAGAGAGAGAGAGAGAGAGAGAGAGAGATAGAGAGAGAGAGAGAGAGGAGAGAGAGAGAGAGAGAGAGAGAGAGAGAGAGATAAGTGCGGCAGCACACAGAATCCCAAGCCGGTAACCCACCCGAGCTCCACGTTGCATGCTTAACTTCGATGATCACACAAAGCGTCTAACGACTGTGACCAAGAGATCTATAGACTTCTCGAGCAGAGATGTCATCAACCTTCTATATATACAACGCGATCGCTACAATATCAACCAAGTCTGGTGGATTATCAAGTTTAGTGGTATCATTTCATTATTGATTGATTGTTTATTTCACTCAATGTCACAATTAAGTGGCGAATACAAAGTATTAAATAATTAACATATATACATATATTTACAAAAGGGGGCCACTGTTGTCTGGCTTGCCATTTTCACATGGCAGAGGTGCATATTTGTACCATCATCATCATCGTCATCGTCATCGTCGTCGTCGTCGCCGTCATCATAATCAACATCATATTCGTCATCATAATCATCATCATCACCATCATCACCATCATCATCATCATAATCATCATCATCATCATCATCATCATCATCATCATCTTCATCATCACCATCACCATTATCATCATCATCGTCACCATCATCATCATCATCATCGTCGTATCATCCTCATATTCATCATTATCGTCATCGTCGTCGCCATCGTCGTCGTCTTCATTATCATCATCATCACCATCATCGTCGTCGTCATAGTCGCCACAATCACCACCACCACCATCATCATCATCATCATCATTACCATCATCATAACATCATCGTCATAATCATCGCCATCATCATCGTTATCATGATAATCAAAATCTTCATCATCGTCGTCGCCGTCGTCATCATCATCGTCGTTATTTGCATCATTGTCGTCGTCATCGTCGTCGTCATCGCTATCATCATCTCAAGCATATATATCATCATCATAATCATCGTCCCCACACTCCCCGAGAGCTTTCCGATGAATGGCAACAAGCCATATTTCCGACTAATTCCTGAGAAGTTACCCATAATTCTGCTCTGGTTAAGGGGTCGATTACTTAGGGCATTACTGTAAGCAGCAAATCAGCAGCGTGGTCCGGCGCTTTGATAAGCGTTCTGAATGAATATTGTGCATGCCATGTTCACATGTAATTGTTTATTAATTATTCTTTAATTATGAATTGTATTGTTAGCATACTGCCTTTATTGGTGTTTATGCAAATAAATCGTATCGTATCGTATCCTAAATACGCGACGCTTGTCTTCCCTTGCATCGATAACGGAGTGGGTGCTGTCGAAAAGCCATCACTAGTTGGGATTTTTTTAATATAAATACCGACAGCTTGACAAAGTCAATCCAATATACCCGAATAAAAACTCACACCCTCAGTTGTCGAAAGGAGTCTCTCCACAGCTCACATGTAGTCATTGTTGCCATTTGGAATACAATATGTTTCTGTCAAGCACCTGAAATCGAAAACCTCCTAAAATTATAAGATAAAATACGTAAAAACCAGGTTAAAGGATTACACCGTTGTAATTTTCCTCAGTAATTATCGATGTCCGCTAATCCAATAAGCCGAAAATATTTTTGTGATAGGCCACCCGTGACTGAAGTTATGCCGATTCATGCGATTGAACATTTCATTATGAATTATGCAATCTGATTATCTGAATCGTTAATATTACCCCATGTGACTACTAGCGACACCCACCACGCTCGGTACAAGTCTCCAGCTATAACATGCGAAATCCGGGCAGATTCCATTCATATTATAGTAGAACTGAACATTTTAAGCAATCATTCTTCCCCTTCGTTGCAACTTCATGGAACAAACTACCCACATATATAACGGATGCTGAAAATCTTCTAGATTTTAAGGATAACCTAAATATGATAGAGCCCACCAGAAAGCCGCCTAAATATTATGAATCAGGAAACCGAATATATAGTATTTTCCACTGTAGGATAAGAAACTCCTGCAGTGATCTCCGCTTAGATATGTTCGAAAATTATATAGCAGATACCCCAAACTGTAAATGTGGATACGAATATGAAAGTGATATGCACTTTTTCCTAAATTGCCCCCTATATAATGTACAAAGGTTAGAACTATACCGTAAACTGGACGACCTCAACTTTAAAATTAACAATTACAAGCAATTACTTTGGGGAAACTCAAGTGAAACTCCATCAAGGAATGAAAAGATGTTCCGCATTGTTCAGGCATATATAGCTGCAACAAAGCGTTTTGAACCGGACAATACTGATACTGATACTGAATAAATAATTGTCTGACTACATTAAAGCTACGGACCAAACAAATGTAAACATATAGCACATAATACCCTTCAAAACAAAGGCCACTATTTCTCAGTTTCTATTTCCATGGAGAGAGAGAGAGGGGGCGGGCAGAACGCTAGTATTATACAAACACAGAACCGGATTATCACACACTCTTTACACAAGTTATCTTCTCTTTTGTAGACCAAATTTGCAACCTTATCATGTATATTTTCTCTGTCATCTTGTTAAATTCATATATATATATATATTGTATCTGGGAGCAGGGACATTGTAAGTTGTTAAAACTTGTACCCCAATCCCGTTGTAATGAATTTACAATAAAATATGTTTAAAGTAAAGTACTAGCGACACACAGTGTCAACCCTGAAGACTGTCGCAATTCACTTTTATCTACTGATTGTTTATACAGAAACGGCTGGATCATCAGAGCTGAAAAATTGTACATATGGGTAATTTGACCCGGGAAATCGTATTATATAGATCCCGTCGACATCGGATGTCTTAAAAGGAACTTATAATTAATAAAATAAAATAATTAATTGTATACCCAAAATGGTTGCAATCTGGTCGGTGAAAATTAAAACACGGTGATAAATTGACCCATAGAGTGTCAGGAGATAGATGCCGTTGATCTCAGACGACTTAAAGGGGTAAATTAGCAATAACAGCGCTCTTTATGCGTGAAAATTGTACAGATGGGTCACCTGACCAGGAAATGGCATCAGATAGGCACATCTTCTCATGTTACATCCATGAATAATGGCTGTGAATAAAACATTACTTACTTACATTTGACTTTAGATGACTTAAAGACATATTATGGACTTGTTCGGTGCGTGAAATGTATAAGTTAGTATTCAGGCGCTATGTCAATAAGGGGAATGTAGCATTCTACTAACATCGCCAAAATTTCAAAGAAATCAACCATATACCACTCCATAGAAAACGTCGTCGGAACTGCGCCCAATTGTAAATATTTACATCTCGATCCGGGAGGCAACTGTCGGCGATAATCTAACACAAATGATTTCGCCATCGAGAGCCATTGCATTTAATTAATATATAAGAATGACAATGTGTATCGTCAATTTGGATTGATATTAGTACAAATAACTACTTAGAGCAAGGTTAGTCTCAATTTCTATCTGATCACCCAACCGGAGTGTTTAACATCACTTTAAACGGGGACTAATAGATTATATGATCAATAAAAAGCGTTTATTATCCTTCCAGAAGATATGTGGGACATTGGTGGCCTATTTTTAAATAACATTCTAACACCTCTATCCTGATTCCATTTACGACCTGTATAAACACGACGAGACATACATGTAACCTCTGACTAATACTCTTCCTATCATACAATGGTTTTACCACCAATTTCCCACATATCATCCAGACTGACACTAAACGCTCCTTATTGACCATATAATTTATTACTCCCCTTTTAAGTCATCTGAAAAGAAAGGTAAGTAAGTAATGCTTTATTCTCAGCCAGTATGCACTTATCCCATGACATTCCCCTGGTCAGGTGACCCAAATGTAGCAATTTTTCTACATAAGAAGCGCTCTTTATTGATCATATTTGCCACTTTATGTCGACTGAGATCAACGGCATCTATCTCATTATACTAAACTGGTCAATTGGTCCACGTGTTTCAATTTTCACTGACCAGATTGCAACCGTTTTGGGTATATAGTTAATTATTTAATTGAATTAATTATTAGTGCCCTTTTAAGACATATTATGTCAACTGGACGTGTCTGATAAGATCCCCTGTGTTAAATTACCCATTTGTGCACATTTTCAGCTTCGATGGTCCAGCCGTTTATGTATAAACAATCAGTAGATAAAAGCCAATTGCGACAGTCTTTAAAGTTTGACAATGTGTGCCGCTAGTAGTCCCTCCAGTGGCATCACATGAAGGGAAATTAACGAACCAGACTGCATTATCGATAATGTAATATTCAATCGCATGAATCGGCACAACTTCAGTTACGGGCGGCCTATCACAATTTGTTTTCGGCAACCTGCTCATTGGATTAGCGGGCATCGATAATTACCACAGGGGCCTGTAACGCGTTCCGCTGTCCGCCCCCTTTTGCGCTGCCCATATACGCCGCTTCTATAAGTACGCGCCTGCTTCACGTTAATGGTAGTATAATACGACAAGGAGAATTGTAGGTATTTCCCGTTTTACCATCGCTCGGGAATCGGACAAATTTAGCCCATTTACCCGAGTAATGCTATCGATATATCCACGGATGTGTCGGCGAATGATTCATCTTTCAATCAATACCACAAGCTCCCCTCAGAACCATTTATATCCATAGCATTTGATATTTTTTTTACCACCGAATATTGTCTCCGGAGAGCGTAAATTTTCGGATTGATCCGACTCAGAGAAGAATGGACGATATGTTCCTCTAAATTCACCCCCATACAGCTTACTATAATTAAAAATCGGTCAAACGATCAACTAAACATCTAGCGCTCAGTGATTTCGTGTCGGCTAATAATTTATTTACTCATACAAATCAACACATCGTCAGTACAAAAAATTTATAGAGGCGTAATCTGTCGATAATTCTGATCTTTAATTCATTTTTTACGATTTCACACAGCTCCCATTTTAATATTCATTACGACCTGACCTCGATTATAATACTGAGTGCTGATTGGCTGTTTCTACTATTTTCATTTCAGTACCCGCGAAGTTTAAAATCGATACAATATTGACATGTCGAACTCGTGTTCTGCATTACAAATTTGTAAAAATAATGTTGTTCAAAGCTATTAACTGGTAATTTCGTAACCATTGCAACAAACACTAGTTCCCCTTGTCCTATTATACTACCATTAACGTGAAGCAGGCCTGGCGCGTATATATAAGCGGCGTATATGGGCAGCGCAAAGGGGGGGGGGGGCGGACAGCGGAGCGTGTTACAGGCCCCTGTGATAATGACTGAGAAACTAGAGCGGTGTAATCCTTTAAAAACAAATGCGTGTTGCGTGCTCAATGCCCAAAAGTACAGCTATCTTTGTGGCCACGGTGGAATATCTGCATATTCTTCGTGATATTTCGTGGATACTTCAACGCTTTAACGAATTCCACACGAAAGCCTTAACAGTTCCGGCGATTAAGCGACAATGACCGCTTAGCATTCCGAGATAAAGAATTCCCCCAAGTACAACTTAAAACAGCCACCAGAGGTCGCGTACGCGCGCAAAACTTTCGTTTGACGTTTATGTCCCAAACCTTATCGTGCAAAGAAACAATAAATCGTCCCGATAACTGTATATTATAGCGAATTGCTGACAACCAGAATAAATGAAATTGACACGACACTCCACATTATTTCCATTTATGATTTTTGCTATCGACCCCAAGCAGTCGTTTGTTCCTTCTGGGAAATATGTGGACATGTTAGCTGCCGGAAATGGCGGGGTGTGCGAGAGAGAAAGAGAGAGCAAGAGCACACGAGAGAGAGAGAGAGAGAGAGAGAGAGAGAAAAACGAGAGAGATAGCAATAGAGGAAGGGGAGAGAGAGAGAGAGAAGGAGAGAGAGCAATAGAGGAAGAGCACACTAGAGTGAGAGAGAGAGAGGGGGAGAGAGAAAGAGAGATAGAGAGAGCAAGAGAGGACGAGTACACTACAGAGAGAGAGAGAGAGAGAGAGAGAGAGAGAGAGAGAGAGAGAGAGAGAGAGAGAGAGAGAGAGAAGAGAGAGAGGGAGAGAAAGAGTGAGATAGCAAGAGAGGAAGAGCACATTAGAGAATAGAGGACAGAAATAGAAGGACGGTGATAGATGCATTATGTTCATGTACATGTATAAGGGCGAGATATAGCGAAATTCTGCAATATAGAATTCATTATAAATTCATTATAACTATAATGTAAAACAGAATAAATGAAATTGACATTCCACATATTTCCATCCATGATTTCTACAATCGACGGGTGTATATGTTCCTTACGACAGCGGGGACTCTATATTCTGAAGAAATATTGGGATATCTCTTTTCTACTGGCTGGTACGGATTTCACAGAAAAGCTCTAGTTTTTTTCGATACCCTGCATAGCCATGCACTCAAATGAAATTTGTTCCAGTGAATAGAGTGGTCATTCCCACGCGAGGCTACAAGGGTGGGCATTGAATTATTGCGTAGCAAAAACAAAACGTTATTTTTCGTGTAAAAGTCACCAAATTTCAGTATTTACACTATCATTGTTTGTCACACAAAATATGTCCAATATGAATTCACTTGGTATCATTTGAGAGTTATTTGGCGACACATAACGAATAAGAAGATAAAAGACGCATTATATTGGGAGTCTTCGAAATATTCGACTGAAAATCGGAAGAATTATGAAAATATCTATTTTTTTTTCAATTTCTTTCGAAAACTCTAATAACGTTTTCTCCAGAAATGTGAGTCAACTTTTACAAATTTTCGTGAGTTGTACAAACATTTACAAATGGAAATCCTATATGAAATAAAGATTGCAATTTACACTTGCCATTATTATTCCAGAGATCTAGAAAGAATTCCAAAATGACAACAAAGGGATTTATCGACTTTCGGTACACGGTCTCATAATACTTTACATGCAAGTCTGATCTAAATTATGGTGTAAACGGGTAAGCGTGGTGAAAATCAGATATGTACCAATTGGTTTTGTGGACTTTTAATTTAATACACGCCCATTCACAAACACAGGTTAACACTGCTACGAATAATTCAGCGGGGAGGAAGGGGGAAATTAAATCATATATATCAAAACTGTTAAAGGGGTACTGTACCCAAGATGTTGTTGTTGGTTTCTATAATCCCCGAGTCGGAGAATAAGGTAACAACTTTTCCATTTTTTGAAAGTCTGATGAGTACGAAGTATTGTTACGGATGGCAAATTTACCGGAATGCAAAAATACAAATTGTCGTTGTCGAGTAATTTTTGTAAAGTTTTCAACCAAATGAATCAAATAAACATTATATTATATGCTTAGTAGTCCCATATACTCATTTAAGTTAGTGTACCGTCACTAGTCAATGAGTGGCTTGGGTTTTCTCCCCGTATAAGCATAATGTTTCAAACGATCGTGTGTGGAATTGTTTTCCTAATCCAGTATCCCTCAATTATAATTTGATTACGTTTTGTACACGGAAATTCGAATTTTAAGAGACGCCATTTTATGGCTGGAGCCATAAAATCAATTTATATTAAATTATTAACTTTTAAATTATTAAATTTTAAGATAGCCTATTAACCTGAGCGTTTACAGAATACATCTTCGACTCAAATTACTTATATTTCTATATAGTATCGATAATAGATCGTTGTTATCACCGGGAATTTATTGAAAATGGCGTACAGTACCCCTTTAAGGCTATAGAAATTAAATCATATATATCAAAACTGTTAAGGCTATAGAAATTAAATCATATATATCAAAACTCTTAAGGCTATAGAAATTAAATCATATATATCAAAACTCTTAAGGCTATAGAAATTAAATCATATATATCAAAACTCTTAAAGCTATAGAAATTAAATCAGTTATGCCACCAGAGGAGTCTAAGTAATAATAATACAACGACAAATACCCCATATAACATTCACTGCTGTCAACCAGGGGTCTGTTTCATGAAGCAAGGTCATAAGATTATCTTAAGATGGACTTAATCTAAGATCTAAGGTGGATCTTATGATGTAACTTTTCCGTTTCAAGAACGCGTTTCACAAAACAAGATTAAGTCCTACTTAAGTAGTTAGTTAAGTTCCCGCTCATTTAGACTGGTTATCGACAGTTTTCTACAGTCCGGAAAAAATGTGGGCTTGTGCAATCTTTATGTACGGCATTGAGATGTTATCGATAAAGAGCCGGTGGGCGAATCAGCGCATGTATCTTAGTGTCTATAGTCAGTGGCCTTATATTCGCATATGGATCTTAGACTTGTATGAGTTCCACGATGTGAATTCGAACATGAGTACATCGCAGGCTATTAAAATGACGAGCTTTGCGTTTACTGACGAGTGGCGGTGTCAGAAATAAGACAATATCATTATATGGATCGATGCATGACTGCGACCATGCATTCACGCCGAGTTAATCCAATGAGAGCAATGATCAGGCGGCGATTTTTTTTATGTGAGCCGACATAACTCGTGTATTATCGACCTTCGCTCTCTACGTGTAGCAATAATCAAAATAAATCGGCGATGTCATCAGGACACACATAGGTAATTTTTCGATTCAAAGTGAAATGAAAAATATTTGTTAGAGTAACTTTTTTATTATTTTAATGCAGATGTTTTATGCGGTTGTCATACCATGGATATATATATAACTACGTTTTCATTAGCACAATCGTATTAAGGGGTGTCATCGTTACGAGGGTGTATATCATATATACAGTATGCTGTACAACGGTCATCCCACCCCTGCAAAAAAAACATGACAAACATTTGGACAGCCTTGAAAATCACGACATATAGGCGTGGGCATAAACTCAATAAAAATAATATTCTCTATAGAAAATTGTCACTATTTATAAAGCATATTTTGATAAAGAGCGTTTGTGTTACCTTTCCTATATTACATATCTGCTTTGTAAACAGCCGACGGAAATTTGGAAAGAGGAAAGAATCAATACATTAATTGATCTCATTTTTACCCCACCTCCCCACACACATATGGAATAACAAAGAGGAGATTGTGAGCTTTGAGCTAGGCCATAATTCTTATCAAAATTTTAATTCGTGGGTAATACAATTTGATAATATATAATATCTATAGGTCACATACACAGCTGATAATTGACTATATCCTACATTCGACGAGGCTCGGGGGTAGCTAGTTGGTCTCTGTGGGGGGGGGGGTACATCGTGCAATTTCCAACTGCACCGCCCCTTAATTGAACCGGGCCAAACTTGCATGTTCGCGAAATGCCATGTCCACCCCACCCGTTGGATTTAAACTTTCCAATTGGTATCTAAAATATTCCAACAGTTCGAAATTCTAACCTGACGCCCCTAAAGTTGGTGATTTTCGGTTGCTGCTGTTTGTCTAAAACAACACATTCCTTTACTAGTTAGAAATTCAAACAATTGAAACCTATATATAGTGTACGATTAATGTTGTTGTCAGGCATGAAATTTCCAATTGCTAAACATTTTGAACAAAGTGTGTGTGTGTGGGGGGGGGGGGGGGGGGTATAGACAACACACAAACCCCAGTCGCCACGTCCCTGATGATAAGCCTGTGCTCTGAATTGTTTTTACCAACTAACCCTATGGTTATACGGCGGGGGTGGGGGGGGGGGGGGGTGTTGCCCTCTCCAAACTTTGGTTTTGGAAAGTTTGAGGTACCAGTTGGAATGTTTAAACCCAAAGAGAATTTGGTGTTTTTTAAGGGGGTGTAGTTGGATATTTCGAGGCGAACACCCCTCTCACTCTGTAGCCACGACCCTGTATACCAAACGACGAATTGCCCACCCAGACAATGTACTGATATCTCCGTAATTAAAAAATAACATTGGCCGCCATACTTGTGATCGATATGGCACTTATCACGTACGTGGGTCTTAACTTTAAGATTATCTGATGACACCTCACAGCAGTCTTAAAGTTAAGACCAAAGTTAAGACCATCTTGAGTTAAGACCTTGTTCGTGAAACGCACTTATGACTGAAGTTTGAACTTATGACCATCTTAAGTCTCAACTATATGTCATAAGTTGCTTTCATGAAACAGGTCCCAGCCAAGTAAATTAGGCTTCCAAACAATTTAAATACTACCGATATGGGATTTGAACAATCAAAGGAGTTGCTTAATTCATAGCCAACAACAAATATACCATATAATTCACTACTACCGACCAGCCAAATTTTCCCCAACGCGTGGGGGAAAATCAATAGAAAATGCCCAATATAATTTCCGGTCAATATATATACTGGTTACACATTTTAACCTAGTTTGCACCGTTTCTAAAGGGTGCATGGAGTCTAATGATTCACAAACTAAATTACCTTCTACCAAATAGAGAATACATTTTTCACTCAACCAGCCAAAGTACGTATATAGGTTCCCCCATATAATTCCAAACTCCAAAGGCTAGAATCATTTGCCACCAGAATGAAATAATGATTGCAACTTACAACTTTCGGCGGAAGATTAATTAAGAATCTCAATTTCTAGCCATCAATTTGAATAAAAAAATGGTCATCCTTATAGTATTATAAAAACACACGTTTACCCTCACAATATGAGAGATAAAAAAACAACCAATTTGTCACGAAGGTCACTAGAGAGAGAGTTTGGCAGGAAGTATTAGCACACAAAAAAAAAATACACTTCATTATCTAGCGTATTATCCAAACTAGTACATTTGGTCTACTATCTGAAATCATGAATGTCTGCGAGAAAATAAATAAAACATTTTTCATTGCATATTTTAGTTTTTTGGTGGCTATTTGCAGAACATTTTTTTTGTCATGTGAAGCTGTGTGAAGGGCCAAAACAACATAAACAAAAGTTCTGCAAATGGTTACCAACGCAGATTGACGGAATTTCCGCTAGAATATTTTAACGCAATTGCATGACGCAGAAATAGCGACGTTTGCATTGCCAATGCATTCTCTTATATATAGGGCGACTCGCATATATAAGAGAATGCATTGGCCTAACAATATTCACCTTGATCTTGTAAGCTAGTGCATTATTTTACGTATAAGAGAATGCACTGGCACATGGTCTTTAATGCTGCACCAGCGAAGCTCCCGTCATGAAAGGGTTAATGGATTCAGTGGCACGTAACGAATGAAGCGTCAATAGCGACACAGTGGCACCAATGACGTTGAGTAATACCGCCGTACTCTTAACATGGGGGCGCAGGGGTCTTTATGAACGGCGGAAACGACACCTACCCCCTACTGGATTTCGGAAATAACTCTGCCGGTATGACATTCACACGATTATGAATTCCCCTTGAGGTTTGGACATCATGCTGTCCCAAATCAGCCAATCTTAATCTAGTCCCGAGGGAGTTGTGGAATCAAATATGCTGACGATGAATCGATTTTGATTTTGATTTTTTTTACAGAATATCAGCTCGAATCGTATGACAAGCAGCAATACTTTGAAGTCACGAAGCTGTGTGTAAAATTAATTCGTGCATGGAGAGGAAGAGGATTACGCTCAGACATTCGGATACAACTAATGGGGGTTGCGTGGCCGCTGATGAATACGGATATTTAGATTTAAAAACTTATAACTTTTTCAGTCAGGCATAGAAAACTATAATTATCTATGTCGAGGCGGGAAAATGTTATCCATGATATCCGACAGATATGTTCTATTTCCAAAACGAAGACCGTGCGGCATAACATAACAATTTTGATATTTCTTGACGGGCGAAGTCAAAGAATTTTCAATCGATACATCACTAAAGCCACATGGCGGTTTGGGAGCTTCACCGACAGTGCATTACATTATTAAGGAACAGATATTAAATAACTAAGAAACATATTCGCCGCGTTATTTTTTCGACTTTATAAGGTTCCCTGTCAAAGCTTCAAAAAGTTCACAGCCTTTGTACTGGTGGAATATGATCTATACGGGCGTTAGCCTGAGTGGAAATTTATGGCACGATCTACCACAACGGAAACGGCAATAAAGTGACGGCATCATAGTATCTGTCTTGACTTATTTTAGTTGAGATATCCCCATTTTGGAAGTTTAATGCGACATTCCGGCTACATAATGTGGTTCTAATTTTTATTCATTCGTGTTATATTTAATTGTTTTACCATCATGGGAACATGTTACTTGTAATTGGGAGGTTAAATCGGAGTCGTAGCAGTTATTCTTTTAGAATTTAAGCGTATACACACGGCTTTAATGGTTGTGTGTGTATGTTCACCTCCATTGTGTGTAGACCTAATGCGCGAGGAGGGATATATAAGATAGGTCGAAAAATTCACGAAATACCGACGACCAAACTTTATATATTGTGAGACCACCATGCGTTATATATTGCGAATGCAATTGCCAATGACAATGTAGCTCAAATTGGACAGGGGATACTATCATACGGTTCAGTCAATGGAGCGATAAGGCATTCGTTAAGTTTAAATGTTTAAGCAATACGAGAGGTCAACCCGAAGAGCGATATGAAGATTGGGATCACTTGCATAACAAATGCTGGCTGTATGGCTTGCTGAAGTATTTAGTCATGCACACAAAGAGTAAAGTCCAAGATGGCCACTGGAGACCCCGTGCCAATGCATTCTCTTATATATGCGAGTCGACCATAGGTCGCCTCGCATATATAAGAGAATGCATTGGCCTAACAATTTTTTATCATTTTTAAAAAATAAATGTTTTTACAATGTTTAGGACATACAATAAACAAGAAATTCAATTAATTGAGGAAAAACACACACTGTCCCGAGTGGCAATGATAAGCTATTGGAGGGTCTACTAGTTCGCATGCAAAGTAGCAAAATAACATTGAATGTCTCAATGACATCAACAGCTTGTAGATGGGAATAACCCTCCATATATGGTAGATATTCAACCAGGCCCTGCTTAAGTTTGTTAATTTATGACTGATGTACATGTACAATACACACAAATAGTAATAACAATTAACGTTATGATTTTGAAACTAACCATGATAGAATATTGACAGTCAGGTGGTATTAACCACTACGAGTACTATTAGTAACAATAGTACTACTTTTCTAGCATAATAATAATATGTGTACATGATGTATGGGAAATATTAAAGGACAAAACAATAGTTACAATACAATTATAACAATTAAGCGCAATAAGAGCTAATTGCACTTAAGCGCAATATGGGAATCTCTATTGTGCTTAAGCGCAATGTAGAAGTAATTAACTGTGTTTAAGTGCAATGATGGAATTTTCATATTGCGCTTAGATAATAAAACTCAATAAGGAATCTCTTAATAAGGAATACATTATACAGTGTACATAAACTCCTATAATTCAGGTGGTGTAGTCAATTCCCATGGTACAATGGGTGGAACAAATATAGGATTATTTTACTATTTGCACAAGGGCGATCTAATGAGATAGATATTAATTGCGCTTAAGTGCAATATGGATGTAATTTCGCTTATGTGTAATAAGGAATGTGTCATAAGAATATTCCTTATTGCACAGGAATATCATATTGTGCTTAAGCGCAATAAGGTATCTCTAACTTTGCTTAAGCACAATAAATTAAGGAATTTTTTTATTGGGCTTGAGCGCAATTAGTTATTCGGTTTTTTTCATTACCGTGCAGCCCTAATTAGAGATTCCTTAAGTTATTGCAGTTAATCAAAATTCTCTATTAAATGTCACTGTGGTTTCCCATAGAGATCATCAACGATGTTTATGCGCAAGGGACCCCCGCCAATCTTCTCTGTTGGGATTCCAATTGTTGGCTTATTAAATATGCAGGGTTTGTACCGATGAACTGACATAAATTAGTGGAGCGATGTTGCCATGTAATGCATCGCGACTGTACTAAAGCAGCAATGATATAAAATTGGGGGGGGGGGGGGTCTGAAATTATCTCTATCTCTGGCACCAGGATTATATAGAAAGGAATAGCAATTGATATACGTATACGGTATACTATAGTAATACCATAGACATATAAGTACAAGTATCATGCGATAAAATATTACGTAACGTGACTATACTGATGAAAGAAATAAATAAATTGGACCGGGATTAGAGGTTGGGTTGGCTATATGTGGATAATTGGATATGGAATTCATACCGATGAAACGATACAAATTAGTGGAGCGATAAAGACCAATGTTGACACTTAGTCAAGATACGCGGGAGAAAATAGGGGTTTAAACGATAGACCAAAATAAATTTGTCGGGTGATAATGACCAATGTTGACGTATAAAGTAACGCGACTGTAGTGTCGCACAATTATCAGGTGTAACCGGTCAAATATGGACTCTAGTGCCCAATATGGAACAGCTCAGAAAACATTTGCAGGGCCCTAAAATTTATTTAACAGGGCATTTGCCATTAAAATCGGTTTATGTCGATAAAACTGTCATTTTTTCAAAATTTTTAGCTGAAACTTGGTGTGTGTGCGTGGGATACTTATATATTCCTAAATTGACAGAGTACAGCACGTAATTATGTTTTAGATGGAAGAAATGAATTTTTTTCAATGATAAAATTTAACATGGCATTTGCCATTAAAATCGATTTATGTTGATAAAACTGTCATTTTTCAAAATTTTGACCTGAAACTTCGTGTGTTTGTGTGTAATACTTATATATTCTTAACATGACAGGGTACAGCACGTAATTATTTTTTAGATGGAAGAAATGAATTTTTTTCGATGATAAAATTTAACACAGGATTTCCCATTAAAATCGATTTACGTCGATAAAACTGTCATTTTTCAAAATTTTGAGATGAGACTTGGTGTGTATGTGTGTAATACTCATACCTTCTTAAAATGACAGAGTCCAACGCGTAATTATGACTTTATGTTTTAGATGGAAGAAATTGAATTTGTTTTCGTGGACGGGTCATCGATGATCGAGTGCGCTCAATTTGTAAACAAAGTTTTGTCAATAGTCGTTTTGGTCAAAATATCCCTTTTTAGACCGGGACAGCAGATCCGAATAGAAGCTAAGATGTATTTAGATAGAATTATCAAAAGAATTTGACCGATTAGGGTGCATTTTAAGATAATCGAGTGGAGAAATCTTGTGACATTTTCACAAAAACACGCCGACTCGGCAATGACTGTACTTGCAGACGAGAGTTCGTTAACGGTTAACTTAATATTCATGCCAAGAAATGCAGGCGTCAAACTCATCTTTTTGGAAGGTTAATCCAACATTTATATATCAGAACAATCCTCCCAAAACACCTTCCAAGATATCCAAGAAAGTTTTAATAGATCAGAAGACTGAACAGCCGAAATGAATTAATTAATAATCGCCACAGGAGGCTTCGCTTCGCAGTGCCGGTTGGCAATTATCGCAATACGACAGGGGAACACTTTGACGTTCGTACTCATATTTCACTAATTTTTGTACCTGGCTTGCCTATCCTAAGTTTCACGGGAAAATGGCTAATTTTACTCTATTTGTCGTTATATACATGTTATACATATTTATCACCCCATTTATTATTCATTTTCATAAAAATAAAATAAAAGAAGCCGAAGATGACATGTTTAAACTGTTTGAAGCATGAATTTGGCGATAAGTTGTTATCAGAGTACGTTATACTTGTGATAGTTACGTTACGCACACGGTGTTCCCATATCCTATTGCGATAATCGCTTAACCCTTCGGTTTTCAACGGCATTTCAATTGGTTGAAATTGAAATTTCTCAAGTTCCAGCTCAACACGAATCTAGTTACCCAATTGGTAGAAATACTAGTTCAATTCAGCAGAAACGCATAAGTCTTACGATTATAGACACCCATTGAGCGGTGGGTATAAAGACAGTAATCTATGAATAAAATTCATAATAAAACAATAATTACATATACGAAATGAACGGCGGTTTCAATGTGGCCATGGGATTTTGACCATGAGTGTGTTCATGTGACCACGTTGAATCGGCCGTTTAATATTTATATACTTAAATTCGGTCAGTGGGTGAAAAAACATCCATTACCCTGCATGAAGGGAGCCCCACACATATATAGAAGCATATAGAAGAGTGTCGTCTGCTCATGTTTGTCTGGGGCTCTGTATGGGTGAAATTATAAAATTGTTAAAGAATACAAGAAAATATTATTAAAATTGTAAAAAATTGTTAGGCCAATGTATTCTCTTATATATGCGAGGCGACTTATGGTCGACTCGCATATACAAGAGAATGCATTGGCACAGGGTAAAAAAAATCCCGACTTACGACTGGATTTGATATGGCGGGTCACATATGAAGTTTGATGTTGAACAGTTGACCCGTTGTGGGAAGTAACCTGTATGGTGGGCCAATGTAATTTAGTAGTGGTAAAAGTAAAATCCAAGATGGCTGCTGGTGGACACTTTTTTTAACGAATTTCGAAAACATTTCATGGCTCCCATATAGGGGTCATCTAAAAGATCCAAATGGAGTTTGGTGACGATCGGACGAGGGGCGTCGTCTTTAGGGTGTGCCAAAGTATTTACTCATACAAAGGATAAACAATAAGATGGTTTCCGGTGGCCATATTTTTCGTTTCCAAAATGGCTGCCGGCGGCCATGTTTTTCATAGAAAATCGTTCAAATTGCAGGTCGTGCCGATTTATTTTTAACGAATTTCGGGAAAAAATTGATGGCTCTCTCTCTCTCTCTAGAGGTCACACATAAGATCCATATGAAATTTCCTGACGATCGGATGAGAGATGTGACCTGTATAGGGTGCTGTACTATTTACATGTACAAAATTAAATTGTTGACGCACGCACATGTGTACATACGCACGGACACAGTACGTATACGATACGATACGACAGTAATCTATGAATAACATTCATAATAAAACAATAATTACATATACGAAATGAACGGCGGTTTCAATGTGGCCATGGGATTTTGACCATGAGTGTGTTCATGTGAGTCTGGTGGATTTTTTATCGCGGACAAAACCCATGACCACGTTGAATCGGCCGTTTAATATTTATATACTTAAATTCATTATGAACTAGGATTGTTTGTCTTTCCCACTATTTATTCAATTTATTGTATAGTTAAAGGCACGGGCGGCGTTCGTTGCAGAAATATTCATATTTATTCAAATCGCCATCAAAAAAAGGAATATTAAAATATATATAGTTTTGTTCATATGCCAAACATAATCAGCGCGTAAATAGTATATTGTCGTCAAGACGTACGATGGTGTACGTAAACAAGAACCTTCTCGTGTTACAGGCGTTTTGCTTCTGTTTACATAACACAGCGCAATTCTATTGGTTATTCACACACAAATGATATAAACGCTCTTTATTATTTCCATATCAGGATAACAGTAACAAACGACGCTCTTTATGTTTACCATATCCGGATCTAAACAAAAGCCAGATTCTGCAACGTTTTTTGCTTACTCTCTGCAAACTACTGTGTAGGTAGAATGCCATTGGCACTGGACACATGGTGTGTACCTCCAATATCTATACAGTATTGTATACATGTGTATACACATGTTGTGTATGTTTTTCTATATTTACACATATATGTGTAAACACTTGAACATATATGTGTATCGAGTACCGGTATTGGCCAGGCATGCGCACTGATAAAACTCCATCTGCACGCGTTGTATCATGGTAGCCATATTGGTTTGTTGGTGTTGATCACAGTTTCGACTCCAATAAGGACCAAGACCACTGAATTTGAGCCGTTATACAAGAATATTTTTAGTAAAGGTGAGAATATTTATGCAAACATACGAAGAACGTAATTAGATACTTCGTACAGAATGTTGATTGAAGGTAAATTCGACGAAACGGTAGGCTAATGCTAATTCGGGAATTTACACTCGACTCATCATCAATTGGTAATGTTATTTTATACTAGTTGGAACTAATAACTATATATCCAAATTTCAAAAGTTATTTAGTCTAGTATGGAAGCCGGAATCCGGTAAATGTATCGAACAAATGTGTCCGGAAATTACCTTTCCCTGCGACCGGAAACCTTGACCTTTCTATTTCTGCCGTAAAAATTCGCATAATTTCGTGTTCGATAACACGTATACTGCACTTTCTGCAGTATTATTCCTTAAATTATACTCAGTTCTCAGCAATGTGAAGTATGCTTACATATTAATTTTTCTAAATGAAAAAAACTCCAACAGGCTGTCACTCACTGACTGTGTAAAGTGTGTTCACTGGCAACCTGCACGCACAGCCACAGGCATTCTGAAACTTTCACTGAAAGTTCTGTCGAGTTCTGAACAGTGAGTGATAAATAGTTAAAATACATTTATATTATTTATTAATATCTGCCTATAAGTGAACATTCAGACGACCATGATACAATCGTATATGACAGCTGACTGACGTAAGTGGCGGAATCGTGGCCCGATGAGATCATGATTGTGATGTTGACATCATGTTGTCGTACATGATGATATCGAACTAGTACTCGAACCCGCTGGACTTTCAGACAAAACAATTGGCACCACGTTGTATTTTCCGTTCGGCCGCAGAGTCGAAGAGTTTGTAACTGTAGCAGTTGAGCACTGCAGCTGAACGGCAAGTGAACCGCAGCCGAACGGCAAGTACACCACGGCCGAACGGCAAGTATATACACTGCGGCCGAATGGCAAGGCACCATGGCAACTACAATGGGGCCGAATGGCATGTACAACATGGTTATATTTCTAGTTTGTATCGTCTTTTTTCAGTTTAATGAACGTACACCGTGGCAACTACATGTACACCAATACACCATGGCCGAATGGCAAGTACACTGCGGTTAGGGTCCTGCGAATTGGATATTTTGATCGAATCGAATTCACGAAATCGAATCGAATATAGAATCGAATATCGAATCGAATCATATATGTGTGTTGCTTCTCAATTCGGCCAAAACGAAGAATACCTGTGTTTAGGGTAACCCACCCGCCCCTACTCAAAACCTGCCGCCAAATTCCATTTTATCGTTTTTCAAAAATTTCCTCAGACTTCATTTTATTTTTTTGTAATTAGGAATTCGCGACTACGGAATTAGCTTAAACAAGTAAACCATTTCCTTGCAAATATCGTCAATTCACGAAAAACGGAAGTGCTGCCATTGTTGTTGTAGTATATTTGTATTCCCTCGTCATTGTTCGGCAAACCTCGCCGATTTCTCGAAAGCGGAAACCAGAAAACACGCGATATGTATTAACTAGCAAATCGAAAGTAACCGGATATTTTGCCGATTGAATATGGCGGAAACACTTCCGTGTGCGGATAGATCCTGCGTTTTAGCTATTAAACTTCACAAATGCGTTCATATGAATCAGAATAGAAACATAATGGCGCCTGTCAACTATGGCACAGACATGTTGTCGTGCGTGAACCGGTACCACACGGATTCTGAACTGACAGAAAAGGACATAGTAATAAAATGTCAGATTAAAAATAATTCTGTACGTCACGTTCGCGTTGCCGCATGTATGTGCCATTTCCAATGGAGGAACTCTTGTTAAATTCACCTTCTGAGTTGAATATTTCGCAAAATTTCTTAGTATTCGAGTCGGTGGATAAACAAAATATCATAAGTGTCTTGTGTGGGAAATTGAATAGCAATATGTCCACTCGTAGGATTTGGCCTGTAATATCCGAGCTTCAGCGTGAACATAAACCGTTTAATTTCCAACACTAAACACTTATCTATTATATATTTTGGAAGATCTGTGTGTGTGATCGCGATGAACTCGAAAACTGCCGGACGGATTGAGCCCAAACTTCCTATCTAAGGGTAAAATACCAGATGAAGTGGCACCGCATCGCGTCTGAGAACGTCAGAGCACCCATTCTCCACCCCAGTCACAAAAATTACCGCCATTGGCACGGTGGGGTTAAACGCGTTGATAGTTAAAGAGCGTTCGTATCCGCAGTGTTGTCGATAAAGAACGTATGTGTGTAATGTGATTATTACGTCTGGGCCTGGGCGTGTACGTGTAAGACTGTATCCAGACATGAGCGTGTTGTGTGACGTACTTAGGGCTTTCCGCCCGAGGTGATCTTCACCTTGGAAACGGGTACCCACAAAAGTACCTCTTTTAGGGACGGGTACCATCACGGGACGGCTACCGTCATGTCTCTTGATTAAAAAGGCAGAATTAACTCAAATTAAATTAAACAATTAACAGATTTCGACGAAATTTGAAACCTACAGATACTTTTATCGGGGGGGGGGGGGTTTCGACGGGTCAAATTGTGACCCCGAACTGACCTTTACCTTCAAAATGGTCAATTCAAGGTCAAAGCCCGGACAAAGTCGGGTCACCTTCTAGTTCTATATATAATATCATTTAATATCATGCTGTATACATGTCATTGAACTTCTGTAACACCATTAAACTGATTAAAGCTACCATGACATTGATTGGTGTGACAATGACTTGCCCAAGCTTTATACGAGTGACACTGGCAGACGATTAGAAGGCACGAATACTTAAATACTATCCCCCGTGAAAAATAAAATGAAAAAATAAAATAAAATGAAGTACCGCCCGCCCGCCCCTGTTTTTTTCCTTCATGTTACCCTAAACTCAGGTATTCTTCCTTTTGGCCTTAGGCATGTTTTGTTAACGATTTGTGAAACGTTCTATGAACTACATGCATGAAGTTCCATCACAACTTATGTGGCGATGAACTGTCGTTTGAGATACTATTAACTTCGATTTATAATTGTCGAGAAAAAAACAACAAATTAAAACGTCCATGCTGCCATCACAACAATTAATATATTACCACTAAACGGATTATCGGAACTAAAATCACGCAAAATTTATATAGTCTGCACGTACATGCAAAATTGCAATTCGGCATTCGGAAATACTCGTTGTTATAAACTTGAAGACGCAACAACAGTCGCAGGGTAGATGATTCCATAGATGGGTAGTTGTCCCAGATGCTTGCGTTTTATACACCATGTTGCATTCATCACACGTGTAAGTCCCTGCACTGCCTGAAGCTTTATCATGTTTAAAGTACGTACTCAATCCAAACAGAGGGTCCCCATCTCAACAGATTCCAACAACAACAATCCGATCAGAGGGTCCTATATTCAGCCTTCATAATTGGCTACGGCAATCGGCAATGCCGAAGCCATTTGCTGAAGCAAACTAGGCCACGGTAAATGGTTGCCGTAGCAGATTGCCGAATCCAGACAATCTGAATTAAAAGGGCTGTATACAGGGAAGAATCCAGAGATTTTTTGGGGACACCTGTTCTGCATTTGAGAATGTTCCTATATAAATTGGGACATTAGCCATTTTATGACAAGAGCTGCACTAGTGCGGCATTAAAGATCCTATGCCATTTCATTCTCTTATATATATGCAAGTCTTCCGCATAAGAAAATGCACTGGCTTACAACGTCAAGATAAAAGCCAATGTATTCTCTTATATATGCGAGGCTCCTTAGATGGAAGACTCGCATATACCGTATAAGAGAATGCATTGGCACAGGATTTTTGCTAAATTTCAAGAAGCCCCAGTCATGAAAGGGTTAAAACATTCCTCACTGCACACTTGATTATGGAAATAAAGGCTCTATATCAACTGAATATTGATGATTTGCATTGCATGTTGTTGAATTATAATAGAAGATTTCCTTCAAAATATAGAAAATTCAGCTTTGATAAAGACTATTCACTTGCAATTTGGGGACATTTAGGCCTCCAGAGTTTGGGCGACCAAACCTGTAACAGGTATCAAAACAGCCCTGGATCCTTCCCTGGCTGTATATTACTATTTCTTTGGCTTTGGGGATAAAAAATATTTGATTCGAGTCGAGGAACCCATCAAACAAAGCTCATAGTTATTAGATATTGATTTTTGAAATTTGTTATTTACTCGAGATGAGTACTAATAATTTTTGATATTTGTTATTTACTCGAGATGAGTACTAATAATTGCCTTCAACTGCCATAATCTGCTCGGGATGTGTACACCAAAATCTATTCAAACAGAAAAGGATGGATAACTCTAAAATCAAGTGGTAATAATAATGCAATTTTGACTGAGTTATGGGCCAGAAAGTATTCCCGATGATGAAAAATAATAGATTTCTAAAATCGATATCTAACAAATCTGAGCTTTGACGGGTGACTTCCTCGACTTGAATCAAATATTTTTGACCCCCCCCCGAAACCATTGAAATAGTAATTGAGAGGAGTTTTATCGGATTGAGTACCTTTAAAATAAACATGAATGACTGTCGACATTTTGTCCAGTGTAAACGAAAGCTCCGAAACTGAAAGACAACTTCAAAAGAAAACACCGCCAAAATGCTCTTTTCAAAACCGGGAACACGTGTTGTTTACAGTCTCAACGATATTACATAACGCGGAATCTGAGACGGATATACGATGGATAACGCTATCGGTTGCTCAGTCTCATAGCAACCGATAGCTACTCGCGTCGTCGGTCCATCGGCAATCTCCGAGCTTTTGCTACCATTTTAAAGCTATAATTCCCGTCGTATTTAGTCGTCCTATAGTGGCTAATTGCTGGCTATAATTATATTTAATAGCATGCGAACATCCGCGATGTAGAATAAGAATTATTAGGTGTATATATACATAATTGTCTGGAATTAAATGCCACAAAAACAGCTAAGATCGACATGTGTACTTGTCCGTAAACAGCTTACGTTTCTGTCAAAGTATATTCGAAATTTCGAGTTGGCAATTTCGACTCGAATTTGACTTTCGAATATCGAATATTCGCAGGAGCCTAACTGCGGCCCAACTGTAGTTAGTATGTGGAGCATCGGTGTAGAAGGTTTTGCATTTTGGCCGCGGTGGCAACGCTAACCACACCACGGTTAAGTAGTGGAGACTTGTTTTGTCAAGCTGAGTAGGTTGTTTGTATAGCATGTGATTGACTACCCTGCGATCTTTCCAGCCAAATTTTTTATGTATACACGACTGCGATTACGTCACAAGTGGATACGACACAATTTTGAATCTAAAATCAAACGGTGCTTGATATTATTTCTTGACTTGTGATTTTGACGTGAGCATGCGCAGTCTAACTATCGGTTACTTCCTACGACGAAAATCCTTCCACTTATGATTGAATCGTGGTTGTCTGAAAGCTCACTAAGTAGATAATATTATTTCATTTCCAATTTCCAACAACACCTAATTTCGAATTAATGGAATATGCACAAGTCATCAATAGCCAAAATTAGTTTTTGCACCTTTTATAGCTCGAACAAGTTATTACAGACCACAGTTGTTGGAAACTTATGTCGAAACATCGAAAGAATAAATATCTCCACCTCTACTAGTACTTATAATACTGTCAATAGCAAGCCCACGGGTAGCCATGGGGCTTCGTACCCTTTGAACGAACTGCCCTTTTTACTGCAAGTGCCCGGTGGTGGTGATCGCCATTCAGGTGAACATGTCATGTGCAGCATTTGCTGTGCGGCAATTACCGACAGGGACCTCTCTTCGAACGAACGATGTATATACGTACCAGTATATAAATATAGTCACATGTACTTAATGCAGACTTAGTCTCGACAGAGACTGGTGCACACAAATTCAATAAATACAAATGTATAGACTGCCAACCCATGTCGGTATAAAGCTGCTATTACAGACATGCGGCTGATGCATGAGGCTACATGTAGATGGGTTTTTATATATAGGCACAACGTTTCAAATCATATATATTATATAAATCACTGGGTTTGTGGCTGATGCAGTTAAGCACATATTTAAATCGAATGGGTTTAACTGCATCAGCCACAACCTCAGTTGTGGCACGCGTCAGTCGCAGATCTGTGAAAACAGGAATTCGACTTGCATAAAGTAGCCTGACAGAATCACTGGATATAAAGACCAATGTATACAGCAAAAGGGTATCGTGTAAACTATATCCTTCGAATGTCCGGCGAATATCATATTAGCCTATAGCCGGGGCAGAGACTGGTAATGCTACAATTAACCTATGTCCATCAACCGTGGTCAAAATTTTCAACTGTTCTAAATATCGTTGAATTCCAGACATGTACTAGTACATTTATAGTCGGAAATTTCACAAGAAACAATAGGTTGAAATCTTTTTGTAGATTGATTATCAAACAATCTATTAGTGTGGAATAATTTGTGTTAGACCAACAGATCAGGTCTGATGTTTCTAAAACCTTGAGGCTACTCAATAGATGCTATAGGATTTTGCAATTTGTATGTTCAAATTTCAAATGTTCTCACATGGCCCAGTGAATTCTGTGTCACCGATCACACAAGGATGGAGTTGTATTAATAATAATAACATGCATGAGCGTCGTTATGTTTTATTAACAGCCCTTGGACCTATTTGTGGTCCTTGACTGTCGGGACATTATTTAATGCCCTCCAAAATTATTATTATACCCCCCCTGCAAGTTGTGGGGGTTTATACTGGAAACATCTTAGCCCTCCTTCTGTCCATGGACACAAATTTGTGCAGAGTATGTCTCAGTCATTTTTAATCATTTTCCATGAAACTTGGCACAGACAGCAACCACAATGATAACCTGTGCACCTGTGATTATGAAGTCTGTCCAATTGTTTTTAGTTATCCCCCTTTTTGACTTAAATGTACTCAATCCGATCAGAGGGTCCCCATCGCATCAGATTCCAACAACAATTTTTTTTTTATCAAAGGTCACTTTAGTTATCAGAATCAAATAATTATCCAAAAATAATGCTAACGACTGTGAACTATCGTATATAATTGCCCAAAATCTGTTGTATAGCAACATTTTGTTCAATGGAATTTAGTATCGAGAGTATGTCGGTCGGCTTTTTCGGAAACTTCTGTGACAGAAAGTATTCCTGATAATGAAAAATAATAGATTTCTAAAATCGATATCTAATAAATCTGAGCTTTGATGTGGGTGCCTTCCTCGACTTGAATCAACTATTTTTTACCCCTGAAGCCAGCGAAGCCATTGAAATAGTAATTGAGAGGAGTTTTATCTGATTGAGTACCTTTAAGAAATGTTTTAATATATTATACATGGGTATTACTTTGAGCTTTTGTTCCTATAATTTTTGGTCAATTGTTTCAAAACTTTCAGACATTTAGTACCATGGGAAACTGCATTATTCCTACATTTTTTGTTAAATTTTGTTAAATGGCAGATATTTATTACCATGGGAATCTGTGCACCTGCGATTTTAAAGTCGGTCAGAGTGCACTTGCACTTTACTTGCTACCAAAGCTCATATACAGAGAATACTCTTTTTTATTTTATCTTCTTTTTTTCCCGTTTCATGCAGAACATAACTCAACATTTGAGTTGAGTTGCTATGGATGCTTGCGACAAAAATGGCCAAGATAAGTTCATCATAAGTTATTGTCGTTAAAGAGACTGTTCAGCAGACATTCTACTAGTACTTATGTTCCAATTAACAATTTTAACTGGCTCCAACTTGATTGGTTTGGTTTATTAGGGTTTATCGTCATTCTAGCCTCTAGGCCACACATGATGTTGTCAATTTTACTGGTGGAGGAAAGACCACGCAGAGGCTTGATTTCACCAAGAAATCGTCCCACTGCGTGTAGAAACCACCAACCCCCAGAAAGCAACTGAAAAAACTTGCCCAGATACATGATTCCAGTCACCCTTCCTATGACGGGGTTCGAACCAGCTTCGTCAGCGCTGGATGGCCTGTGACAGTGTAATTCACCTGGCACTCTACCGATTCGACCACCGGGGGCTCCTGCTCCAACTTGAAAACAAATTTGACTTCTTGTCTGATATAATACAACATGTGTTGGATATTTTAGGAGGTGGGTGTGGGGAAGGGTGGCTTTATACATTTCAAATTCAAGGTGCATCCCTCCCCAATGGAGACGCTCCATCCACGTCCCTGATGAATGTTGGTGAAGTACATATGTGATTTTATAGCCCTGGAAGTTATTGCTGTGGCCAATTTTCAGATTTCATGTGTATGTATACAATTGCAATTAAATAACTAGTCTGAGTAATAGCTTTTTCTAATGAAAACAATATTGTAATAAGTGTTTACTAATTTTTGCAGATAACCTCAGCTTATCGTAAGAATGAGTGATGTGATCCTCTGAATTTGCTGCAAGACAACTTCGCCATAATTCTGGAATTTGTGAGAGGACAAAACATTTCCAATGGCCGTCTGTGTCTGTGAGTAAAATATAATGATGTTACTTTGCATTTCAACTAATCTTTTAATTTTGCGGGGCATTGGGGCTACATGATCGGACTCACATGTATCACAACCTACATGCACATGTACAGTCGGTCAGGATGCTGAAATCAATCATCCAGATGAACTACTCTCATAATGAGGGGGTGCTTACGACTCTACGGCAATGCCATCGATGTGTGCTTCTCATTTTAGCACTGCGAAGCTCAACAGGGATATTATATAGATATATTCTTCGCTGATGTTGAATCAAATATGAATCATATACTCATGCAGCAGCATGTTTAATTGAATATGATTTTTTAAATATTTGCAGGATCCTAAAATTAAGTTACCCCTAGTGTCATCGAGAATCTTTTATCAAATGAGTTGCAGAAGGTGCATGGATATATTTTGCGACAGCAAAACTCGAGCAGAATGTAATTATGCACTGTCCACCATGATTTTGATAAAATATTTGAGATTATGGTACAAGTTGTGTTCTGTATTTATTCTACACCATTGTGCAGAGGCGGACTGGCCGATCGGGAGACCGGGAAATTTCCCGATGGGCCGGAGGCCGGAAAAATTCTGATTCCACGTGATTTCCTATCAAGCGAGAATCCGAGTGTTTTTTTACGGTTGGGGGGGGGGGGGGTGGGGTGGGGGGGGGGGGGGTATATGTGGTTGGGCCGCCCAACCACAACTTGGGCCGCAAATGAAACCGACATGGGCCGCCACATGTGTTGTTTAACCAGCCGTGTATCCAATAAGATGGCACTCTTCTCACATAAATTCATGAAGGGTAACCATATTTGGGGTCCAGAGGCGGACTGGTCGATCGGGAGACCGGGAAAATTCCGGACGTGGGCCGCCACATGTGTTGTTTAACCAGCCGAATTGGCTAATCGTAATTTTGTCATTAACTGAACTTGTCAGCATCATATAACGCCACGTAAAGACCCCGATTTTAACGGTAACTCCCAAAAAAAATCTCACGCACCCCTCCCGGACCCTCCCCCAATTAAAATTTACAACAAAATAGGAACGCTTCAGTTGATGCCAGTCTAGATGCTAGGATTCGCGATTTTCTTGTATAGTTTTCAAAATTTTCTCACCCCGAGCCGAACAACCATGAACAGCCCAGTGTGTCCTGGTCTCTTGTCCGTAGTCGTGAGTAGTAATGGGGGGCACTATGGCCCAGTACCCCCCAGTGGGGGGCACTATGGCCCAGTACCCCCCAGTGGGGGGCACTATGGCCCAGTATCGAATACTGGACCATAGATCGTCCAGTATTCGATACTGGGCCATAGTGCCCCCCAGTGGGGGGCACTATGGCCCAGTATCGAATACTGGACGATCTATGGTCCAGTATTCGATACTGGGCCATAGTGCCCCCCACTGGGGGGTACTGGGCCATAGTGCCCCCCACTGGGGGGTACTGGGCCATAGTGCCCCCACTGGGAAGTACTGGGCCATAGTGCCCCCCACTGATGGGTACTGGGCCATAGTTCCCCCCTGAGGATAGATATTCCTGTCATTGATGTGATATTTCTGATCGGAAAAAATGAAAATGGACTTAGAATTATTTTTTTTTCAAAAGGAAAATCTCACTTTGGAAAATATCAATTAGCAATCAAGAGTTTTTCTTTTCGAATATTTGGTGGCCCTGAAAAGGGCCGTTTTATTTTTGTTATAGTTTAGAATCCGCCACATTGAACTTCTTTGTTCGCCAAAACTTCAATTGATTTGTCTCCTCGCCTCATCCATATTTCGCATTCACAATAATGCTCGTGGCAAACGTGTGGGATCCACACTAGAGTTATTGATGACTTGAATCTTGGTGTTGATTTGTAGCCGCCTTTGGTAGCATCAAACATGACGATAGGTCGCTGTATAACAGTCGCCGCTAATTCAACCATCAATCTTGATTCAGCCAAAAGTGGTGTGCGCCGTAAATCTTGTGCCGACGCACCAAGTTCGTCACTCTCTGCGTAGTACAGGTCAACTGCCGCATCTCTCAGAACCATCCATCCATCGGTCGTCTCGTAAACCGCAACGCTGAGTGCCCTCCAAAACAGAGATATTTCTTCGCCGCCGCACACTGCTTTACAGTATTCCCCCTGTACCATTATCTCGTCAAGATCTGTTATGTTTACAGCAGTCATCTTTGAATGTAGAATAAGTCTGAAGATCCGTCTTGAACATATATTACGATTGTGCGGGCGGTAGAGAAAGCACATAATGCTTTGACGTTAAAAATGACAAATGTTTCCTGACGTTGTGTTTCTTTTCAGTGCATTATCTGTAGTTTTCACTATTTCGATATGTTATAGATTAAATTCATGATAGTATATGCAATTAATTAAGATGTTTTAACATATGAATTCATCTTCGTTCATAAACGATGACCAAGTAAAGTTATCGATTGTAATGATGAAGAAAAATGTTCAGTATGTTTTCTTGTGTTCAGTTTTATGTATAAAATATGTACATCTCCAAAAACAAAACTAGAAAAACATTCCATATTTTCCTAACGAGGTAACAAATATATCAATCATGTGTACCAAATAATAGATAATGATCTAACGAAATTAAAAACATTTGTTTGATCGCTATGCAATAATGATCAAGAAAAATATGAATGCTGATCCGTCTCTGAAAAAACACAATGCCAGGAAACATTTGTCAATTTTAACGTCAATGCGACATGTGATTTCATTGACGCCCGTGTCAAATGTATAAAAATATTTTCGAATTTGATCAACGTTACATTGCATTGCTATCAAAGATGGATCCGTTAACAGAATTTCTTCAGAGTGAGATATACAGTAATCCTGTTGTACAGAATACATATGCGGCACCACAGTCAACAGGCCAAGCTAATACGACAATGACTATAGGTGGAGATACACTCATTTTAAAAGCGATTTTAGATGAACTGAGATGTCTTCGCAGGGATATTGACGTGAAAACACAAGTAACGCATCAAGAAGTAAAAGTGAATCTTCGTTTCGTTGCAGAAGAGATAGATATACCAATCAGGGTTCATGATGTTCAGAGATCGAAAGAACAGAAACAGATCAAAAAAGAAAAAATATTATCGGCGAAAGAAAAAGAACCTAAAAGTATCATGAAGCCTTCTACTGAGACAAAAGTCAGATTTCGTCTTCCTTGTAAAGAATCTAAAGATACAGAGAAAAGTGATGAATTCGCAAAAGCTATTGGTTCTCATGGGAAAGATATGTCAAGATATAAGAAAAACACAAAACGATGTTAAAGTCAGATGATAATTTTAAAACGGCCCTTTTCAGGGCCACACACATTTCCCAAAAGGTTACTCTTTCATTGCTGAAAAAATCAAAAACACGATTGTTCAATTTATATTTTATTCAACAACAAATATTTGCAAGTATATTTTGTTTTAAATTATTCGTGGCGTGATTTTTTCAAAACAAAACATAGGGTACAAAGAACATTATTAGTTATTAAGCAATGCTAAAAGTTTTTCTTTTTGAAAAAATTGGTTGGTCCTGAAAAGGACCGTTTTTGTTTTTGGCCCTGAAAAGGGCCGTTTTGTATGGCATCAAAGTTCACGCCACGATTTTCTTTTGAGACTTTTGCTTTTGTTCCAACGCTGTTGTTTTTTGCATATTTGCATAACCAGTTTTGCACTGGCGGTTACTTCTTTTGCGTGTTCGCCCCGCATTATCTGGGGTGTTAGCCCTATCGTTCCTCTTAGTATAGACATCAACGGTTCGGGGGTTTCGGACATCTTTGAATGCAGAATAAAAATTGTTCACGGCCGTGTTTGAACATATATTACGATTGCGCGGGCGGTAGAGAAAGCACATGTCGCATTGACGTTAAAAATGACAAATGCTTCCTGACGTTGTGTTTCTTTACAGTGCATTATCTGTAGTTTTCACTATTTCGATATGTTATAGATTAAATTCATGATAGTATATGCAATTAATTAAGATGTTTTAACATATGAATTCATCTTCGTTCATAAACGATGACCAAGTAAAGTTATCGATTGTAATGATGAAGAAAAATGTTCAGTATGTTTTCTTGTGTTCAGTTTTATGTATAAAATATGTACATCTCCAAAACCAAAACTAGAAAAACATTCCATATTTTCCTAACGAGGTAACAAATATATCAATCATGTGTACCAAATAATAGATAATGATCTAACGAAATAAAAAACATTTGTTTGATCGCTATGCAATAATGATCAAGAAAAATATGAATGCTGATCCGTCTCTGAAAAAACACAACGCCAGGAAACATTTGTCAATTTTAACGTCAATGCGACATGTGATTTCTCTACCGCCCGTGTCAAATGTATAAAAATATTTTCACTTTTTCAGTGAACTTCATTCATTATGCCGTCTCTAAAGAAATTTTTCAAGAAGCTATGGAGGAAGAGAGATTCGTCAGAGGAGACGAAAATCAGAACCTATAGGAAATGGCAGGATTCTCCTGAACAAAAGGTGGTGCAGAAACAGATGTTAACAGATTTTCTGGCTCGGCGACGACCATCGGCTGAAGTATGTGATCAAGAACCAAGCAATCTTGATCTCGTGGAGATCTTGTCACAGATCTCGAAGAAAGATCTGTGCAATGCAGCAATTGACAGCTTCGCTCAGGCTGCTGCGGCGCACAGATCAAACCCTACTTGGTCTGTGACAATTAATCCCAACGGGATATATCCTGATTTGGCAGAATTTTTATGAATTCTGGAAAAGAAAAACGGCCCTTTTCAGGGCCACCCACATTCCCCAAAAAGGTTACTCTTTCATAGCTGAAAAAAACAAAACAAAACACGATTGTTCAATTCATAATTTATTCACAATATAATTTTCAAATGTTTGTATCGATTCATTTATCTGTTTTTGGAATGTAGAATTGTCTCAGCTTCTTTTTCTTGGAAGTTTTCTTGGAATTTTCAAAATCTGGATGCTTATCTTCAGATTTGTTCTGTGAATCATTCGTAGGATCAACAGGTCGGGGTTGTTTGAAAACATCTGATGTTGTAGACATCTCTTCAGTTTTGATAACTGCATTTTGTTCTTGTATTGTTACTGCTTGTAGACTTTTTTGTATAGTTTTCACATTTTTTTTGTCGTCGAAATCTGTTTTACATTGGAAGGACCAATGGGAGTCTTGTCCGCATTTGTAACAGTAACCATATGGTGGTTTCCAATTTTTATCAGCTTTGTTTTTCTCTTTTTTCTCTTGCCATTGCATTTTGTTACAAAATTTAAACAAATCAGTAGAGATCTGTCTCAATTCGACAAGATTATCTTGAATTTTTCTAGTCTGTAGTAGTGTAGATTCTTCTTTATGCAGCTCAATATAGCTCTCTTCAATAACTGCAGGCCTTGGTCTTTTTCTAACAATATCTTCTTCGCTGGCGGAGTCGTCTGAAACAGGTCTTTTGATTCTCTTAAACATTTTTGTCTTGAGTTTTTGTCAGCAAAAAATATTGCGACTGGCTTCTTCGGAGTTGAAGTGTAAAGTGTATAATTACACAATTTTACACTTGCTTTTATAGCATTTTTCATCGTGACTGCTATAAAAGCAAGTGTAAAATTGTGTAATTATACACTTTACACTTCAACTCCGAAGAAGCCAGTCGCAATATTTTTTGCTGACAAAAACTCAAGACAAAAATGTTTAAGAGAATCAAAAGACCTGTTTCAGACGACTCCGCCAGCGAAGAAGATATTGTTAGAAAAAGACCAAGGCCTGCAGTTATTGAAGAGAGCGAAATGGAAACTGATGAGGCAGAAAGTGAAGAGAGCGATATGGAAACTGATGAGGCAGAAAGTGAAGAGAGCGATATGGAAACTGATGAGGCAGAAAGTGAAGAGAGCGATATGGAAACTGATGGAGGCGAAAGTGAAGAAAGTTCTAGTGATGGTCAGATTGGACGCGGTCGAAGACAGAATAGAGAAATTGGTGGGAAGAGAAAGAGAAGTCTGGCTAGAGAGCGTGTTGTGTTCAATCCAACAAAATATTTCAAATTGGAGCTGAACTCGGAGAAATTTTCCAGAAAATTTAAATCACCATCACGACAATTTGGTGTGAAATTCGAGAAATTTACAGATCCAATCGAAAACATTCCAGAGATATTTGAGAAGTTGACAGAAGAATTGAAACAGAAATGTTCAGCAAATGAGAAGACAAGAATCAGAGTTACGATAAATCATCCAGGACTTGATATGAACATTTTCATTCCATTCACAAAAGCCAGTGAATTGAATGGTGAGACACTCATGGATAATATTCAAAATGTGGTTCAATCAAATGCAGACTTTACAATTCATGACGGTGCACTCAATTTCGAAATCTTCGTTACAGATATTCCGGAAGGTGGTACACGACACTCACTACATTATGGACCATTTGCAGACAAGAACAAGCTTACAAAAGTGAAAAGAAGTATTGTCCGGATTGAAAATGCTGATGATGTTATGTGTATGGCAAGATCTATTGTCGTCGGAATGTGTAAGGCAGATAGTGATGGATCTGCGTGCTGGTCAAAGAAATGGAAAAGAATAAGACAATCAATATACACAGCACAAACAGATGCAGCAAAAAATCTACTCAACCGTGCTGGTATTCCACACGATACAGTTTGCAGTATCAATGAGTTCCACAAGATTCAAGAAATATTGTATCCAGAATATGTTGTGAAAATTCACAATGAATTTGCTGGCGCTGGATTTCTATTTGAACCTGCAGAAATGTGTTCGGAGAGCAAATGTGTACACATCTACTACAACAACAATCACTTCGACACCATAACATCAATCAAAGGATTTCTAGGCACCAGCTACTACTGCGAATTCTGTGACATTGGATTCAAAAGTCGTGGCGATCATCGATGCAGATTTGTTTGTGCATGCTGGTCATTGACACAGTGTAATTTCACAAATTTGGTGAAGTGTAGAACGTGTCGACGATCATTCAGAAGTAAATCTTGTTTCGACAACCATTTGAAGACGGAAGGAAAACAGAAAAGAAAAATATGTGATTTGGTTCAACTATGCAAAATTTGTGATGAAGAATTTCTCATCAATAAATCAAACAGACATATATGTGCGGGGTTGAAGAAATGCAAACATTGCAAAGAAATCGTTGAAGCAGATCACAGGTGCTACATTCCAAAATATGAATCACCGGAAAAGAAACCTGCAAAGATTCCATATGTATTCTTTGACTTTGAATGCAGACAAGACACAGGTGTTCATATTCCAAACTTCTGTGTTGCACATACCGCTTGTGGAGATTGCATGTGCAAACCAATCGAAGAAAAATGTGAAACATGCGGACCGGATTCCAGAGAATTTGTATTCAAGGGTGACAACGTTTTAACAGACTTCACAAACTGGTTATTCCATCAAGATCACAAAGGATGTGTTGCAATAGCACATAATGCTCAGGGATACGATGCACAGTTTCTACTTCAAGCACTCATACAAAGTGGAATTCATAAACCAGAACTGATCATGAATGGAAACAAAATTCTCAGTTTAAAATGCAACAGCGTGAAAGTTATTGATTCTCTGAGTTTTCTGATGATGCCGCTTTCAAAATTTCCACAAACTTTTCAGCTGAATGAGATGGCAAAAGGACACTTTCCACATTGGGCGAATTCACCAAAGTTTCAAAATTACATTGGACCTTACTTGGCTTGTGATTACTACAAACCAGATATGATGAGCGTGGAAAATCGAGAGAAATTCTTTGAATGGTACAATGAGAAAATAGAAAATTATGCGATATTCAACTTCCAAGAAGAGATAGAGAAGTACTGCAAATCAGACGTGGATATTCTTCGCCGTGGATGTGGAAAATTCAGGAAATACATATTGGAAACAGAACAGATTGACCCGTTCATTGAGTCAATAACATTGGCACAAGTTTGCAATTTGGCATGGAGGAAGAATTCAATGCCAGAGAAAACAATTGGAATCATTCCAGATGGTGGATACCCATGTGCTAAAAACTATTCCATGAAAGCGATACGTTGGCTTCAACATATATCATTGTCACGTATGATAACAATCAAGCATGCTTTGAATGGAGGAGAAATCAAGATTGGTGGACACTACGTCGATGGATATGAGGAAGCCACAAGAACAGTTTTTGAGATGAATGGATGTCTGTTTCATGGATGTCCAAAATGTTACAACAACAGACAATACAAGAATCCCTATACGATGCTCACCATGGAAGAATTATATACAAGAACCCAACAGAAGAAAGATGAACTGGAAAGTCTTGGTTACAGAGTTGAATCAATTTGGGAGCATCAGATCGACGAAAGAATGAAATCGGATGTGAAATTCAAACAACAAATGGAATCTTTCTACAAACATCGAGACCCCATTTTGCCAAGAGAAGCATTGTTTGGTGGACGTACAAATGCCATCAAATTGTACGAGGAAATTGATCAAGATTCCACAAAAGAAATCAAGTTCATCGATGTGTGTTCGTTGTATCCATTTTGCAACAAATATAAATTCTACCCTGTTGGACATCCAGAAATTTTGAGCCAAGAGCAGATCGATCAAGAACACATTAGAGACTATGCGGGGCTTGTTAAATGTACAATTTTACCACCATCGAAATTGTATATTCCAGTTCTACCGATTCATTGTAACAAGAAAATGGTTTTTACTCTGTGCAACACTTGTGCCATCAATGAGAACGAGACATGTAACCATTCAGAAGAAGATCGAGCTATAACCGGAGTGTGGACCACGCCAGAATTATTCAAAGCAATGGATGTTGGCTACAAAATACTTGATGTGTACCAAATTTGGCATTGGACAGATTGGACAGATGAAATATACAAATCCTATATCGATAAACATCTAAAGATCAAACAGGAATGTAGTGGTTATCCATTTGGTGTTGAGACAGAAGAACAGAAACAAAAGTTTGTACAGGATTATTATGCAGCTGAGGGTATAAAATTGGAGAACATCGAGAAGAATCCAGGAAAACGTCAAATATCTAAAATTATGATTAATTGTATATGGGGTAAGAATGCACAAAGAAATCTTATGTCAAAAACAGAGTATGTGGATAAACCATCACGTTATTTTGAATTGCTTACTAGTAACAATATAATTGTTCAAAATGTTACACTTCTTGATGGTGACAAATTCATTCTGGTAAATTATGTTGACATCTTAGATAATATTGAACCTCATCATTCAGCAAATGTTGTTGTTGCTTCTTTTGTTACAGCGTATGCAAGATTACAATTGTATAAAGTTTTAGAAAAACTTGGAGATAGAGTGCTGTATTTTGATACAGACAGCTGTATGTATGTCAGTGATCCATCAAAGAAGAACATCAAAACTATCGAAGGAAGATTGGGGAAATGGAGCGACGAACATCCAGATGCAAAGATTGTCAAATTTGTTGGACTTGGGCCAAAGAACTACGGATATGAATACATCAAAGATGGGAGAAGATACACCAAATGTAAGGTAAAAGGTATCACTCTTGATTACAGCACAAGTCAAAAAGTTAATTTTGAAACAATGGTACAATGTGTTAATGATCGTGAAAATTTCAAAACTGTTGTTGAGTATCCTTCCAGAATTAAAAGACAAAAGAACCATCAATTGATTAGTGAGTGTCAAACCAAAACTTTCAGATCGGTGTACACAAAACGAAAACTCGTCAATGGTATTCATACATACCCATACGGATGGAGATGTTGAGTCATTTCATGTCAAGATGTTGGCAGGAGTAGTACCTCCAGAAATTGCTGAGAAGATTTATGGATATTTGGTGGCACAGTCAACGCTTATTCCAGAGATAAAGAAGGAATTACAAGAAGTCTGGTTTGAAAGAGAAAAGAAAGCAATACTACGATGCTGTGATGTCGGCGAATGTTTACAGAGATTGGCCTATCTTGAGTCAAGTATATCTTCTCATTTCTCTCAAAAATATATTGAATCATTTATTAAATTCAAAACATTTTTTCTCATTGAAAAAATATCTGATTTTTGGACATTTGGTGCTGATCAACACCATTTAGATTTAGATTTAGGAACTTTTGATGAACATGACTATATTCATTATACAAAGTATGAAGATCATTTACCTCTTGATGGGGGAACTTTTGAATCAGTTCCTAGGATCTATGGGTATTTGTTAACAAAAAAAATGTCAACATATGCAAAAATTAAAAACATTTTGGGGGATGATTTTTTTATTTACAGAACAAAGCACAGAAGAATAGAAGACTATGATGATTGGATTATTGAAATGTATGGAAATATTTACAGCTTTGGAGATTTCTCTTTAAGAACTAAATTCACACGTCGTTAAGTTCACTCTCTGATTAGACATCAAAGTGACAACATGGAAGAATCTTTACTTTTCCAACATCCGTGTAATTTCTTTATCAGCGGACCTAGTGGATCAGGTAAAACAGAATTTGTTAAAAAAGTTATTGAATTTAAACACGATTTATTCCAAACACCACCAAAGAAAATAGTTTGGTGTTACAAAGAATGGCAAGACACATACAATCGTATAAAAGAAATTGATAACGTTAAGTTTATCGATGGTATTCCAGACGATGATGAGGAAATTGTATCAGATAAATCATTTCCTCATCTTGTTGTTTTCGATGACATGATGGGGGAACAAGATGAAGACAAAATAATGCTTTGGTTTACTAGAAAAGGTCATCATCGAAATGCTTCAATAATTTACATTACTCAAAACATGTTCCAAAAATCAAAAAGTAGCAGAACTATAAGTTTGAATGCACACTACATGGTTTTATTTCAAAGCGTTCGAGATAAAAATCAAATAAAAGTTTTGGCTCATCAAATGCAAACCAATCATTTGAAACAAGCATACGAAGATGCAACTTCAATAAATCATGGATATATTTTAGTAGATTTTCATCCTAGAACAGAAAATTATTTGCGAATTAGAACTGATATTTTCCATAAATGGTTGACAGATAATGACCGAGGTCCTGTCATATATTCAAAAGTATAAATTCAGTTGTTGTTATTTTTTTCATTTTAGAACCATGTCGTCCACCGAGATGTTTAGTCGTGATGAACTGTCACAAATTATAAATTTCTTCACTTTTGCAGCTGAATTATTTCTTGAAAATGATTGGAAATTACCATCACAGACAAAAAAGTTTTTTCAGAGAAATAAAAATGTTCTTAAAAAAATCTCTGATCGATCAACTGATATGGAAACAAAACGCAAATTAATTTTACAACGAGGTGGTAGTGGGTTTCTTGGAGGAGTTTTAATTAGAAGTCTTTTGAAAAATTCATTTGAACAAACTGGTAGACAATCTAAAAGTAAATCAAAGGTTTCTCCAAAACGTTCAAAGATTACTCGGAAGCAAACACAACAAAGAGGTAATCAAAAAGAATCTAAACGTAAAACAAAGCTTTCTCTAAATCATTCAAAGTTTACACCGATGCAAACTCAACAAAATCAACATTCTAAATTTACACCTATACCTTCTCAGCAGAACCCTCAACATCAACCGTTACAAAAAAAACCAGTTATTGATCTTGAATTTTCAAAATTTATGCCGTTGTCTGATCCATCGAAATCGGCATTCGAAGCTTTAGAATGGTTCAATCCGAAAAGATAAAAGATGAAACATATAATTTTTCTGCTCATTTTGAGACAACTACTTAGACTGTGAAGATGCCTTCAAAAACTAAGAGCCGGAAAGCACCGCTGATAAAAAAATATGGTGAGTTGATTGTTGCAATGAGTAAAGTTCCATCTGCATATAAAAAGAAAATGATCAACGATGCTCCGAAACAAGTGATGGATTGCATTTCAGAATGTTGTCAAAATCTTTTAAAAGGTAATGTAAAACTGAATGAAGCTCAGAACCGCAAGTTACATTCGAAGCGTAAACATATCAGATATCTTGCAGACAAGAACAAACCTTTGCAACAAAAGAAGAAAATTTTGAATCAAAAAGGTGGCTTTTTACCATTATTATTTCTTGCTCCATTGATTAGCAAAACATTAGGTGCAGTTGTTAAAAATATTTTGTAAAAACTAAATCTCAAATAAATATGAAGAAAATGGTTATTGTACCATTCAGAATGTTGGAAGATTTCAAACAATGGGAAATGTCAGAAATGAATAAACCTCAATTACCTCCTGATCCTGCAATTTCAAATGTTTCAGATTCTTACAAAGAATTGAAATCAGTTTATGATAAAAATATTTCTGAATCAGAAAAGTCACAGTTATTTGGAGAAAATTTGTACAAATTGAAAACTTCACAAAAATCTTTAAATTCAAAATTCAGATTACCTGAACAAAAGTTATCTGAAAACTTTGGGAAAATGAGTGACCATATATTGGAAAGTGTGCCATCTAAATTTCGTGGTAAAGCACAACAAATTTTATCATTGTTGTCAACTAATCCTAAACTTAGATGGGATGATCGTGGACAATTAATTTATGGAACAGAAACAGTTACTGGATCAAATATAATTGATTTGATAAACGATGTTGTTCGTCACCGAAAAGGTTTTAACCCAGTTGGTTATGAAACATTCCTACGTGGATTGGGGGAACTTAATATACCACAAGATTATGTAGGTAACAGGGATCGATGGCTGTGGATGCAAAGACATTTAAAAGGTCACACTGGTGATGAGTTTCATACACCTCATGCAACTCCTATCAGTGGCAAGTCAAGAAAACGTTCAGTTGATATTTTAACACCAGAAACCAGAAAAACTATTTTGAAAGGATGGTCCTCACTTACATAAAATTTGACAAACTTCTAACTGAAATTTACTACAATCCAAAAGAAGTTGGTGGTTTCAGTGGAGCAAATCAACTTTTTAAAAATGCAAAAGAAACAAATAACAAAATTAAACTTTCAGATGTTAAAAAATGGTTACAATGGCAAAAAACATATACTTTGCACAAACCAATTGTTCGGAAATTTCGCAGACGTAAAACTATTGTTGCAGGAATTGATATTCAGTGGCAAGCTGATCTGGCAGATTTGCAAACTTTGCAAAAGCACAATGACAATTACAGATATTTACTTTGTGTTATTGATGTGTTCTCAAAATTTGCATGGGTTGAAAAAATTAAAGATAAAACTGGTAAAACTTTAGTTAAAACATTTCAGAAAATTCTAAAATCATCAAAACGAAAACCAGCTTCATTTCAATCTGACAAAGGTTCAGAATTCAAAAATAAATTATTTTTACAATTTTTGAAATCTAAGAAAATTCATTTTTTCACAACAGAGAATCCAGAGACAAAAGCAAGTATAGTTGAACGTTTTCAACGGACATTGAAAACAAAGATGTGGAAATATTTTACACATAATCAAACTTTGAAATACGTTGATGTTTTGCACGATTTTGTGAATTCTTACAACAAAAGTTTTCATAGAAGTATTAAGATGGCACCAGTTTTAGTAACTCGAGAAAATGAAATTGAAGTTTCCAGAAATCTTTATGGAAAGTTAAAAACGAAAAAAGATAAGATGTTGAAAGTTGGAGATTTTGTTAGAATAAATAAAACAAAGAGAACTTTTGATAAAGGATATCTTCCAAATTGGACAAAAGAAATTTTCAAAATTAGTAGAGTTTGTAAAAGTACACCATTAACTTACAAATTAGTAGATTGAGATGGTGAAAACATCGCAGGATCATTTTATGGTAAAGAAATTCAACATATAAAAGATAATAAAGTTTACGAAATTGAATCAGTTGTTGGTAAACGTTCAAGAAAAGTTGCTGGTAAATCAGTTAGAGAAATTAAAGTTCATTGGGCTGGTTATCCTAAAAAATTTGACAGTTGGATACCTGCCACAAATTTGGTATAAAACTTTTAACATGTCTCAAAATGGTTCAGTTGGTCTCGATGCTCCATCACAATTTCAAATCTGTGGAGAAAAAATTGCAAAAAATCAAGTAACATATTTTACACAAATTATTATAATTGTTGGTATAATCGCTACAGCAATTGTTCATTTAAGTTTACAAAGTGAAAATAACGAACTGTGGTTAATTTTACTCAGTAGTTCTTTGGGGTACATTTTACCAACACCGCGTTTGAAATATTTGAAAAATCAGTCGGCAGAAATTTTGAAAGTATGAATCCTTTCTACATTACAATTCCGAGCGACAGTTCGATGGTAATGTATCCAAACAATACTCAATGTTGTTTTACTGTACAATTACCAAAACCAGTTCAAATTGATAAAGAAAAATGGGAAGTTGCATTAGCCGAACTGATAACACCTTCAGAAACATACAATGTTACAGGGGATTCGTGTAAATTCAATTTGATTACAACTGATGCAATATTACTGTCTGTTCTTCAAAATCGTTTTGAAGAAAAGATATTTAGGAGACCTGATGGCGTTCATGCACTTGAAATACAGATACAAAATGGTTCGTATACCTCTGCGACAGATTTAGTTGATACAATGCAAGATGTAATTGATGAAACACTTGGAGAAGCAATGCAAAACGAATACGGATTTCACATCGGGTACTCAAAAGGTACAAAACGTGTGAAAATTATTCGCAAGAGTTTAAGTAACACAAAACTAGGAATTGAATTACCACAATGTCTTTTGCACAAGTTGGGTTACAAAACTGAAAACGCTTCTGAAGATTTTTATTCAAATAATAGATTTCCGTTTGGTGTAGATTTGAATGTTGGTCATAATCTAATGTTTGTTTATTCTGATATTGCCGATTACACATTTGTTGGAAATGTTGAAGTACAAATTTTACGAGTTGTTTCTTTCAGAAGTAAAAGAGATATCGACGGATTACATGTAAAACATGAATTTTTAAATTTACATTATGTTCCAGTTTCAAAGTCATACTTTGACAAAATTAGTGTAAATATAAGTGGCGACACAGGAAAATCAATTCAGTTTATCGGTGGTAAGTCTTTGGTGAAGCTACATTTCAGAAAACGAGAGGAGTTCTAAAAACAATGTTCCCCGTGTATAGAGGCGTACCACGGCAATATGGTAATGGTATTGGTTCAATTTTCAAATCAGTTATGAGATCTGCTATACCATTTCTAAAACCGCTTGGTCGGACAGCTTTACAACTTGCGAAAAAACACACTTTTGGTGTTGCAGATGAAATTATTAATCAAGGTAAAAGTCCGAAAGAAGCGTTGATGTCTGAAGGTAAAAAAGCTTTAAAATCTTTTGGCACACAAGCTAAAAATCAAATTTTGAACTCGAGAAAAAAACCTAGAAAAAGAGTAGCGACTTCAAAAATGAATCATTCAGCTGTCAAACGCCGAAAAAGTCAGTCGAAAAATCATCCTAGCAGTCGAGCTCTTGATATTTTTGATTAATCATGGCACAAATGGTAAATGGATCATGCGAATGCAATAAATCGGAACTTGATATAACACATGTTCCACCAACGGTGGCTACAATGTCAGAATCGCAGTGGATCGAAAATCATCCTATTGCACCGCTGAATAATTCTGCTCCGATAGAGTTTGTCATACCATCTCAAACCGAAAAGTGGACAGATATTAATCAATCTTATCTTTATGTGAAATTCAAAATTACAAAAAAAGATGGAACTAATTTGGTAGCTGCTACGGAATTAGCACCTGTTAACAATTTCTTTCATAGCATGTTCAGCAGTATCGATGTTTACTTGAACAACAAATTGATAACTTCGAATTCTGACACTTACCCATACCGAGCATATTTCGAAAATCTGTTGGGATACTCTCAAGAATATAAAGATAATCAATTAGCAAATTTAGAAATGTGGTATGGCGATACAGCAGAACAATTTGAAGAGAGCACCAAAGGTGGTGCTAATGCTGGATTAACTTCTAGAGAAAGTTTGATCACTGGTAGTAAATTTGTTGAACTATGCGGACGCTTACACACCGATCTGTTTCTTCAAGAAAAATATTTACCAAATGGAATTGAAATTCGTATCAGATTAAACAGATCACCATCAAAATTTTGCCTCATTGGCTCCGAGGATGGACAAATTGTTTTCGAATCAGCAGTGTTCCATGTCAGAACAGTTAGTCTCTTTCCAGCGGTCTCAAATAAATTAAATCAAGAAATTGCCCAGTCAAAAATGAAACTACCTATCAGACGAGTAGAAATAAAAACTTTCACAATTAGTACTGGACTTAGATCAAAAATTGAAGACCACTTATTTCAAGGACAATTACCAAAGAGAATTTTTATTGCGTTGGTCGAAAATAAAGATATGAATGGAGATTTGGGTACCAATCCATTCCACTTCAAACATTTCAGTTTGAATAAATTGGAAGTTAGTCAAGACGGTCATACAATACATAACCGTCCATTTGAACCAAACTTCGCAACAAAACAATGTCTCAGATCATATTTATCTTTGTATCAATCTTTAGGAATGTTTGGTGTCAACAAATCAATTGGCATTAATTTAAAAGAATATATGAATGGTTATTGTTTGTGGGGTTTCGACTTGACACCGGACCAAGGAAGCGACGAGGGACATCTACATCCTATAAAGACAGGGAACCTGCGTTTGGAGCTTCAGTTCTTGACAGCTCTCACTACAGCCGTCAACGTTTTGGTGTATGCTGAATTCGACAGTGAAATAGAGATCACAGCTTTGAGAGAAGTGCTTACTGACTATTAGGATGGAGTTCACAACACAGCTATGGAACTACTATGAAGAATACCGACGTTCACAACACGTTGCTCCGAGATTAAAACTGATCTTGGACACACTCAACAACGCTACGATTGAAGAACTACAAGAAATTATTCGCAAGGAAGTGTCAGCAAACTGTGAAGGATGTAAAATAGAACATCCTAGTCAACGTGAACATGTTCTGTGTTTGTTCTCTACAACTGATGATTGGACAAACCAGTTTATCGACTTAGCACTGATTAAACTTGACATATACAATGTTATGGAAAGATGGTTCCCGAAGCTGATGGAGTTAAACCCACACTGCAAGGAGAAGTTCGAAGCATACCTTATGTGGGATCATCTGAGAAACAGTTTGGAGCTCAACCGCAAAAAATTCGATGCAGAGTGGACTCTGATGTGGTCACAGCGAGTCAAAGAGAATTACAACGATGCAGACAGCTGAACTTCAATATATTCTGGACAATTCCTGGTTGTGTAAACTTAACACACATGTTTGTGCTAGAGATCTGTTACCAGAGAAGAAACCACAGCATATTCAAGCATATATTGTGAACACGCACTCATCGGATCAGCCAGGAGAACACTGGACATTGATGTTATTCAAGGGAAGATCAGCTGTATACTTCGACTCATTTGGACTACCACCACCGAGACGATATATGTTACCATTCATAAAAAGGAACTCATCAGCATGGACTATGAATACAACACGATATCAACATCGTGCGACAAATGTGTGTGGATTATATTGTATATTCGCACTCCACCACATGATGAAAGGAAAGAGGATGAAAATATTATTCAATTCTCGGGATTTCTTCAAGAATGACAGAACAATAGTTCGATGGTTTGGAAAGCACTATGGTCGATTATACAGAAAAGCAAATTTGCTGTTGAATTAAACTTCACCAGGACATCGACGGCTGATATACATACAACGCAAAGAAGACGACGACCAGATAAAACGAATGTGTCAACAACTCCACAAAATAGACTCTTTTGTTATTGATTCAGCGTAGGATGTTGTAGGATGTTGTAGGATGTTCAATTAAGTTTCTTCAAATCTGAGACCTTGTTTTGTACATAAATTATTGTTCTTTGTTAATATTATTGATGTATAATAATATATTATTGTTCATTGTTCTTGTTCTTGTTTTTGAAAAATAAATGATAAATTTCAACAAAATCGTTTTCACTGTAGGATCCCCACCAATTGATTCTGTTCGTGTCGATGTGTCATCTCTGGTCAGAATTATACAAACTTTAAAATTAGTAATGAAAAAATGTCTAAGTCCATTTTCATTTTTTCCGATCAGAAATATCACATCAATGACAGGAATATCTATCCTCAGGGGGGAACTATGGCCCAGTACCCCCAGTGGGGGGCACTATGGCCCAGTACCCCCCAGTGGGGGGCACTATGGCCCAGTACCCCCCAGTGGGGGGCACTATGGCCCAGTATCGAATACTGGACCATAGATCGTCCAGTATTCGATACTGGGCCATAGTGCCCCCCACTGGGGGGGGCACTATGGCCCAGTATCGAATACTGGACGATCTATGGTCCAGTATTCGATACTGGGCCATAGTGCCCCCCACTGGGGGGTACTGGGCCATAGTGCCCCCCACTGGGGGGTACTGGGCCATAGTGCCCCCCACTGGGGGGTACTGGGCCATAGTGCCCCCCACTGGGGGGTACTGGGCCATAGTGCCCCCCATTACTACTGTCGTGCGCATTTGTCTGGAGTTAGACCGCTAGATGTTAGAATTTATGCAATTTTTCAGGTAAAAATATCTTAATGGTCTCGTACCGGGAATATATAGAACCATGACTTATGGATATATAGGATATTAGGCCAGAGGTGCAAATGGAATTATGCAAAAACATGTATTTGGTCTGATGCTGATTCAAGGGGGGGGGGGTGCAATTGGAATTTCCCAAGGTGGACTGTAGACACTCCCCGAACAGATGGGCCGGTATTATATTAATTTCCCGGGCCGGTTTTTTGGCCCAGTCCGCCTCTGCCATTGTGCCAATCCATGAGTCAGCTACCTTTATTGTGATTTAAGTCTGATGGATAACCGGTTATGATCGGGACATCACCTGAAGCTGATTGTTGACATACTAAATGTACCTATAATAGCTGTTTGTCACCTTTCTTGGTGACAACATCAACAAAAAATAGTTCCGGCTTCTATTCCACTAGAGGCATACAATAATAGGTATTCAATGGTGAGATTTGGTTGAATAGTCAATAGGTGTGGAATAAAGCTTTATTTTATTTTACTTCTAATTACACAGCTGCAATATTTTGGTCTACTTCGTAAATTCAGTTACATTGTTGGTATAATTTTTAGGCTTGTCCACGATAGTGCAATCCTGATGTCATTGAGACTCGCAACATATTTGACATCATGCATGACAGCGCTGAGCCTATCCAGTACCAGAGAATTAATTTAATTTCTTGCCATGTTCAATATATAACTAACTTGCCTAGATAGTGGACAAATATTATTACTTGATTGAATATTGGTGTGTAGTAAATACAAAACCAAACCACACCTGCAAACAATTGTCCACTTATCTGTTATGTTAAAGTGTTATGCTGCAAGATGCAATTTGACACTGGCCACTCATGTAATATTTCACGGAACTTGAGCCCCAACAAATTGGTGCAATAACGTTCACCGCATTGACAGTCTGTATACTAACTATACTCACATGTTTTTTTAATATTTGGAGTGATTATTTATTTTACTTCATTGTATAACAATTATATAAAGCATTTCATGTATAATTTAGCGTGCAAACTCTCAAGTTGATTCAGTGAACCCCATATATTCAGCTTCCAACAACATATTTTGAAATGCTGCTTCAGTTATCAGAATCGATTATTTGCTAAAAAATAATGTCAATTATAGTATAAAATTGCTCAAAATGTGTTATTTATCAAAATGTTTTTCAATGAAAATTTTGCCTCATTATCAACACAAAGCTACTTGATTTTAGAGTTATCTTCATCCGCAATTTGGTCCAAGACCATTGGCCCGTTGACTTTTTCCCAGGCCACTATTAAGTCTCGATGGTGAAAAATAATAGATTTAAAAATGAATATGTAATAACTCTTAGCTTTGGTGGGTGGGTTCATCGACTCAAATCAAATATCCTCCCACCCGAATCCAAATATATAGTAATTGAGCCTTATTGAGGGGCATCTAATCGGATGATGCATACTTAATATTGATTATATTTAAACAGTTTACAGCTCTGTTTGTTCTGAGCAATAACTATTTCTAAAAATAGTGACAAATATATGTCCCACAGGGCAACTTGATAGTCACATTATATAAGGAAATCAATATTAATTGATAGTAGTGTTCCCAGGTAGGTGTTTTTGATTCATTTCTCTTATGTTATACCGAGGAAACTATATACTTGTTGTGGGAACAGATAATTCATCTTTAAATTGAAGCCTGGAAATCATAGAGTGTGTCATTTCATGTTTGGGAAATATGATTAACATTGGTACAAGTGACCTAGATAGCTGGAACCTGATTTGTGGATTTTCATCAACAAGTGGGGGGAGGTGTGTCTGAAAATGGTTGGTTAAATGTTAAAGGTACTCAATCCGATTAGACCCTCATAAATTACTATTTCTTTGGCTTCTGAGGTAAAAAAAATAATTGATTCGAGTCGAGTAACCTACCCATCAACCCTCAGAGTGATCAGATATAAATTTTTGAAGTTTTGTTATCTCTTGTTTCTGGCCCAGAACATGCCGCCAAAAGGAAGTTCTCAGTGCTTCATTTTAGAGTTATCCATCTTCGTCCGTTTGAATAAATGTTTCTGTTGCAATTATTAGTACACATCTCGAGAAAATTACAAATTTAAAAAAAGAATCAATATCTGATCATTCTGAGCTTTGATGGATGGGTTCCTCGACTCAAATTAATTATTTTTAACCCCTGAAGCCGAAGAAATAGTAATTTAGGGGTGCTTAATCAGATTGAGTACCTTTAAGATCCATGCTATAATAGATTTTTTTCAGTTCAAATCATGACATACATAAAAAATAATTTAAAATTCTGACTTCATATATTTATTTTTTCAGGATGACTACAGAATCAGATATACAATGTGCTATATGAGGAAGTAGAGGTCTACCATACAGTAATGATATGTTACTACTTCTAGCTTCAAAATGCCATGAGTTGAATTTCCCATTCAAGGTGGATGACAAACAGTATTTATGGACCAGTTCTCGAATGTGTGACAATCTTCAGCCGTGTAATATCATACACCTGCTTTGCAAATTACCATGCAATATGTTATTGTGAAGGAGGATGGATGATAAGTCACATTATTGTAATTGATGATCTGACAATCTTCATCTAAGGAATTTTCTGTTCTCTGTTCATTAAAATCATGGTAAAAGAAGCCTTGATTTTGGCTAACTACAGGATTGGAGCAGTGGTCATACTATTATTCCTCTAATTTATTAACTGACTGAAACAGCTGAAGTGGACTATCTAATAACATTTCTCCAGTGAACATGTCTGCTTGTGCCTCAACTGTTACTGTAGTGTCAACCAGAGTTTGAAGGCTCCTGCAGCACATGAAATATGAATTTTCAGCTTCATTTGTTGGATATGTAGTTATATACCATTAAAATAAAGTTCATGTAAAATAATTATACTCTTTGAGAATAAACTTTCCTCTATCAAAGTAATGGTGGTAACATTGTATTGAAAAACGATGTCAGTTTAATATAATATGGGTTTATTTATCTACTGAAAATATGATAAGTCAGTGGGGTGTACAATTAAATAACATCAAAGAGACCATATTTTATCTTGGTGTTTGGTGTGATGACACCTTATCAGTTTTCTGTGTATTCTGCTTCTGAATTGTAATGTACATGTAAGCATTGATACTGAATCTTAATTGCCATGATACACCATGAAAGTAATAGAGAAGTGATTCCTGTTCAATGACTGGTGGTATCCTAACTACAGTATATGTAACGCAACAGAAATTGCTGGTCCCACTTTTACTTGTAACTTCTTTCGTAAATTTTAACAGTACTTATCTGACAGTGCTGTCTCGTCAAAAGTTCAAAACAGATAAAAACGATAAATTTAATATATGCTCAGTTTTCGAAAAATCCTCATGTCATTGATGCGGGAGAGGTGGCTTGGAATCATTCCAAAGATCCTCATGCCCTGTCAATTGAAGAGGTGACTTCGATGCTGACTCCAGAATAAGAGCAATTATTAAAATGCATGTAACATGCATGTAACTCTATTCATAATAGCATTGTTTGTATTGTCATTGCCATTTTATTGTACCGGTATATATGAATTTCAATGCCAACTTTCTCTGAAGTTAGTTCCATGATAACTAATGGGTTGATACTTTTTGGAGAGTGTTGTGTCCTCTTGTCAAAACTTATCAAAATGATATTTTCATGCTCACTCAGTTTTTGAAAAATCCTCTTGTCATTGACAAGGGAGAGGTGACTTGGAGTCATTCTAAAGATCCTCATACCCTGTCAATTGAAGAGGTGACTTCGATGCCTTATCCTGGATGCAAGCAATTAAAATATAAACTTGACTGCATCTAACTTTTCCGGTTCAATATAATTGTTTAATTGCCAATTTATTTTACAGGCAAATGACAATGCCAACTATGGGTGATGTTCGTTCAATTAAGCGTACTGGATGTATATCTAATAGCACATTCCTCGGGATTTTATTCTGGGTAACATTTTTCTGACAATGCTGTGTTTTCTCAACAAAATTTATCAATATGATACTTTCATTCTCAGTTTTTGAAAGATCTTCATGTCATTGACATGGGAGAGGTGGCTTGGAGTCAATCCGAAGATCCTCGTGCCCTGTCAATTGAAGAAGTGGCTTCAAAAACTGAGAATGAAAGTATCATATTGATAAATTTTGTTGAGAAAACACAGCATTGTCAGAAAAATGTTACCCAGAATAAAATCCCGAGGAATGTGCTATTAGATATACATCCAGTACACTTAATTGATCGAACATCACCCACAGTTGGCATTGTCATTTGCCTGTAAAATAAATTGGCAATTAAACAATTATATTGAACCGGAAAAGTTAGATAAATAGTGAGTTAAACTTTTCTTGCCCATTTCATTGTCATTGCAAATTTATTATACCAGTACATGTAAATGCCAATGTAATATGAGGTCCATTCAGCATATGTAACATATGATAGCATGTTTTTCATGATTTGTTTTGGCTAATAAAAAAAAGAAGTAATAATTATGGCTTTCAATATCAAACATTCTTACTGTGATGGCCTAAATTCAGTGGCCTCAACCATGCGATTCTGATTCGACATTACAGTTGCTACATCACCCAAAAATGTCCAATATTTGCAAAAAGAATGCATGTAAATTTATTACACATAAAGTGTATAGATTAGTTGGTACACAGTGTGTGTACCAAATATGCACAATACTGGGTACTATATACTACAAAATTGTGTAGGTTGTTACACAGATGTGTATAAATAAAGTACACACTACTGTGTACTATGTACACAAATGTGTATAAATAAAGTACACACTAACTGTGTATTATCTGTGTACTAACTGTGTAGTAACTGTCTACCAACTGTTTACTACACACAAGTGTATAGCGACTACACATACATGTGTGTATAGAGCTACACATATTGTGTGTACCAAAAATTGCTCTATACACATACATGTGTGTATAGAGCTACACATATTGTGTGTACCAAAATTGCTCTACAGTTCCTACACATAATTGTTGGAGAGCAGATGTTACACATATATGTGTACAAAGTGTGTAGCGTTTCTACACAGTGTTTTTTAGAGAGTACATAACAAAGGAAAAACATTTGACAATAACATACTGTTTATGCCATATTTCTGATTAGTATAAGAACAAAGTTTAGGGAATCTCTGCGTGTGCAGTACTTCGTAGTACTCTATACGGATCGTTTATGTCCGGTGATGTCCGGGTTCAATGTGTCCATAAACCTATATATATGAACGACATTGAATCAATCGATTCAATGTCGTTCATAGGTTTATGAACACATTGCATCATGCGTGTATATCGTAACGTTATGGGAAAATCGGAAGCAATATAGGTGTATATATGTAACTATATGAGCATAGAACGCATTCATTGGATCCCAGGAACAGGGTTGTAACATTTCAAAAGCGTTAATAATTTAGGTCCCATCCGCGACGGTTTAAAGATTACTTTACTGACGTAGGTACCTGGCCCTGCTGAACTGAGACCACGTCGGTATACATAGGCGTCTCACAGCAAAATCAAGCCCCAAGGGACTGACATTGAGTATTACTGATCATATAACGTCATGGCAGGAAAATTACAGAGATATCATCGCAGGTTCATGACCGGGGTTTAGCGTTCGATTTAATAAAATTCCTACATCCTCCACAATTCAGAACACACTTTGTTGATTGCGCTCTCAAACCCAAGTTATGCATTTTCAAATCGATATCTTAAAATGATTTTTACCACGATCTTGATTTCTTGATTAGAAGGATCCGCAGCAAAGGCGACCACTAATCGGATACAATGAGTTCATTTCCCTAGTGGAAGGAGCCCTGAGTAACTCATTATACCCTATATGTTAACCCACATCCCCACGAATCCCGACTACCCGTTAACAGAGAGGGGTGAATCCTGCCTAGCGGTTAACAGAGAGGGGTGAATCCTGCCTAGCGGTTAACAGAGAGGGGTGAATCCTGCCTAGCGGTTAACAGAGAGGGGTGAATCCTGCCTAGCGGTTAAGAAACTATAGAATACAAGTCATGGTTATTTCACGCTAATATTATATATTTTTTTACACATTTGCTATATTGGAAATTTCATTCTAAAAATTGGTTCACATGTTTTTAGTATTTAGTGTGTAAATTGTTTTCAGACAAAAACCCGCATATTTAGATAATTTAAATAATTTCCGCAAAATTTGTGAACTGAAATGGTTACCAGATGAAAAAATTTAAATTTATGGGTTTCTAGATTAATTTCCATAACTTCAATATATAAGCCAAGATGTATGAGATTGAATTAAATCAAAATTTGTAATTTTGGCGAAGAACTAAAACATATTTGAACAATTATATGCTATACAAGCTGCGTACCTGCCTTGCTATTGAATCCCGAATACCTGTTAAGATAGCCATATGAAATCCTAATACCAGTCAACAGATGGGTGTGAATCCTGCGTACCATTTCAGAACCACCCGAATCCCGCTCGCGTACCAGAAATGGGGGGTTGGGGGTTGGAGCGTATCACCCTATCTGTTAACTGGTATTTACGATTCACGTGGAAGGGGTGACACCCGATATGAGCCACTGAGGGCCCTCATCCACTAGGAAATGAAATCATATCGTCACTTTAAGAGGGGGGGGCTGCATTACATCCGTCCGTCCATATAATGGCCATGTGGTGTCGGATTTTAATGAAATGTTGTATGGAGGTAGCCGCCAGGGAGCCTTTCAACTGAATGCCAATGCCATTGTTCGCCGTTTCCGTTATAGAGTTATCATTCTTTGTTTGTCTGGAAATAATTGTTTTCTGTCCCTATGCGTAGGTATCTCAGCCATGGGTTACATGTCTCAGTGAAACATAATGTGGATACTCACCATCACAAGTGCCTTCAATGAATTGTCAAGTTGAAATGTTCGCATTTTCTTTTTTATTTGCTTTAAAATTTAGGTTCCATTCTAGAGTTCTGCCCATGTTCCAGTTTGACAGTTTCCAGCTAACAGTGGGGCTATACCCGTACCGGAGTCCGTGGTGTAGCTTGTTTGTATGGCGTATTAGGCCAACAAAAGCAGCCCAGCTATATATATGGCGAAACTGATCCGATCTAATCCTGATATCCGAGGGTTTCTGATCCACGGTAACATTAACCCTTCTATGACGGGAGCCGTGTTGGTGCAGCATTAAATATCACGTGCCAGTGCATTTTCTAAAAGATGCGAGTCTCACATATATAGGGAGCGTTGCATATATTAGAGAATGCCCTGACTCACAAGGTCAGGGTAAATATTGTTAGGCTAATGTATTCTCTTATATATATGATATATAGGCTTTCTGTGTTTTTGCGTATACATGCATATAGCGAATTAGGCCGTATAGATTAAGGCTTAATATATTCACTTCCGCCTTAGATAGCCTCTTGCCCGATCGCTCATGGATGCAGAGGGCTAATCGCTGCATGGTATGATGTCCCTTTCCGTGGTCAGACAGTTAGGAGAGGTGCGATAGGTGCCTTTTTAATTTTGCGTACCTCGTCGGTTTCATTTTCGTGGTTTCTTATAAAAAGGCTATTTCGTTGGGAAGTGAATTCGTGGATCAAATATGTGTTAAATGTTAAATGTTCTGAATGTAAATATTGTTTAAGATCATGACTGATATCTTAATAAAATTCATTTCGTTTCATCTGGTCTTCCGCATTTTTTGTCAACCCATTTATCGACATGTCGAAAACAAACTTCATGCCCGATATTCATTCCGATCTCTGGTATTGTGATTTTCTCTGGTTTATTCTGAGTAACTATTTCGTTGGGTTTTGATTTCGTGGTTGGGTCGAACCACGAAATCAACGAATAATGAACCCCCACAAATAAAAAGGATTTTACAGTACATGTCTATTATGCACGGACCCCTGGGGCGGTACGGTCGGGAGCGAACGGTCGGGTACATTCGAGTGCGGTCGGTGAGGTCAGCTTTTAGTAGGACCGCTTTGGTGCGGCCGGCTTTTAGGATGCCGGTCTCGCGTATTAGAGGGAGAGTGATTATTATTGCGTAACAAGACGATAACATTCTATTGTTTTTATATGTCAAGTTTATAAGTCACATTTCGAAAGATATGCTAAATTAGATATACATTGTGTAACTGAAGGTCTGGAACCCTGTTTACATGTTTGAGCCTTAACACCTTTTATTTAAGTGTTTTGTCAGCTACAATTGATTCTGGCGTTGAAAAGCCAATTTTTAAATGAATATGGTTCAAATGAAAAAGTTCGGTTTCTCAGAATAATGCAGAATGAATTGTAAACGATACAAGTCTTAAGTTAAAAAAAAAGATCGATTTCCTCACATTCTGAGCACATGATGGCAGTGTTCAGTTGAACGTAGCAGATCTTCCCTCACTTAAACCACTTACAACGGACATTCAAATCGGACATCCGTGTACTCTTAAACCTGCCCAGTGATGGCCCGAAGTGTCAACCACTTTAGACATGACAATATCCTGTCCAAGATAGTTCGATTTCCTAAACTTATATGTCCATTTCCTAAACGGAAATACATTTATATCATAATTACGCTAGGTCATGTAGCCAAGTATTCTGTTTATGACTTTATCTGTTTAACAGTGTTATCCCCTCCCGGTATAGCTGATGGGGTCATTGTCAAGGCATCGATCACATTCGTAGATCGATTTTCAAAACGGTCACAAGTGTAGCCAGCTGTCCGGCAACGATCACATTTGTAGCTTGCTTATCAAATACCGCGTTGTTTGATCGCGTGTGTTTATTGTTTTTTCTTTAAAAAAAAAATGTTGTTTGATCTCGTGTGTTTACGGTGTGTTTACATTTGGGATAAAATGGCGCCCAGCACTGTCGTATATACCGGTATTTGCAAAATTTGAGGTGGAGAAAGTTCAGGTATTAGTCAAGGGACAGATGCGTTTTGCATAAATCCAGGTAAACATTGCATAAGATTTTCAACAACGAATTTCTTTGGATCAATATGGTGAAATATCATGAATTTTACAAATCTTCACCATCATTGGATTTAGAATCTAAACAATTGTTAAGAGAAGATATAAACAAGGGATTTTATAATACATTTGAGAGGTTGAAAATATTGTATTCCTTTTTGTCCTTTAGGTACCAAGAACTGCTAAAACAATTTCAAACAACAAACCTATCATCAAATAGCGTATTATCTTGGCTCTATGAGAGGAGGCTTCATTTGTGTTTTAATGTTGAGTTAACTGTTCAATTGCATGATATAACATGCCACAATATTTTACTATGGAGAATAAAGCAGCTACAAATATTTCAGCCCATTGGAAATAAATGTTGGCATGCAGGCTAATACACTCAGTGAGCAATCGAATAGGAAATATTTGCCACAGTAATATTGGTACCTGGTCATCTGGGGATTTTGGTATGGACCTCTGAACTAAACCGCATCTAGGGTCAATGTTTTATTTATCAGCAGGCATGACATGAAAATTGCTAAATATAGAACAATATTTATGGGTGGTTATCGTTCTACATGAAAATAATTAAGAAGTTTCTTAAATCATGAAAAAGTAAGTCTCCTCTCATGATTTATCTACAGATATGACGTCATGGATAACTTGATTTCACTTTTGAAAAAGTTATATATTACAGAAGTTCTTGCTATTCGAAAATAGCACAAGATTTTATGCCATAACAGTATAGGAAATGGGGCTATAATTTTCAACCAGTTGACGGCTCTTAAATATTGTGTCGAAATAATCGTTTGTACCACCTTTCAAAAAGAAGGTCCAGACGTAATTTGAGAAAATCCATTTTGACATATCAGGAAAGTTTGGCAAACGGTAAAAATTCTTATGATGTATACAAATATCAATTTGCGCGGGTTTTGACTGGACATCTATCTGAATTGTGGATTATGTAATATTTCTGTTTTGTTTTATTTCGTCTGCTCGAAATGCGAATAACTAGTATCGTTCCATGCTAGTCACGAATGTGGTCGTCGGCGAAAAGCTGGCTACACATGTGTGACATTTTTGAAAAGCTGGATATCAATGTGATCGATTCCTTGTGACAATGACCCCGTCCGCACAAGTACACGTATATTATACTCTAACAAATTTTTCTGTTATACACTGGGTCTATGGTGCCGTTTATCCATAGCCGGTGAGCGATCTAAGCGGCTATCCCGTTAACCGGCGAAGGTTACTGCAGAGTGTTTACACATCACCGGCGAAGATACGCATATATTCATGTGTCTCCATTACGTGTTCCTTTTAGTTATCACTGAACTGCAATATGATATTGTTGTATACCTGTAAACATCTAGCCGCTGCTGCTAGAGGTATGGTTGGGTATTATAGTGAAGTGAAATTTTTTAGAAATGGAAATGCCGAAATTATTAATATCCAACTCAAACTTTCAGGTATTGCTATTGGTAATTTTAAAGATATTTAAACAACATTGTTAAAGGTTTGTTTGAGTTCATAGACAATCTGTGAAGTGAGTGTCGCACCAAAAGCATGTTCATGGTCAGTTTTGAGACCCTTTCGTCGGATACATCTACAAATTGGTGTCTAATCATTCGGATTAGATTTTATATTATATATTAGATACATAAGGTTCAACATCGCGAATCAATTGTGACACATTTTCCGTTTGCACATTATACAATAAAACATAGTCGTATAAGAGCGACGTATTTTATCCCAAAGGGTTAGCCAAAAATTGGTAGAAACAGAAACATGTTTGGTAACGAGATCTTTCACTGGTATAGATCACTACACCATACCGCATGACATTTCAGATAAGTGAGCTGTACACTGATGTTGCGAAGTACTTAGACGAAAATAAAACATAATGATAAAGTACAAGTATTTTGGCAGTATTGCTATTTAGTTAGCGAATGGGAATAATTTTCAGAGCAGAATCGTGGGAACTATATTTTTTGCCGGAGGGATGCGCGCATTGACTGTGATAGCTTTCTTTCCAATAAATATGTCGCCGAAGACGGTCGCTTATTTTGACCCAGGTATAATTCGTTCATTATTTGTACAGCATGGTTCTAATGCTTTTTCTTTCACATTCATTGGTGAATCGTTTTAGTGCACGCTTATATCATGGCATTTCTTTGCAAAACAATTGATTTTGTCCATACCCACTCAGCGTGCCTTGGTAAATCGGAGACGTGTGAGTTCGGTTTGTCGGTAATTTCGACTTGATGGTGGAGTGCGTATAGCTTTGTCCGACTTTAAAACACTAATATCTATATCGCTGCTCTATTTTCGGGAAATACTGGATAAACGGACATCATCTATGTATTGCAGGGACATGAAACACTCCGGTAGGGTGATAAAATCGAACCGGATACCAATATTGTTTAAATTAGTGAATTTTACACTTCGTAATCCAAATTTACAGTGCCCACACGTCATTCTTATTTATTACGTGCGCTCGCGCAACAGTATGGCGATCAGTCAGATTCGTAGGTACGTACGTTGGTGTCGCCCTACCGATTTCACTCCATGACATCACCCTTACGCAGTACATGCCGGCGACGTTACGGAGTAGATTGTAGAGTTGACGCCCTTGGCACTGACTTCCGTTACTAGCTCATTGCTATATAAACAAACCAGCGATGTGGCTTTTGTCGAAAATTGACAGTCGGTACATTCGCCCTGTATACATGTACTTTCAAAAAATACAAAACACCACAACGTTATACCCCACCAATGTCAGTGTCTCGATATCATTTGACCAAATTTCTTAACATGAAATACATCGCATTGAGTAAACAATTTCCCAGTGTTTCAATTCAATTTCAAGATCGCGGTAAAATCAAAACCGCAATTTGTAAGTGGTAAACATCTGAAAAAGACATCAGGTGCATGCAGAAACTAATTGTTGTGCATATTTATTTCTATTTGAGGTGGCAATTTTTCATGTTTATCAGTATTTTTAACGATAAGAGCGATGGTAATTGGGGGGACTATATTTTATCTAGCGCATTAAATTTAAAATAAAAAGTCGTGAATTGGCTGAGTGTTTTCTATGGCCGCACATTTCGTTGACAATTACGAGCAATTTGTTTGTCTAAATAACATTTTTAAGTTCGAAGAACATTAAAATGGGGATAACAGTGTGGTGTTTTGTGATTTCGGAAAGGTACATGGCGAATATACTGTGGCAAATACCCGTTAATAGGCTCCGGCTCCGCCGTCGTAACTAAATTTGCCACAGTATATTCGCCATGTACCTTTTCGAAATCACAAAACACCACACTGTTATCCCCTAAATAAAATTATTGAAGATTGTAATTGTCTTTTTTTGCTAACATTAAATTAAATTAAATAAATTAAGTAAAATACAGTGAAATTATGTTTTTAATTATTTTTTATTACATTTTTGCGCACGTTGGCATCTCTCTGAGTGCATTCTAGTTAATGAATTGCAATGACTCTCGTTGGCGATATAATTTGCATAGGATTATCGCCGATCGCAGCGTCCCGAATCGAGATGTCAATATTTACAATTTAAGCGTAGTTCAGACAATATCTATGGAACGTTATGGTTTATTTCTTTGAAATTTTCGGTAATGCTAGTAGAATGCTACATTCCCACAATTGGCTTAGCGCCTGAGTACCAACTTATCAGTTTCTGGCACCGACCAAGTCCATAATATATATTTACAGCATAATTTCAATAATCTTCGTTGGTGCGTCTTGCAATGAATTTTTATACCGGCTATTAATAGTAATATACGCCAGGATCGAGTAGATCCATCACGATTATGAAATTGTTCAATTTAGATAATTTTTCTGCAGTAAACTGACATGATATGCCCATATTAGCAGTCTCCAATTATGTTGCCAATTTCTGAGGTAAACATATGCTCACGTGAAACAGTTTTATGGTAACTAATTCTTTTGCTCTATACAGGAGTTTGTTTTTAATAATACTATCCTACTACTTGTAAGTATTCTATTCAAAACTGAGTATATGTTAGCACGAAATTATGTACTTTCAATTGTCCAGGTATGCAGCAACTTCCTACTACATGTATAGATTAAGTAATTTCTACATGGATATATTCAGTAATGATTAAGTATATACCACTACTTGTCAGTATTCTATTCAAAACTGAGTATATGGTAACACGAAATTCATTACTTTCCATTTCAAGGTATGCAGCCACTTCCTGCTACATGTATATATTAAGTAATTTCTACATGTATATATTAAGTAATTTCTACATGTCTATATTAAGTAATTTCTACATGTATATAATATTAAGTAATTATTAAGTATATACCACTACTTGTCAATATTCTATTCAAAACTGAGTATATGGTAACACGACATTCATTACTTTCCAATTTCAAGGTATGCAGCAAATTCCTGCTACATGTATATATTAAGTAATTTCTACATGTATATATTAAGTAATTATTAAGTATATACCACTACTTGACAGTATTCTATTCAAAACTGAGTATATGGTAACACGAAATTCATTACTTTCCATTTTCAAGGTATGCAGCAACTTCCTGCTACATGTATATATTAAGTAATTTCTTAAATAGGAGACTCGTTCGTGAACTGTCTGAGATCGGTTCCAAACAGTCCGTTTGAGACCGACAGTCGTCCTTTATAATCATGTGTTGTTCAACACTTTGTGATGGGATCCATTGCAACGTGTGGGATCCAAACAATCTTATTGGGCACTTTACGCTTTCCGTGTGTAAATGATGCCCTACACCTCAACAATTCCTGTGGGCGTTTGTGTCATTCGTCCCACCACCAGTAGTATAAAAGTTCATGAGTGGTTTTTAAATTTTTTGAATACATGAAATTAGTCAATTATGAATTTTTTTATCTTTACATATGTAGCACGATGTTCATGTGCGACTATCCAACTTCAAACTTTACACTTCGAGAGATCACACAATGCACTCACGCATGGTTTCCACTTCTGTGGCATGCATATTACTTTATCATTACTCAACCCACCATTGTTTGTGTGGCCATAATATTAGACTTTCTGTTATTATATACCGAGGGCCAGATGATGCCGCTGCGGCATGTTGAATATTTCAATCTGGTGTCGACATGCTATTCGACACCTTCGTCCCCTCGGGGGCGTCTTTGGCAGCTTCGCGGGTCGAAAGACCCCCGTCTTCTCAAATCACTTTAATGTGTAGATATTATATATAATATATTGACTATTTTACTATGGTGCCAACATGCTATTACTCATCTTCGTCCCCCGTGGGCGTCTTTGGCAGCTTCGCGGGTCGACAATCCCCCGTCTGCTCATATATATTATGTTTACGGCTGATGGTCTCTCGATGCTGATGATCTCTCTGAACATGTACATGTAGCGTATAGTTTCAAACATTAAATTTTGAGAGTTCACGTGATGCACGCTCGCATGGTTTCCACCACTGTGGCATGCTGTTATTTTATCTTTATTCTTTACTCGGCCTACCATTGTTTGTGTGGCCATCTTATCAGAAGTTCTGCTTTAATTATCAGTTATATTTATATCTTGACCAGGAAACATGGGTAGGTTTCCCTGGTATGCTGTGATCTCTCGGAGCATGGTATAATTTAAGTTTTCGGGGGTTCCACATAAACCCCACCATTTCATCAACTTTGACATAGCGGACCGTACCATAACTTTTACAGTCGTTTCACTTATATATCAATCTGTAATTCCATTTCATTTCTACCTTTGACAGCCCCCCCCCATTTGTTGCTGTCTGCCCGGCTGAGAGCTCCGGCCGTGTGCCAATATGCAGCATGTCTGCTCTTCCCTTGTAAATTGATCGTTGTGTACTTAGTTCCAGATAATATTCAGTGGTTTCTTCTAGAGGGTATAGTGCCGTGCATTACTTTATCCGTTTCACAGTACTCTGAAGTTCTTAAAACCATACTACTGATCAAACCCAATATTCTTTATTTGTAACTTAACAAAACAAACCTCGATCACGATAATCTCACCACATTTCACTTCAACACAATATCAGTTCACTACACTGAATATTAATGATATTAATATTACTCTGCTATCCACAAATTACTTCATCTGAATCACAAATTCTGCACCTTTAGATTTAATGGAACTCCTTTCAGCAGACATGGCGAGCCCTTACATGATTGCTATCCTAAGGGATACACCAAACACTATCGGAACGTTCATATTCTTAACACACTGACATCTAAGACCCATAACTTTCCGTAATATATAAGCCGTAAATTAATAAAGTATCATCTCCGTCGCAAGCCTTCAGATGACGTACTATGAGTTGTTAAACTTAAAATAAGAGTTAATTGTGTCTATACTATATATGACGACGCGTATTGCGCGTATGGTGATGTTCTAAGCACCGAATCTGCAGCGCATGCGTGGGTAGATGAATCTCTATATGGCAGCAGCATGTCAAGTACTCTAAGTCTCCTATCGGTGATGTAAGTTGTGCCGGGCTAAGGTTTCTATATAATGTCTCTGTCGCAGTTGAGACTTTTATGAAAAAGATTAATTTTCAGTTTTAGCTTTTAAGAAATAATAAAATAAAATTTACCGCGTTGGGATAAATTACAACTAAAAGATCTTTATTGTCACGGACGGGAGGCATGCAAAATTATCCTGGATATGCACTGTTCCGAATATATGTACCTATATTGACATCATACATGTGTATTATCGGTACATTGCAGGACATAGTAATCAATGTTCAGGCTCTTTTCCTTTAAAATGCTTCTTCACATCCAACTATAACTTCTGGAATCAAAGTTATCTCCCATGGTTCCGTTTCAACCATGTCAATTTCAGAATGAATTTCGAGTTTTAAACTAAACCATCATTTCCATTATCGTTGTCATGACCTTTCACTAAGATGTTGCCTAAATTCGCTTCTATCAGGCATGGCTCCATCGGTTTGATCTGTTATGAAACTGTTATCTCCATTTAAATTATTTCATGCATGGAACTTTATGATTGTCTCTTAGTTAATGTATGCCGCTTACTTCTTTCCTTATACGTTCGAAACTGCGTGGTCTCATTTTCTTTTCAGCAATCGTATGCCCATGCCACTGAAGTGCATGGGTCCATCTGCTTCAGTTGTGCGTTATACTAGGAGCGCGGGTCTCAACAGAGGAAGGAACAGTCGGGCCGAGCCCGGTTGCTGCTGCCATCACTCGCGGGTCTAAGATCGTTCATCCGGGACATTAGCCAGATGGGACGCCTTCCACACCACAACCTGTGGCGATCGCCTTGTCACGGTGGTAGTTCCACTTCCCCGATACAAACCAGCGGCCGCATATCTACCTGTATTCTGCTTTGGATATCGGCGGTGGGGAGGGTTTCATTTCATTTGCTTGGTGATGCAATGCTAACATTACTCTGGTGGATCCGTATAGGGTCCATATTGCGTCTCAATCCATTCCGTTATCACCACCGGTTCACTTAACGACCAAGCGGCCCTTGTGTGACTAAAACTTTCACCCGCCGTGTTGCCACCCCTCTGGGGGAATTGGTCTGTTAAAAAATTAACTTCCCGACCTTTACTTGCTCAGGGGGGGGGGGGGGCGCAGCTTTCCACCATAAAGTTCTTTGCGAAAATGTAGCTATAGTCAGTGGTGGTATTCAAATGCGTTTTAGCATACATATGACCCACTGATGCCGCCTTCGCTTGAGCGAGGTTGTATCCCCGGGTTTGTATCACACTCTTTGCTTGAGCAAGTTACCTTTGGGACAGGTCGGGGTGGCGGATGATTCAGTATTTTTGGGTTGTAGTTAATTCAGCTTTGTCATACACATTGCTGTTCCCAGTCTTTTGGGTTGTCGTCAAAGTCCACTAACTTGGTAGTCCCCATTTCTGTTCCCATGGTCGGTCTGGGATTTACTGACTGCCATATCGGTGTGGTGGTATTCAAATGCGTTTATGACATACATTCGACGTGTGACCCATTGATGCCGACTTCGTTTGAGCGAGGTAGTATCTCTGGGTTTCAAGGGCAATCTTCGCTTGAGAATGTGCCCTTTGGGAAAGGTCGGGGTTGGAGAGGTTTCAGTCTTTTTGGGTTGTAGTTAAATTTAGATATGTAGTACACCTTTCTGTTCCCATACGGGGCAGATGTCTTTGCAGGGGTTCCTACGTCAGTAATGTTTCATGACTTTTCATTGATTCAGCATCCATGTGCAATGACTTGAATTCTGTGTTTGTTCCCGACACTGTCCTCCCGGCCGGCTCAATTGTTTTTGGCGGGGCCAAAGAGTGCGGGGAAAACACGCCACTCTTTGTCTGTGGCGGTTATTGTGCCTCAAAAGATTGTCACCCACATGTTTGTTTTGGTTACTACTACATTTATTGTATTGGCTTCCTGTAAATAATTATGATTTTCTAAACAGGTAGCTATAAACGCATTCCAGTTGTTGTCTTTCAATCTAACCCTGTGGGATAAAATATGTTTTTTATTTTACTTGGGCGTTCACCATGTCCATGTATACAGGGCCGTGGCGATGTTGGTGTCTCATCCCAACTTTAATCAAAATATTCAAAAGCTGGACATTTCATACCTGACACAATATTAGTTGGAAATTTGACATCAACAATATGTTGAAATTGTTCTCGTAGTTTATTTTCCAGCAATTTATTAGTGGGGATTTTTTTTAGACCAACTTTGCTTATTTTTTGGCTAAATTATTGGACTGAAATTGCCATCAGTTGGAATTCCAACCTTAGAGGTGTGTCAAGTTTGGAAAATGTCCAACAATTGGAAATCTTAAGGCAAGTCTGGATGCTAGGATTTTGCAATTTTCAGGGTTCAGATTAAAAGAAAAATTTCACACCTGACCATAACCATGGTCGGTCGATGATATTATTTCTGGGTCCCGCCCCCGTTGTCAGCTATCTAATTTAACTGAATCAAATCGGGGTTCAAGTTGCTTGACGCCAGACCACTGAACATGTTAGGATTTGGGCAATTTCCAAGTTTAGACACATGTTCAGATCTAAAGAAAATGGCTCAATACCGGGCCGCCTAGAGGATTACTGTGAGTGGAAAGTTAGATTAAAGCCCAACGTTTGGTGAGATTCAAGGTTTGGTGCAGTTGGAAATTCCAAAGATGAACAGTCCCACACCTCCAAATCAAGCCCTCTAGACCCGTCCCTGTGTATATATGTCCACGGCGCACTCAGATTTAGATTAATGAACTAATTGTCCATTAAGTTTGAGTCCATTGAAACGTGCCATCCCATGTCTTCCATATATGTGAACATACATGTACATGAACACGCACATTTAATTCCCTCGAATGCGCAACAAATGTACCATGCACACGCATTTAGTATTTATAATAATAGCTTATAATCAAGGTGTGTGAACACCGACGGACAGCTGATTAGAGACAATCAATCTGGCACATTGACCCATATGTACACAGGTGCAAAGCGGGCTGGTCTATCAGTGATTACACAATAATATTGTTCGAGTTAATTGTTGAAAGGAAATCACCCATGGCGGCATGACCCCAGATAAACATCTAACTTAACCGCTGAGCGAATTAGAATCCATACGACAATCGGGTGCTTGTACTAAATCATTTTATCCAAAAGTTGAAAACCGAGCTGCGTATCCGGATACCTGTAATTCTTATCCGGCGAAGTATAAACATTCTATTGTTATCGCTAACCGGCTAAAGCGAATATGATCTTCGCCGGCTAATGTATAAACAACCCCTATATATATTTGCGTATATTGTTATCATGATGGTATGCACATGTACACCGTTGTTCAAACTGCGTGTCTTTAACTATATAACCTTCTGGTGCGGCCATACACTAATACATATGATTTGTTGAATAATACCTTTAGAATATATCACATTTCTGTTTACCGCTATATATTTACACACTAAGTGTTGTCATCACTAAATCTAGCATTCTGATTGGTCGGCGCCCACGTGGCTAGTTGCAGTTATTTCTCGGTGAATGCGTAACGCCTCATAACACCAAGCTAATAACACCATCGATACGTCATTAGGTTTGGAAAGACGAACGCGTAATGCTTTGGGCGCATTTTGACTCGCGCAGGATTGACTTAATACATCATCGGGTTTCAACATGAAGAGAAATTGTTCCTATTAACTTTTGCCAAGGGTGCTATTGGGTATTTTGGGCTGATCTTGTCACGATACACTTTTCGATTTAAATATATTTACAAAAGCGGCTTTTTCGCTAAATGTATATAAATATAAGGATTAACTGTCATGTGGACTATTTTTATGGAGATGTAACGGTGAGGTAAGTGGACATAACTTGTATGTAAAACCCTTCGGGTTTTACACAAGTTATGTCCACTTACCTCACCGTTACATCTCCATAAAAACAGTCCACATGACAGTTAATCCTTATATAATCACACACCCTATATATTCACAATATAGCGCCCATAATCAGTACAAATCACCATATGGTTTACACGAACATTACCAAGGTTGCACGGGCATAACTAAAATACACCTCAGTTTTACGTTGAAAATGTGTACCAACGATAATAAGTTGAGACCGCTTTTTAACCCTTTACCCAACAAACCGGCCAAAACCGGCCAAATAAAACTTCAACAGCCTAAAATATCTTCGGTCTGTCTCAATAGAACCATACAAATATGGATATCATTGGAACCGGCTCATTGACCACATTGTGATGGTTACAGTTATGCCCTGTGCCAATGCATTCTCTTATATATGCGAGTCGACCATAGGTCGCCTCGCATATATAAGAGAATGCATTGGCATAAAAAAAATATTTTTTTAACACTTTTTACCATTTTTTCTTACATTCTTTAACAATTTTATAATTTTTAATGTGTTAAGCCAATGCATTCTCTTATATATGCGAGGCGACCTATGGTCGACTCGCATATATACGAGAATGCATTGGCACAGGGCCCTTCTGTTGGGTAAAGGGTTAAACAGCTCGCACCTCGTGATTCCGATTTACACATTTTAGCCGTAACAACACCACCACTTTCAATTCGTATTCATTACCGATACATTTCGTTTCCAAAGTGACAACAAGAAGGTCTACAAATTATGTCACGAACGGCAAAATAGAGCCCAGATTTCCCACAGGACAAAACTTTGACGCACTCAAACGAGTTAGTGCACGCTATGTATGGGATTAAAACACGGGCCGTGTTTCCTCTGTCGAACATTATCTCCCAGGATGATATATAACTTATATCCAAACTGTAATGGACTTCCCAATGATGACTTGTTAGTGCACGCTATGTATCGGATTGAAACACGGGCCGTGTTGCCTCCGTCGAACATTATCTCCCAGGATGATATATAACTTATATCCAAACTGTAATGGACTTCCCAATGATGACTTGTTAGTGCACGCTATGTATCGGATTGAAACACGGGCCGTGTTTCCTCCGTCGAACTTTATCTCCCACGATGATATATATATTATATCCAAACTGTAATGGACTTCCCAATGATGACTTGTTAGTGCACGCTATGTATCGGATTGAAACACGGGCCGTGTTGCCTCCGTCGAACATTATCTCACACGATGATATATATCTTATATCCAAACTGTAATGTTGTATCATGCAGCCATTAACCCTTTACCGAACAGAATGGCCCTGTGCCAATGCATTCTCTTATATATGCGAGTCGACCATAAGTCGCCTCACATATATAAGAGAATGCATTGGCCTAAAAAAAATATTTTTTTAACACTTTTTACCATTTTTTCTTACATTCTTTAACAATTTTATAATTTTTAATGTGTTAAGCCAATGCATTCTCTTATATATGCGAGGCGACCTATGGTCGACTCGCATATATAAGAGAATGCATTGGCACAGGGCCCTTCTGTTGGGTAAAGGGTTAATGGCTGCATGATACAACAAAAGTATGATGACTTTATTATCTCCTTCGTTTGAAATTATGTCACTCTTGGGTATGCATGCGATGGGCACACACGATTCAAGATGTGTCGTCTGCTCTAAATGTGACTTGCTCACCCCTGGTTAAGTGGTCCTGCTAATTTGCTATGATGTTGGTGGGTCCTGCTGAATTACTATGACGCTGCTATACAGGGCAACTGACGATTTTATAAAAAAAGTACCGTTATTTTTCCTAAAGTTGTCATTTTTGCGGTATTTGGCTAATCCGAGCGATTTGAGCAAAAGCCAGTGTCTGTATGAACCATTTAATAACATGTATGTACAAATATTTTTATAATTATGACGGTGTTGTTTGCAACAATGATAGTACAGTGATAGCCATCTACATTGTGGCCGGTTTGTAACAATAAACAGCCATTACTAAAATATTTCACAATAAACATGTTTTGAATATTTTCTGCAGACACAGATACAGATGGTTTATTGCTCATCGAAATCATGGTTGACATGTGAGCGCGTACACCACTCGTTCATATGTATATACAATTAAATTATGGTGCGCATTACATTTTGAAATTACAAATTCATTGTGCTTTGTTCTGTGCATAATATCTATTTTGGTTGGGCGTTTTGTTTTGTCAAAGTAGGGGCTAGGTGGGGTTAGTGGCTGGGTGGGGAAGGGTATAGTCACGATGGACACATTTATTCGGTGTGTATTATTGTGTGTATAATATCTATGTGACATGGGGCCCAATACAAATATATATAATGGGCATGGTGGGTGGGTAGTGTAGGGCTACGTAACGGTGGGGATACGGATTTAGGTTCCCTTAATTGTGTGCATATATATCTAGCATGGGGGGGGGGGTGTTACTTGGTTTCACATTGATGTTAGGATGGGTGGTTTCATGGTTGGGTTGTTTGATTTGTATCTGCATCAGGGTGCTCTCACGATATTTAGGGCTTCTTTTATGAATTTTGATAGATTTGTTAGGGTTTTCCTGTTTGTAGAAGTGAAGAGAATATTTAGTTTCAAAATATTTGGTCGGATATAAAAATATGGTTTTATATATTTGTGTCTAAGATCTTCTAGATTGCTACATTTCAGAACAATGTGGTATTCATCGCCCAAATCATTTTCGCACAGTTTGCATATTCTATTTTCGTATTCTTCCCCTGTCAACGAGCCTGTCACTACGGGTTATCTGTGGTTGCCTGTGCGGAATTTCAGGAGGCACGAAAGTATATTTTGATTGGTGAGGGATAGGTAGAGCTCTATGCCATAGTCATGTTTGATTATGCGATAGAATATGCTATTGTTCGAGTTTGATGTACTGCCTCTCCATTCTTGTTAACGCCACCGGTGTATACTGTTGGCCAAATTATAGAAATCTGTGGTCCTATGTAGGTTTAATAAATAGATTGGGTCTCATTAAAAGCTGTAGTGCTACCCCGAATGCGGTAAAAGGTGTAGTTGTTATCTATGTCAATAATGTTGTTTGATTTTATTTTACTTTATTTTACTTTAGTTTATTGATTTACTTTAGTAAAAAGGGAAATAGTATTCAACCAAATGGTAGCCTGAAAATAATTTATTAACGCCACCGGTGTATACTGTTCAACAAATTATAGAAATATGTGGTCCTATGGGCGTTTTATAAATAGATAATTGTTTTTTTGGGTCGCATTAAAAGCTGTAGTGCTACCCCGATTGCGGTAAAAGGTGTAGTTATAATTTATATTTATGTGTAATAATATGATCTTGATGGAGTTACCATTTCTGATTATGGTTTTCTTGTATATAGCTATCGGTGATTTTTTGCATTATCGCGGAGTTAAAAATAACTCGGTTGTGGACCTTCTGGTCGAGCCAATAATATGATAGTCCTAGTTTATCAAGAGTTGTGTGTATATGTGTTCTAACTAAATGCACTTAACATTTTTCGTTGAATATGTTTCTTTCATGACACAGTACAGACTATGTGGAATTCTACCAGAGGCCATCGACATTATTCTACCCCAGTATTGGATCATTTTGAACTTTATTTTAGTTCTTATCGGGTAGATGATTCTTTTCTTATGCCCTAGGATAAATTTCAAGAACCATAACTCGAGTTTCTCTGGATGTACTAGGTTTTCATGTCACAGTGGCTTTTCCTCGATTTGATCAGATCTGCCAAACATCACGCAAATGGCAACTTTAAATAAAATAACGGTACTTTTCTGAACATCATCGTGTTGCCCGACCAGCATCATATAATTCAACAGGACCACTTAATCAGGGGTGGTTCTCTATTTTGTTTTTAATGAATTTCTCACAAGTATGAAGGTCATTTTAATATTTAAACATCTATCATATATACAACCAAAATATGGTGATGACTTTCATGGGGTTGGACAATGCATCATGTCCACGCATGGTGTCCAACGAGATCTCAGAGCAGACGTCAATTGAGAGCGAAATGCAATCCCGTGTCTGTACCCGTTCCAACTGATGGGAAAGCTGTGAATCATACACCACTTTCTGTAAATGCCTTGTGCCCACTGCTACTTTTTCTGGAGAGTTCCCCTTTAACTGTAATAACACCTTTGATATATGTGACCCGCCATATCAAATCCAGTCGTAAGTCGGGATTTTATTTACACTGTGCCAATGCATTCTCTTATATATGCGAGTCGACCATAGGTCGCCTCGCATATATAAGAGAATGCATTGGCCTAACAATTTTTTACAATTTTAATAATTTTTCCTTGTATTCTTTAACAATTTTATAATTTCACCCATACAGAGCCCCAGACAAACATGAGCAGACGACACTCTTCTATATGCTTCTATATATGTGTGGGGCTCCCTGCAGGGTAATGGATGGAAATGGTAAATGATAAAACATTGTTAGGCCAATGCATTCTCTTATATATGCGAGGCGACCTATGGTCGACTCGCATATATAAGAGAATGCAGTGGCACAGGGTAAAAAAATCCCGACTTACGACTGGATTTGAAATGGCCGGTCACATATTCGTCTGTAATCAATACTGACCTTAAGATGATTTTGCAGGTAGACTTGCATACAAAACCAGCAGCTATGTTACATCTCTTCGCAAAGGGATATGTTTACTGATTGGACCTGGTTCTTTTCTCTCATAATCGAAGCAGGCAGAATTCCTTGATTGTGAAGGGGTATTAACTTTCGTTGATTTATCGGGACAATTATTGTTAGTTTAACTATAAATTATGGGTCTCTCGGGACCACAAAGGGTCACGATTGATCGCACGCAAATCCAATTCGTTCGCTTCGATGTGGATTGGCAATGACCGGAATCCGAGGATCTTCAAGCTTAGTGAATTAAATGACGTTTGTTTTTTCAAATATTGATTCACAGGGACGATCGCAAACAAGGTCCGCGATTCTGATTGATTGTGATTGATATTTCCCGATTTAAAGATCCGCGCTCCGATTTGACAATAAATAATTCGAGAATTTCCGAAGCCAATTTTACGCTTATCACCATTAATAGAATCAAACAGACATCTTAAAATCCAGAGATATTCCATACATTTTCCGTCGAAAACTATCAAACAGGTCATAATTGATAACGCCGTTTGGTAGTTTTTGACTCATGGATGCTCTTTATAAGAGGTGATCATTAGCATGGACACACAAGTTGGTTGTATTGTGTCAAATGAGACATGGCATCTTTAAACACATGCAGCAAAGATAGGTATTTTTGTCCATTCGATTGGTACCATTCCAATTCTTTTTCAAAACTCTCGGGTCCGAATCGGCATCTCTGGTTTAGACTAGGTTTTATTCTACACCAGGTTTTACTCCAGTTTAAACTAGGTTTAAGTAGGAGTAAATCTTGGTTTTACTGTACTAAAACTAGGTTTTATGGGAGTAAAATTGGGTTTTAGTGTAGTTAAATCCAGTTTTGTGATAAACTCAGTTTTAGTTTGTGGAATTCGATCTAAATTAAAACTAGGTTTTATTGACGTGATAAAGTTATGGTAATATTTATAATTGGTTGTTGTGAATTGGCTATATAATCATCAGCATAAGCTTCGATATATATATACGATTTATACGTACCATAGTATTACGTCTCGTCTGGAAAATATACCCTTAAATATACTTTGAAAAAACATCAACGTTAATCCACCCTACCCCATGTTTTACTAAAACCTAGTTTTGTTGGTTTAATTATTCGGTCGACTTTTTTCGCCCAGTATTGATGTTGTTTCTTCGCATAAATGGGAGTGTTTATTTTGAATTTGGGGAGGCGTTTATGCTCGGACGTTTGTCACTCAATGTATATACGGGAGAGTCTTAGTGGAATTCGGGGAGGCGATGTCAGTACTTATGAGATAAATTCTAACAAAATATGTGCCAGTGTGATGGATGATTTCTTGCTATATATGTTTGTTTGCAATTCGCTCGTTCTGATGTCGCTTTGGTGACTGAGAGCGTGGAGGGATCGGACTGATCAGTTTGACACGTTAGACACGAACATGACTTTTGAAACTGATTTCTTATTCACAAAAAGGTCTCTTTCGGTCAATTTGACGCATGGGTTGGTGGCCCACCCAAATACCCACCAGAGACACACAGCCCTCATCCGGGGGAGGGTAACGGCCACCCTGAGGGGGAATGGAGTATGGACCATTTTGGAGAACTGTAAAGATTTCGGCCAATTTGATGGTATGGGTGGGTGGCCCGCCCCAAATAACCCATAGAAACACCACATTCCTCACATCCAGGGGGGGGGGGGGGTACCACCCGAGGGGGTGAACATGGTATATGGACCATTTTCGAGACCGGTAAGGATTTCGGCTAATTTGACGGCATGGATGGATGGCCCGCTCAAATGTCCCATATAAACAGCCTACCCCCTCAACCCTGGGAGAACTACCCCAGGAGGTGAAAATGGGGTATGGACCATTTTCGAGAACGGTAAGGATTTCGGTCAATTTAACGTCAGAAGTGGTTAGCCCGCCCCAACTACCCCTAGAAACACCCTCACCCGGGGTTACCACCGGGGGGGGGGGGGGTGAAATGGGGTATGGGCCATTTTCGAGAAAGGTGGGTGGCACAACCCAAATGCCCCCTAGAAACACCCAACCCGCACCCCGGGGTCCATACTCCATTTTCACCCGCTCGGATAGAACCACCCGCGGTGAGATGGGGGTGTTTCTATGTACTATATTTGAGGGCGGGCCGCCAACCAATGCCGTCATATTGGCCGAAATCCTCACCGTTCTCGATAACGGTCCATACCCCATTCCGACACCCGGGTGAGGGATGGGGATGTTTCTACGGGGTATTTGGGCGGACCACCTACACATGCCGTAATATTGACCGACAGAGGCATGTGTTTTGCGAATAAGGAATAAAATGCTACATACCCCATTTTCACCCCAGCAGGGTGGTACCCTCCAGGGATGAGGGTAGGGTGTTTCTAGGGGATATATATAATTGGAGCGGGCCACACACCCCTGTCGTCAATTTGGCCGAAATCCTTACCGTTCTCGAACATGGTCCATATACCATCTTCACCCCTCGGGTGGTAACCCACCCCACCCCGCCGGATGTGAGGGTGGGGTTTATTTGAGGAACTCTTCCCGGGTGTGAAGGCTGGGGTGTTTCTATTCGGTATTTGGGAGTACCCCATGTCCACCGAGTGAGGGGTGAGTGGGGTGTGGGTTCTATTGTGTATTTTGATCGGGCCACCCACTCCTGCTGCCAAATTAATTAGCCTAAATCCTCACAGTTCTCGAAAATGGTCCATACCCAGTCTCCCGGGGTGAGGGGTGATGTTTCTATCGCGTATTTTGGGCGGGCCACCCATTTATGCCGTCAAATTCGTCGAAATCCTTCCCGTTCTCGAAAATGGTATATACCCCATTTTCACCCGTCCGGATGGTACCCCCGGGGAGGGGTGGTGGTGTTTCTATGGGGTATTTGTGGCAGCCCCCACACCACCCATGCCCTCAAGAGATATTTTTGAGTTCCAAAAGTCATGTTCGTCCAAAATATTAGGTAATATCTAACCGCTATACAACAGACCGTGCATTCATCGTGATTTCTCAAAGCGCACGGGTTATTCGCCTGATTAAGAGATTAGATAGCGACAACAGGTCGCGTGACAATGCATTGACAAGTAGCGATAATAAACAGACAGACCACGCCTCCTATCCTTGCAATTGGTCAAGTGTGGCCCACAGATAGCGCAATCGACCAAATCTATGTCGTCCCAGCGGTGGAGTAAGACTTGGTTTTACTACTAAAACCCAGTTTAAACTAGGTCTAAACTGGAGATCTAAACCTCGAAGACTGACACCAATGCAACGTCCTTCCAATTTATTATTGTCTGTAGACCAGGGAGGTGGCTAGAGTGTCTCCGTTGGGGTGTCCATCTTGGCCCGGGATAATCCAACTACACCCTTAAACCAGACAAAAATGTCCAAGTCCGGGAAATTCCATTCGCCCATATTCGCTGATGCAGCATTAAAATCATGTGCCAGTGTATTATATTATATATGCGAGTCTCCCATATATAAGAGAATGCACTGGGTTAATTACAAGGTCAATGTAAAAATCGTTAAACCAATGTATTTTGTTATACACGCGAGACTCCCTATGTAACGGCACAAGGTTTTCCCAAAATTTCAGGAAGAAACAGTCATGTGAGGGTTAATAGGTTTGGTACCTCAAGATTTCCAACTGTTGGAAATTTACAGCCTAACACCACCATGGTTGGACATTAACCAACTGATCTGGTCATTTCAGTAACCTGTAATTATGTTATTACTGCTCTCCGAAATTGGAGGAAATAAAGGTATATATATATATATATTTGGTCTGCAATTTGCAACCATTGAAACTTATAGCCAAAGTTCAGGGTGAGACCCCCCAACCACCATCAACCCTCCTGTCAGGACGTACCTGCTCTTGATATACTACACTGTATATGCATAAGTGACAGAGACCACGTCATTGTGACATATGATATCCCGATAAATCAGGACGCCACCAAACTCTATTAGACCTTTGAGCATACAAAAGACTCGTTAGATATGATCTATGACGATTTATCCTGAATAACACAGGATAAGAATTTAATTCGTTTACACAAACCATGTCTGCAAATAATTATCTAGTTTATACTGCTGTCAGGAGAAACTAGGATGGAGTATGGCTCCCGATAGCGCTGAAGAAAACACAACTATCTTGTCGAACAAATATTTATCCGATTCAATGAAATCTCATTGCGGGGAGGTATCCAACGATCTCACGTTTTCTGTCGGGATAACATAAATATTATCTTAAGCCGATCGCTATATTTATTACGTCGGCATAGTGTGCGAAGATTATCGGCATTTCAGAGAAATGGCTGTTTCAATATATTTTACAACAATCTGAGAGAGTTACATTTCGATATCAATAAGACGCATATTGATTCTGTTGGTTGGTGTGCGTGCCCGCAAATGGAATGGACCTGGGGCCAATACTATAAAACGTGTACACGGGTAATTTTCAAAACGGAAACAATTAGAGTACTATAATTATAAATCCTTATGATAGGATTCGTATTAAAGATACGGGCGGCGTTGGCGGTGGGTATGCTGTTGAAATATTCACCTCCGTCAAAAACCGCCATAAACAGAAAGAAGAGTAAAATATAGACATACTTTGTAGTTATACCAATCAGAAATATGGCATAAACAGTATCTTATTGTCAAATGTTTTTCCCTTTGTTATGTAAACAAAAGCGAAAAACATTACGTTACCTGGCTTTTGTTTAGATCCGGATATGATAAACATAAATAGCGTTATTTGTTACTGTTTTCCTGATATGGAAATAATAAAGAGCGTTTATATCACTTGTGTGTGATCAACCAATAGAATTGCGCTGTGTTATGTAAACAGAAGCACAATTTCTGTAACACGAGCAGACTCTTGTTTACGTACACCATCGTACGTCTTGACGACAATATACTATTTACGCGCTGATTATGTTTGGCATATGAACAAAACTATATATATTTTAATAATCCTTCTGTTGATGGCGATTTGAACAAATATGAATATTTCTGCCGCCCGTGCCTTTAATAATCAGCCTTTTATCGTGATAATGATAATGTTATGGTCTTATAATAGGATCTGTTTAGGTTCATAATGGGCTTGAACGCACTGGTCAACTGGTGGCTCCACTATGAAAGCACATGAGTACGTGTTTCAGAAATGTTTCGTCTGTGACACGAGTTTCTGAAACTTCATTTCTTTGCAAATATCAGCACGATGGAGTCTTGTTGATTTTTATACGGATGTTAGGTACGTGGTGTAGGCGTGATCACACCACACGATGCTACCGTTGGTGCTGTCATTTCTATAGCAGAAATTAGCAAGAAATTTAGTTTATCTAGAAATAGCTGTAATGGCTAAATGTGTGACAACCAATGGTTGTATAGTAGTCCTAGTATTGACCGCTTATATGATTAAATTATAGTGGAATTACTGATAAAGGTTTTATTACAAAACAATGCCTTCAACACGCGATATTTGGTTATTGGAGCAAATGCCAATGTGGTTTCATCTGAGTTATCGTGGGATCATGGCGTCAAAATTGATAAAAACAAAATTACCAATAGAAAATTTTACCATATATAGAATGTCACCTGATACAGACCAATGTTACTCTGTAGTAATACAAAACTATTAGTTAAAATTCCTCAGTGATAAAGGGTATGTGGCATGCCACGCCAGCCGTTGAGGCATGCCAATATCCCATAATATGTCAAATATAGCGAATTATCTTAGTCGAAATATGAAATACCACGAAAAAGCGAAATAGGAAAATACAGCGAAATTGCGGAATAAAAAATGTATCGAAATGACGAAATAGCGCGAATTATGAAATAAGAAATTATTTTTATTAACTAAATAACGGAGATATTTGAAGAAGTGTTTTTGACGAAATAACGGGCATATTTGGAGAAGTTTTTTTAAAGAACATGTGGCATGCCTCAACGGCTGGCGTGGCATGCTACATACCCTATATCACTGATGAATTTTAACTAATAGTTTTGTATTACCACAGAGTAACATTGGTCTGTATCAGGTGTAGAATGTTTGGTTACTTTTTAAAGGTAGTTGTCTATTTAGTAAATCGACACAACTTGATCAGTGACTACTCAGGCATTATCCAATCTGGAAGAACGTGACACTCGTCTACTATTGGTGATAATTCCAACCACGTCGATTGTTCACTTCTTAAAAAATAAGTACGCGCAGTTGTATAAATAAACACTTCTTTCCTCGAGGGACGAATTAATCGCGATAAACAAATGGCAATCTCTCTGACAAGGTGAGCCACTAGTTATAATCTATGTATAAGAATGTGGTGTTTTGTGATACCCTTTTGGGTATAACATTAATGTGACAATCATCTACTATTGGCGATAATTCCAACCACGCAGATTGTACAATTTAATAATAACAAAAATTAAGTACGCGCAGTTGTATAAATAAACACTTCTTTACTTGCGGGACGAATTAATCGAGATAAACAAATGGCTATCACTCCGCCAAGGCGAGCACTATAGTTATATGTATAAGAATGACGTTTTTGATACCCATTTGGCTATAACATTTATGCGAATGACACTTTGAGCAATAGTATTTTCTATTCCCGACAATTATCCACAGCGGAGGGTTCCACAATACTTTAAACTGGACAACGCCGGGCCACCTTGCTAGTTTCTTATACACACAATGAACTTTCGCAAATTGGGGGGGGGGGGGGGGGATGGGGGGGGGGGGGGGGGGGGGTGTCAGCAAGGTGGAAGTTTCCAACAGTTTGAAAGATTGAGTTAGCAGTTAGAAAATTCCGATCCTATTAAGGGGTGTGCGAATCGATGGAACTCCCCATCGCAGACCACCAAAAGCCACGTCGCTGGTGTTAATTCAGTCGCGGTGGGTGGCATCATTTAGAATCTCTTCAAATACAGGCTCTGTTTGCTCACGTATTATCGCGAGGAACCATAACTAATGATAATTAATTGAACGTTCCATGTTAAAGTGGATTAGCACTAATAGCATGATACTAATGGCATCATGCTATTTACATTAATACATTTGTGGTTCTGTATAATGGATGCTTGTTTTGGGGGAATATCCATGATTAACGATCACTTCACATGGAACAATTAACAACGCACAAAAAGCATGCAAGGCAAAGTTCGCATATCGTTGTACCTAATTAGGGTGCGTTCACACAGCTCGAAATATTAGCCTGGAAAACGTCATGTCATTCTTTATACATGGCTTCTATCGCGTATTTTTTAATGATACATTTCAGAATACCGTATGATATTATTAGTTAGGTATTAAATCTCCATGTACCCCACGATGTTGCCGGAGATAACGATTTTGTCCCTATCAATAACAATGTCGCCTTAATTTAAGTGTGTTTTTCATATGTTATCCGATTAATTAACACCAATAAGAATAATTCAGTAGCTGACCTAAGGACCCGGCGTCAGGTGACGTCAAATTCGGCGTGCGAGAGCAACGTCACGATTGGTGGAAACTGCCAGTTCAAGGGTCATTCATATACCCCGATGTTTTACGTGCTCATATACCCCCGATGTTTGGCGCACGTTCTCTTATACCCCGCTGTCAAGGGTGACGGGGGACGTGGTGATTTAAACGTGGCGTTGTAGCCAATCAGATTGCTAGTTACAACCGGATGTGGGGACAAGATAGGATATTTTATTTCAATATACACGTATTAATACATAGTAAATTTACAAATATTGTATTGTATATTCTAAAAATTACAGGATAAGCATCTACGTTATTTCATGGGTTATATATTTTATATAACCCGTCTGTGTTACACTAAATCCTGTTCGGTGATTGGTCAACTGCCAACTGGCTTGAAATGGGTCACCCGTTTCATACCTCAATAATACACAGACCGGAACACGAACACGACGTCAGAAATTCTTGACATAATCTAACATAATCACTAAAAGGGGACATCAGAATACTTGGGCGTGCTTTTCAAAGTTCAGCCAAACTGCATCTGAAGCCAGTTATTTATATTGGTAACCTTATCGTTGCTAAGCGCTTGGAACTCTTATATTAGGCTGACTTTATGTGCTGCGTGGTCTAGTCTCAAATTCTCGTCATATTTTGTGAAAATCGATAAGAATAACGATCAGCTTTTTCATGGGAATAAATCATCAAAAAAACTATCTAAATTTAAGAAATGAATGTAGTGTGTGCACGTGTGTGTTATTGTGGGACATGGCGTCGTGATCGTAGAGCCACGCTACGATTGCAGGACAACGGGAGGACAAAACACCCGAGCTGCCATTCTACTCGAAAGAGGTGACGTTTCAGATAAAAACAACAACTACCAAACATCCATTACCCTGCAGGGAGCCCCACACATATATAGAAGCATATAGAAGAGTGTCGTCTGCTCATGTTTGTCTGGGGCTCTGTATGGGTGAAATTATAAAATTATTAAAGAATACAAGAAAAAAATATTAAAATTGTAAAATATTGTTAGGCCAATGCATTCTCTTATATATGCGAGGCGACCTATGGTCGACTCGCATGTATAAGAGAATGCATTGGCACAGGGTAAAAAAAATCCCGACTTACGACTGGATTTGATATGGCGGGTCACATATGTATTATGCCATATATCAAACTACCAAGCTCCATGCACCAGCATCATCTAATGTTACTACAGACAACAATCTCAATGTGGCGCTGAGGGAATTGAAGGACATGACCACGCCAGCAGCTCCCAGTGGCGGACAGAGAACCACAATCACAGAGACTCATTATATCGGCGCTGAATGTGAAGCATGTATATAGCAGCACAGCTTATGTTGAAGAAAACTGAAGACAACTGATATACACTGTATTCAACAACATTTGCTATTCAAATTCCAATTTCAAATCCTTTGAGACTTATCCGATAAACAAGCTGTGGATACATACAACCCTACCCCTCCAGTCCTAGTGCCAAGAGGATATGGTGGTGTGGCCATCCTATATAACAACCATCTGAAAGAATAATTCAGAAAACATGCTGACGATGGAAACAGAATAACACTCATAGAAGTGGTATCAACAAATCCCATCTGCATAATATATGTCTACATTCCATCACAAGGAACATCAAGAAAAGAAGAATATATATCTGTTTTAGTCGCTTGATTTCGCTTGCATTCAGGTGGGGGGTCGGAAAAAATTTGCAACATATAGGGCCTAGGGGGGGGGGTGGGTCCCCCGCGGCCGGGCCATTTTTTTAAAATCCACTTTTGGTCTTTTTTTTTCACCGATACAAGACATTTGAGTCTTGCTATGTCTTCAGTGGCCACTTAAGAATATAATAGGTATAAGATATTGGTTTTATTTGCTTTGAAACTCATTATTTCTGTTTTCATTTTAGTGGGCGTGGCACCTAAAAATGAAAAAAATTTGCACACAAAAATTCCAATTTTTTTTTTCATTCTTTTTGGTTTTTTGTGTAGTCCAAGGGTAACTAATGCCATTTTCAGCGTGATATGTTTTTACTTTTGACCGACACCCCTGTTGCATTCATCAATAGATATACCTGCATTGACACTACTGACGGAAGCCGTTTGGTGACATGGCAGCCTCAAATAAGAAGCTGGATGACCCAGACATAATGGTATAAGTTATCGAAACGTTCTTCTGCAATCCAAATCATTCAGTATGGCTAGTGGTGAGGTACAGATTGAGGCACAGATGGAGGTACGTTTGCGCATTAATTCCATGAACAGTTGGTTCAGTAAAGAAAATAAGATGGAAAGTCTCTATTGGTGACGAAAGATGAATATTTAACCTTGATTGATGAGTTGAATGAATCGAGTGCAACAAAACCTAAATCGAATAAACAGTACTACAATTCTCGAATTACGAATTTCTGAGATGTGGCGATATTGAGAAACTCATTAAGAAACGTGAAAATGAAACGTCGGACCCATCTATTTTACACACATCGATGACCCATATGATATCATCCGGCGGGCTCACATTTCAACAGGCCACGGTTGACGCAATAAAACATGTCGACCGTTGTAAAGGTGATCCTAGAAACATCATCGATGTTGTTCGTGACATGACTGATAGTAATTTATACCGGATTGCTGTGAAATCGGGAATGCTGGAAAAGCTATACAGCAGACATCAGTTTGAAATCTGTTATATGATATCCCAAGAAGGATATGTCACAGAAGAACACTATCGAATGGCAGCGATGACACGTCTGACGAAGAATACGCAACCCATCCTAATCAGTTACAGAACCGAGTCCCGAGCCGGAGACTGCCGTTGTCACTAATCGTGATGCTCAGCAATCGGTTGTCACAGACACTCCGCGTCGTAGGTCTACGAGGCGCATACGCCGCCCAGCTTATTTGGCAGACTATACGTTACCGACTCATAAGTAATATCTCGTAAACTACAGTTTCCATACGGGTGGAGAGAAAGAAGAGGTTACGCCAGTGTTAGACTGTGTTTGTGGTGAACGTTTTATGTTTGTACCCTCTGTGAGAAACCAGAGATTTGTTCCCGCCCTCTTTTCGATATTGTTTCATATTAATCAGTTCTCGTCATTTGTGTGTCTCATCATTCAACTTCCCTTTATATTCTTATTACTGGCGATCGAACTTCATCAAGCAGTGACAAAGGAATCCATATTTGTAGGGCAGGGTTTCCACAAAAGCAACGGCGCAAAGGGAAAGAAACAGTGCAAACCAACATATACGGTTGTTTTAAAGGGATACTGTACCCAAATGTTGTTGTTGGTTTCTATATCTCTGATTCGGGGAATAAGGTAACAATTTTTCCATTATTTGAAAGTCTGTTGAGTACGAAGTAGTGTTACGGATGGCAAATTTACCGGAATGCAAAAATACAAATTGTTGTCGAGTAATTTTTGTACAGTTTTCAACCAAATGTATCAAATAAAAGTTATATTATATATGCATACTAGTCCCATGTACTCATTTATGTTATTGTATCGTCACTAGTCAGTGAGTGGCTTGAGTTTTCTCCCCGTATCATCATAATGTTTCAAACGATCGTGTGTGCAATGGGTTTACTAATCCAGTATCCCTCAATTATAATTTGATTACGTCTTGTACAAGGAAATTCGTATTTTAATTTACGCCATTTTATGGCTCCAGCCATAAATTCAATTTATATTAAATTATTAACTTTTAAAGGCACGTGAGGCCTTAGTTGTCGAAAATATTCATATTTGTTCTAATCACCATAAACAGAAAAAGCATTAAAACGCATACAGTTTCGTTCATATATACCATGACCATCACGTAAACAGCATGTTATCATAAAGACCTACTATATTTTACCTAAGCAAGAGCCTGATTGTGTTACAGAAGACAGCACAATGCTACTGGCTAATCACACACAAATGGCATAAACGCTCTTTATTAGTTCCATATCAGGAATTCACCAACAAAGAACGCTCTTTATGTTTACCATCATAATATAAACAAACACCAGAAAAGTTACTTTTTATGCTTTTGTTTACATAACAATGGTCAAACATTTGACAATAACATACTGTTTATGCGATATTTCTTATTTGTACACGGACAAAGTCTGTCTACATTTTGATGTTCTTTCTGTTTGTGGCGGTTTTTGACGGGTGGAAATATTTTCACAGGATACCCACCGCCAAGGCCAACCGTACCTTTAAATTATTAAATTTTAAGATAGCCTATTAACCTGAGCGTTTACAGAATACATCTTCGACTCAAATTACTTATGTTTCTATATATTATCGATAATTGATCGTTGGTATCACCGGAAATTTATTGAAAATGGCGTACAGTACCCCTTTAAGAAATGCTGGGCCAATCAGGTGACATTCTAGTTTGTCTGGTGCAATCAAGTAAAATGCAAGTAATAAACATTGCAAATAACTGACAATGGACAATAATAGACACCATGACATTCTAATAATAGATGATACTGTGTAGATGATATTCATGGACAATAATAGATGATACTGTGATATTCATGGACAATAATAGATGATACTGTGATATTCATGGACAATAATAGATGATACTGTGATATTCATTGACAATAATAGATGATACTGTGATAGTCATGGACAATAATAGATGATACTGTGATATTCATGGACAATAATAGATGATACTGTGATATTCATGGACAATAATAGATGATACTGTGATATTCATGGACAATAATAGATGATACTGTGATATTCATGGACAATAATAGATGATACTGTGATATTCATGGACAATAATAGATGATACTGTGATATTAATAGATGATACTGTGATATTAATAGATGATAATGTGATATTAATAGATAATACTGTGATATTAATAGATGATACTGTGATATTAATAGATGATACTGTGATATTAATAGATGATACTGTGATATTAATATATGATACTGTGATATTAATATATGATACTGTGATATTAATAAATGATACTGTGATATTAATATATGATACTGTGATATTAATAGATGATACTGTTATATTAATAGATGATACTGTGATATTAATAGATGATACTGTGATATTAATATATGATACTGTGATATTAATAGATGATACTGTGATATTAATAGATGATACTGTGATATTAATAGATGATACTGTGATGTTAATATATGATACTGTTATATTAATAGATGATACTGTGATATTAATAGATGATACTGTGATATTAATAGATGATACTGTGGTATTAATAGATGATACTGTGATATTAATATATGATACTGTGATATTAATATATGATACTGTGATATTAATAGATGATACTGTGATATTAATATATGATACTGTGATATTCATGGTTTGTCGTGAACTTGTTTTTGTTTTCATGAATGTTTTTCCTGTATACATCTCATAACTCCATACTGACTACCATTCATTGCCATTATGTCAAATCACCTGTGGCATCATCTTGACAAGTTTAAAGGCAATTTACATCAGAATTGCCATTATCTCCACCACAGAGATATTGAAAATTCATTTCAGTCAATATATAAAAAATTGCAGTCAAATTGTGAAATGACTGGAATTTTCAGTCAATTTGTAAAGTAACTGAGTGAAACAGGTATTTTATAAATTGACTGAAAATTTCAGTCAATTTACAAATTGACTGATTATGAACACTGACTGTAACTTATATAAGCTAACATAAATATGTAGCACTTTCGATAACATTATTCAAGAGACCAATACAAATTGACTTTTTTTTAGAGTGAGTGGATGCTCAAGATTATTGAAATGTTATTTCCAATTATAATGTTTTGATGTCGCAAACATTATGTGGGACTTTAAATGGATTGGTATGTTGTATCTCAGCGGATGTTTTAAGGATGCCCTAATGTGAGGAGAACCGTTCCTACGAATGGGTCCTCGATCCGTCCCTGCCAACACCCAAACACAACGTTGGCCCAACGTTGCCACAACGTCGTATTAATAGTGGAATACACCGTTGGTTCGACGTCGTTTCAACGTCGGGTGTCCGACGCCGCACCAACTTCGGCTCGTCGACGAACTACCGTCGAGTCGACGACGGGATCCGATGTCAAGGCGACGCCGACCCAGTGGCAATGGCCAATGTTGGCCCAACGATAGAAATGACGTTAGCCCAACGTACATGTATGTGTTATATCTGAGTATGTATAGTAATTCTCCGAGAAACTGTACAAACCATTCATTTCATATTCTGAGGTTCCATATAGATATCCCGAGGATAGTGCAGCATTAAAACGTTCATCAGAGTGGTGCTTCGACAATAAACGTAGGAAATATACAAGACAAGACATTGCCAATATGAGCTTATTGCGCTCATTAAAATAAGCCCGTTATGTGCTCATTTTCATGAAAATAGGCTGGTGTTATGATCTCGCCAAGACAAACTATCATGTAAAACTAAGATGATTTTAATTAAACTCAGTGAAGAACGTGAGACCGAAATAGCTTGTTCGTGTCTAATAAAATAATAGGTCGTCCATATCAGGGACCACTACAGAACGCTAGTGCAATACATAGTAACACAGCTGGCATGTAATAATAATCTGCTGGGCATGTGTATTTTACAATTAGTTTGCTATTTACACACTACAACCATCTACGACGAAGTGTCAGCAGAATTTCCAGCAAAAATGATCAGCGGGAGAGAGAGAGAGAGAGAGAGAGAGAGAGAGAGGGAGAGAGAGAGGGGGGGGGGGGGAGAGAGAGAGAGAGAGAGATATATATTTTTTTCTTCGGTTGTGGCGTATATACCCACGAGGCCGGGTGCTATATTACTATATGTATATATTTTTAATGCACATATCACATGAATAAATATCTATTCAATTCAATTCAGCTATAAAGCAGCGTTCACGTACTCGCAAATTTGTCTGGCATTTTAAAGGCATTACGATACAGAAAGCTATAATGTGCCAGAAAACAAATTCAAAAATGCTCATAAAATACACCTTTTTAACTGCAAACTACGCGAGAAGTGTAAACATTATGTAGTTCTACCTGTAGCGATGCTACAAAACTTTGCCTGTAAATTGCATACAATTATCTCGCAAAAATCAAGCAGACTGGTATTTGAAGGAAAATGTTAGCAGCACCGTTACATGCGTGGATTACGGACATGTTACTTCTCATGTCGTTAGATGTGGTAGCGATGCATGTTATTGGGCTGTTGTCGTTCATATTTCGCATGAACCATATGGTTTTCTTTGACGAAATACCCCCAAACAATTCCCGGAAAACGTGAAAAAGAAGTGTTGTCTCACTATATTCCGACCATATAGCAAATTTACTCTAAATTGTTTATTCCAAGGAAACTTTACGGATTTAAAAACAAACTATTTGCTTTACGAAAATGTCGTACATGTGCCAGTGCCATGTGTCACACTCATGTGGTTTGGGGAATTGGCACGCAAGCATTCACCACCGGCGTCGTATTTTGACGGCGACAACGCTATTCCCGAACTGATAGTTAATCAACGTCTACACTTGTATACGACGTGCTTCTCTGCAGGGACTAGGATCCTGATGTCTGGATCTGAGCTGACTCTATAATGAGCTATAAATGAAAGGTTGCAAGCTGAAACGTCACCTGCCTAACAATTAATCATTAATTTGGATACATGTGGGGATTTTAGAGACGCCTATTCGAGAAGAATGATATTCATATGAAGTAATTTTCAGTTTTATTGGTTAGTTGCCTGGTCAGCTGAAAATTTGGTACCATTATGTTTGTGAAATCGGAGGGAGTTTTGAAGTTTTGATCACACGACGGTGGTGATCGGAGACCAATTAATGCACGGGTCTGTACACGTTGTCATGTTTCGTGTGGGTCCGGGTTACGATAGGTCCACCGCCCCACTACGATGGATAAGAGTCACCTAATGTGGGACCCAGTTTACCGCGAAGTGCACCCCATGAGGGTTTGTGTAGGTGTTCGTAATGCGAGTAGTTGGCGAGGAACAATGCAGTATTGGTCAGCGATAAGAATGTGAAATACCATTATGTGGACTTTATATGCCACGAAGGCCAACTCGGGTCATAGATCGAGCCCATATGACTTTCATTATGAAAGATTAAAGAGCGTTTCTTGTTAGTATAACCATGATATGGTAGGAACACTGTCTGTCTGAGTTCTGTGAACAAATTTAAAACAGCTGGACAATCGGTATTGATCTTTTCCATAGTGTATGAAGGTGTAGATAAGTAGTTCGTGTATATATCGATTTACCGTTACCTTTTCTATTCTAAAAATGAGAACCACGTGCCAAATATCATGAAATTCAGTTGAATATTGTCCATGTTACTATGAGGAAACCCCGAACACAGCGATATCTAAGTAAAATGGGCATATCTCCATCAAAAATCATCGGACCGCGACCAAATTCGAACCTGGTCTGCATCTTCTCAAATGTGAACCACGAAACACGAAACACATATCAAGAAATTATCTTGAATTATGCTCAAGTTACCATCCGGACAATGCGAGAACAGCACTTTCTAAGTCGAAAAAGGGGCATAAATCCGTCAAAAATTATCGGACCGTGACCAAATTAGAACTTGACCTGCGTCTTCTCTTCTTACACATATCAAGAAATTATCTTGAATATTGCTCAAGTTACAATGAGGACAACCCGAAAACATCGAAAATGTCAAATAAAAGGTCGTAGACCCCACTTCCCCCGAATCGAGGTGACTTTTTGGGACATTGACTTTTATTAAGAACAAAGAATTCAAATTCTGGCAAAATTGACTCAAACAAAGTTACATGAGCCACACGCCAAGTATAAAGATATTCTTTTGTAGAATGCTCAATTTATCATTGAAACAACACAAATGTTATTTCTAAATGGAATAAAACTCATAATCAGACTTGATTACTGTGTTACAAGATCATGTTCAAATTTATAATAATGTATCAAATAAGAGATGAAAACCCATGATTGTAAGATAATCATGTGAATCACAGTAGGATTTAGATGAAATATGGCAAATATAGCACATAATGCTCAAACTTGAAACATAATAAACATATACATGACATGTCGGATAAATATATTTGATCTGACGACTCAGCACTAACTGTTTCTACAAGTAGTACTTAACTCTCAATCATCGAACTCATAACTGTTTTTTATTTGTTATATCACCGTAATGCACTGCATATGAAGGCGCCTATGATTGGAAAATAAAGTTATTCTATTCAATTATATTACATGTCAAAATAGGTTTTATGGAACAAATAGGAACGAAGTCAAATTTTATGATCTAAATTAAAACATATTCTGAATCAAAAAAATAAATGATGAAACAAAGTCATGTAATTCGCAGTGTCCGATAGTACATACGATAGTTATGTGTTGTTATATGTGTTCCTGGAATCTAGGATAAACTTACTTTCCCCAGTGATTGTAACTTCTAGGGTTAATTGTATAGATAAGCACAATACATAGAAGACAGATTATATAGTGTAGAAACACATGCACACGCATAATTAACAAGATCATATTCTTAAGTGGGTATGACTGGTAGCAACCATTGTATAAGTTAGGGTGGATAAAGCCAGTATCATTCTATAAGACAGTATATAGTGATACACGTCATATCCAAGTGTATCATGTATCTCGGACCTTATTTAAGAGGCATGATACACCAGAGGTTGGAATAACTACCCGTGCTCTGACGCGGGAGCTCACTTATCCGACAACCTTGCTACTATACCAATACCTCTGTTCTTCCGCCTATGTACTGTGCTTATCGAGAAAGACTTATACATATATAAAGTATGAAGATCTATGAACTAGTTATTGTTATCAATGTTCCCGACACGGCCAATTCAACATCTAAACCCTAGACACCGGGACACAGTATGGATGATATATATGTTAAATATAACACCTGGTGTTAAATCAACATCCTAAAATTGTATGTTTAACCAAAACATATACACAAATACACCAAAACCCTCACATGGAATTGGCAGTGGAATAGGTGGGGCCATATCAGACCAAAGCACTAATTGCTTCAAACTTACACTATAAACCTGAGATACATGACATGTGAGAATGAGTTTTTAAAAAATGTAGCAAAATAATTTTTCTGAAACACATGGAATGCAGGCAATTATTTACATATCACAGAAGGAGTGAGACTAAATTTAAGTTAAAAAATTGTTCTGATGAAACATGTGTTTTGCAATGAAAATGAGATGCATTCCGTGTAACACACTAGGAAAGCAGACAAATTTTTATAAAATAATGAGATTGAGACCAAATTCTGGATCAAAATAAGTGATAGACCCACGAAATGTAGGTAAGGATGAAATGTGTTAAATGTGACACCTTATGTTTATATTATTTAATCAAATTACACTACAAACAGGGACGTGCAGTTAAATAGGTATGACCTATCAACTTAAATAACTAATTGCCCCCCCCCCCCCATAGCCCACTGCAAAACTGAGAAACATTAAAGACTTGACATGTGTATAACAATTGGGTTGATGAAACGCATGGAATCTAGGAAAAACTTAAGTATCGCAGTGAGAATTGTCTGTTGTATGTGCACAAACTAGTACCAAATTAGTAATAAAATGAAATACACACAATCAATGCCTAGTCGTAAACTAATGGCCGCCCAAATGGGCAAAATGGAATGAAATTAACAATTTGTGGAAAATTGTATAGCTAGTCCCACAAGACTCTCGAATTATGCGAGAAAGAATGATTTCAGAGTATAAGGGAAACTTTTGATAAAATATGCATGACTTATCTCTATAATGTATCTCACGAGAGAGCAAGTGAAAGTAGGGTTAAAGCAACGGTTCAATCTGGACTTTTTTGGCGCCAGAAACAGAAAAATAACGCAGTTTTATTTGTGCTGTTAATCTTGAATCGTGTGATACATGTGTAGTTAAACATTTAATGATTTAATATGGATTCGTTGATTCTGTTACTTTTCTATAAGCAGAGATATATGTACATGTACTCAGAGCAGTCTCACGAATGTGACCGACCCTCATTTATTTTTATATCTGTAACATCAAATCTGTCAAAATTCACAACTATAGAACAGTATGAGAGCTAGTCATAGAGTATTGGGTAAAATATATAGATCTTATTGTCCGTGTCTTAACCCTTTTACCCAACAAACCGGCCAAAAACGGCCAAATACAGCTGCAACAGCCTAAATTATCTTGGGTCTGTCTCAATAAAACCATACAAATATGGATATCATTGGAACCGGCTCATTTACCACATTGTGATGGTTACAGTTATGCCCTGTGACAATGTATTCTCTTATATATGCGAGTCGACCATAGGTCGCCTCGCATATATAAGAGAATGCATTGGTATAAAAAAAAAATGTTTTCTTACATTCTTTAACAATTTTATAATTTTTAATGTGTTAAGCCAATGCATTCTCTTATATATGCGAGGCGACCTATGGTCGACTCGCATATATAAGATAATGCATTGGCACAGGGCCGTTCTGTTGGGTAAAGGGTTAAAATAGTGGTCATAGTAACCTCCAGTGAAGTGATGAAACACACAAATATTTCGCTTTTATCACAATAATGCATGGTGGTATAATATGAACGCAATTTATCAAAATACAAAGGAGTATCATAGACTATCTTAAATAAATTCTCAACTTAACCAAAGTTGTCTACATACTTCGTGGCCAAGACTGTCTTTATGCCTGGATATTTGCTTATATTCACTAAGACCCCCATATACGCGAAACGTACTACGTTTTATGCAACCGCATAACATCTTATACATCTCCCTAATGTGACACATATTTGTTGTGTATTTCATGTGTTTATATGCATATGTTTCTGTTAAGTGCTTTGGGCTCGTCTTGATTATATATAAGAACTATTTATTATATCTGCTGCACACAATACTACAAGAAAACCATAGTCAGACATGGCAACGCCCTCAAGATCATATTATCAGGCATATATAAAAATTATTGGAGCTTTAATGTAGTGATTGTGAAAAATGTGCATATAGGTAACGGCTAGGTAGTCGATTATAATAGTTTTTTAGTCTGTATACAGTGCACATGGCTAGACAGGATGGGTAAACATTTTAAATCGGACGTGCCAAACTAACGTTTAATTCGAAATATTCACACACCATATTTACATGATTTACATGATTTATATGATATGTGTTCACAACGAGGGCATACGTTCCAATTGGTTGAAATGTTCATCGCCAAACATTCAACTTGATACACCAATAACCAGTGAAAAGTGAAATCTGGTCGAATATCACGCATTATGCCCCCTTCCCAGTAGGTGGTTCGGGCATATAGCCGAGGGATCCGTACGTTCATCCGTCCGTGCATCAGTCCGCCCGTCAGTACATTTCAGGTTGTAACTCTCGAGTGTTAATTATCGGATTTCGTTGTCCTGTGGCAGGCGATAGCACTGGTGGGGGGAAAGGATCCACTTACACCACGTGTTTCGTCCATTTATTTCTACCAGAGTTATGGCCCTTGTTTGACATGGAAATTTGTGAACTGTTATCACCTTGTCACTTGGGTATTAATTGTCCGATTTCGTTGTCCTTTGACATGGTGATAGCACAGGTTGTGGAACGGATAAACATATACTACTCGACCATTAATGTTTGCCAGAGTTACGCCCTTGTTTAACCTGGCTATTGTTGAATTTTGTGTCCGAAAGAACACTTCACTTGTAACTCTGTCAGGGTTCATCGGAAGTGAACGTTCCTTGGTGTGGTGATATCACAGGTTTAGGGGGGGGGGGGGGTCACCCAGATACTACGGGCTTTGTCCATTCATTTTAACCAGAGTTATACGGTCCTTGTTTGACTTGGAAATTTGTGCATTCTGCGTCCGAAAGAATATTTCATCTTGAAACTAGGACAAGGATAATCGGATTCAGTTGTGCTTTATTATGGTGATAGCACAGAATACCCGCTTCTTGGATTTAGATATCTATCTAGTATTGCCCACTCTCTGAACTGAATTTCATGGTGTTGCACTTGTTGTATTGTAGCATCATTTAGAAGAATGTTAGGGCTCGTATAATTTGCTCACAAATGGCCAATGCAGATGGACATGTTGGACAGTTCAAAGAGAAACGGGCGGGTTACCAGAAACACGGGTCTTTTTTGTTTGGCCTACGGTTGAAATGAATCTTATTGTCATATTGTAAAGTTCAAGCTGGATTCGAGGAGATCAGCTTCTCTCAATCTCTACATTATAGCGATCGTCTAATCTACATATAGTTCTATTGTAAACACATATACATGAGTGATCCTCACGCAAGGGTCACAAGAGGGAGTGCAATACGTTAGCCGGCCAACGGGTTCTTTCAATCATTTTGACAGGCGGACCTTGCACCATCTTAGAGACGAGGACCCAGTAGAACAGCCAACTGAGTTTGATCAAATGGCTGGCATTGCACCCTCTTCCAGGCGACGAAGCAGTGACAAGCATGATACCACAACTTATACATACAGTCAGAGTCCCCGCTCTATTGAAAAGTGCTTGTGCTGGTATACCAGACTCTTCTTTGAAGAGGGCTTGAGCTATTTGTTTCCCATCGAATAGTGCTTTCTGTTGATCTCTCATATTTTATTTGACAATTTTTGACACAAGCGTATCTGTGAATAATTGTAAAGTTGTAATGTGATGTTTATGTTCTAGTCATTTGTTCACACACCATGAAAACATTATTTTCACATTAAATAAATACATATATGCATAAAATGATTGCAAAAGCATAATCATAGGATAGTGTCGAAAGACAATTAGTGCTTGAAAGTCACTATCAGTTGCTAAAGTCACTATTGTTTATTGAATATTTGTGATGACAGACCTTTTTATCTATATCTATATTTGCGAATATCTGTCTGTCTGTCTGTCTGTCTGTCTGTGTTCTACAGAAATTCACAGGGGACCATCTAGATGATGCCAAAGGGGTCTACTAGGAGTAGCTTTTTACGAGAAAGATAATGGTCGGGGTTAGAATTTTCTAAAGTGACGCCGTTGTTATCAGGGGCAGAAAAGGGGAGGGTAAAAAAAAAAAAAATTGTCGCCGATGGTCAATAAACTTATATATAATGATCCCCATGATATGAGGAATCTAATGGTGTGGTTTAAATATGGCAAAAGTCGCACAGTTTGCGTCAGGGATGCCCGGAAGGGGGAGGGGCAGATTTTTTTTCTGTCGCCGATTTCCACCAAACTTATATATAATCATCTCCATGATATGAAAAGACCAACGGTGTGGTTTAAAAGTGGCGTCGTTCGAGTCAGGGATGCACGGAAGGGGAGAGGGGCACCAAAATTGAAAAACTAATTTTAGCGCCGATCTCCACCAAATTGATATATATTCTTCTTCATGATATAAGGAATCTAATATTGTGCGATTTAACAACGCCAAACCCATGATATGAAAAAACCAACGGTGTGGTTTAAAAGTGGCGTCGTTCGAGTCAGGGATTCACGGAAGGGGAGAGGGGCACCAAAATTGAAAAACTAATTTTAGCGCCGATCACCACCAAATTGATATATATATATTCTTCTTCATTATACAAGGAATCAAATGTATGCTTTAACAACGCCAAATTGTTGTCTTTTGGTTGAGAGATTGGGAGGGGTGGGCACTAAATTTGATAATAATTGGTTTAGTCGCCGATTGCCACCACACTTATACAAAATCATCCCTATGGTATGAGGAGTCTAATGGTGTTGCTTATATCTGTAAAATGTGGCCTCATTCGAGTCAGGGTTGCATTGAAAGGGACAGGGGCACCAAAATTGATGGTCAATTTTTTTGCGCCAATTTCCACCAAATTGCACGTTCTTATCCAAGATACGACGAATCTAATCGTGTGATTTAAAGACGCCATAGTGGTGCTGTTTGTTTGTGAGATGGGGTGTGGATTGGCATCAAATTTGATTAAAAAAAATTGTTTAGTCGCCGATTATCACCAAACGTATACACAATCATCTCCATGATATCAGGAGTATAATCGTGTGGTTTAAGGATGTCATAAGTTGGGCCATTCGAGTCAGTGGTGTATAGAGATAAGAGGGACACAACAAATTATATCTATATGTCTAGTGCCGATTTCCACCAGATTGATACATATTCTTCTCTGTGGTACACAAAATTTGTGCCCTATGGGTGAGAGATATGGGGACCTTAAATTTGATACGAATTTGTATACTCGCCAATTTTCACCAATTTCATATATTTGCATATCTAATGAGTCTTAGTGTGTGCAACTTGAGACTGAAATAGGGACGGGAGGGTCACCAAGACTGATACAAAATATTTTTAGTACTAATTACCATCAAATTCAGACACGTTCTTCTCAAATGATACAAGAAATCAAACCGTGCTGTCTGTCTGTCTGTCTTTCTGTCTGTCTGTGTGCGTTCTATATATAACTTTACGCGGTACAATCGAGATGACACCAAGGCGTTCTAAGAGGGGTAACTGTTTACAAGGAAGATAACGGCGAGGGTAAACATTTTCTAAAATGACGCTGTTGGTGTCAGGGGAAGAAAAGGGGGAGGTCGGCAAAATTAAAAATATATCGTGAAATAGTTTTGTCACCGATTTCCACCAAACGAATACATAATCACTTTCGCAATATGGTGTTGTTCGAGTCAGCGTTGCATCAACAATTGATTAAATAAGCTATTTGATATATTATTCTTCTCTATGATACGAGGAATATCATCGTGTGATTTAAAGACGTCAAATTGGTGTCGGTTGGGTGAGAGATATGGGTCATAACTATTCTCATAATTTGTTTAGTTATATATATATAATCTTCGCCAGTATATCATGCATCCATGAGTCTAATGGGAGTGGTTTAAATATGCCAAAAGAGGCAAACGCTGGTACAAGTTTATTTGGCACCAATTTCCACCGAATTCATACACGTTTTTCTCTAATGATATACCATGAATTAAATCAAATTTGGTGTCGTTTGCGTCGCGGATGGCGAGCGGATATGCACTTTCATTGATAAGATTGCTATTCGCCTTTATCCACATATAAGTTATATACAGTCATCCAGGCCATCTCCATATCATTTTAAGTAGTTTTGGATGTTCACATTTCACAATCCCGACATATGGTGACCCACTTAAGTCACTTGAACAATTATATCTTCTTAACTGTCATATGTATATGGGAATAGCAATCAGGGCATTCACGAAATGAGCTAGCAAAAGAGATTCACAGAAGAAGCATTAAACGTATATTTATCATTCTATTGAAGAGATACATATATTCGTGCAAACTGAGAGACACCGAACCGTCAGAGGATTGCATATATATTATAATAAAATTGAGTCTGTTCCATTCAACACAGTTTCCACAAAAAAGTTAGTATTTGTCAAGAGATATGGAAGGCCTGTTCAAAAATAGTGGTCACAGTGTGCAGTCAAATATAGTTTCTTCTGATATACAAGAAAATGCAGTTAGTAGCATAAGACTTTTCAGGATCCTCCCAATACTGCACATCTGACAATGGTTTTATAATAGATTCCTCGACTGACATAAACAACTCAAAATCTCGCTCTGTGTCTGGCACATGTAGCTAATATTTATGCGCATCAACATTTCGTTTAAACAGAGAATATTTAGCCATACATAGCACCATGCACAGAGGAGCACCTAGAAATTTCTTTGAAACATCTGTATCTTCATGTAGATAGCCAGGTGTCCTCGAGAACTTAGTTCAACCCACTAAATTGATTGATACATCTTAATATTTAAAACCCAATTATCATCTTTTATCGAACTAATGTGTTTGTGATGTTCATGTATCATATTATAACGTATAATGTATACGCAGTTGTATAAAAATACATACTTCATTATTGTTGGAACAGTTTAATCGCGACAAACAGAATGACAATTGACAAGGTGAGCCACTACTTATATCACATGACTCATGATGACTGTAATAATAATGTTTTATGATGCTATTTGAATATACCATTTATGAGAAAACGTGTAACACTTTTAAGCAAAAGCATTCTCTATCCCCGACAAATATCCACAGCATACAGAGGTTTTCTCATCGCATTAACCTGAGAAACGCCGGGTAACCCTGCTAGTAGTTTATAAACTCATTACGTATTTGATGTCTGATCAATTTCTCGGGCATTTGAACAGTGTTTTTCGTCATATTTTTGTACTCATTTCTAGTCACTTTATATGTAAATATATCTTATTTACAATGGTTCCAATTCTTACTTGTTCGAAGTAAATTTGAAATATTTTGTTTCAGAAAGATTTGGTATAGTTCAAAAATAATACTCTGTATATTTTTAGAAAGTACACACGTGAAACAACAAATACCGTAATAAATATAACAAATAATAAATTTAACAAATAATAAATATAACAAAGTGAATAAGTATTGACATATAATTTGAATAATTTATACACATAGTTTATATAAAAGTTGTGTATGAGATATTTCGCTATTTAATTTGATATAAAACCACTGCACAGTGAAATGTTAGATAGCTTAATTGAATTGAAATATATATTTATTTTGAGCCTTTTATATTTCGTTTTATTGACGATTATTATGTTAGTTGATTTTCGAGTTTACGTTTTTGTTGCCACAGCATGTGATATTGAAATAGAAGAATTATCTCGTAGTGCGTTTGTAGATTGCGATTTTGTTATGAATCAAGCCAATACGTGCTCTGTGTTGAGGTCTGAAGCTGGTAAGACGGCGTAATCGCGTTATTCAACACTTGGTCTCAAGTTGACATACTGGAATGTCGGCACTCATCGTGTCAATGGATCCAGATCTGCTTTATTCTCACATCCAAATCAATCCTGTCGCGGATATTGATAAATATAGAATATGTAGCTAGTGTCGTCGCTTAAACTGTTTATGTCCGTGAGGGGGATTTGAGCATCTATTGGGCGAGGCTCTGCCGAGTCCAATAGATGCCAAATCCCCCGAGCGGACATAAACAGTTTAAGCGACAACATTAGCTACATATTTTATTTATCCATCGCACAAAACTTGCCTTTTGTGAGGTAAATCTGTCATTTCCCGTAGTTTTACATTCGTTACTTCGATGACGCCATTACATTTATTAGGTCAAGCAAACTAATTAGCATTCATGACGTGGGAAAACCGGAGTGCCGCTTAGAGCGAAATAGTTCGTTGGTCTTCTTACAGTTATTCTAAGCAGATCTTGTTCTGATGATTTATAGATGTTTTAGAGCTAAAACATATATCATTTAACGAATTATTTTAGTGAATTGTGCACGATAAAAAGGTTCTGAAATCACAATGACGTCATTAAGGCCGGTTGACGTCCCTAGTTACCTGCACAATTTGCATATCAAATTACGTCATACAAGTAGTACTAACCTAATAAAGCTACGTTGACCTAATAAAGCTACCTTGACGTAATAAACGTAACGTTTATTAGGCAGGCTTTATGTAGGCAATAGTGATAGTGAGCGGTGGATAAACAGAATTATGTACTACAATAATCATAATTCACAGCATAAATAAACACAATTGAGATATTTTTTACATGTGACCCCCCCCCCCCCCGGAAATATAGCATGGTGGATTTAATAACCCTCATTACTATTATCAAAACCGCAACCACCATATCAACTGGCAATAGCAAGCCCTGATGCACCGTACACAGTCCGAATATGTTACCCGAGCTTGTTAGCGATCGCAAATATATCGAAACCAGGAAGTAGATGCTTTATTCTTGCCCATGTCTTGAAACACGAATCTGTTCATGATAACAACGCATTAACCTGATAACATTCAGCATATCATCTGAAAAATCATCATTGCGGACAGCTCCATGTGTTACATTCAAAATAATAAATAATACATATTTGGTTGAAGTATTTGATAATAAAATGTTGACGTCATCGATGCACATCCATATCATTGGCGCGTTGATAAGCGACGCGTAACAAGATACTACCCATTCACAATATGTTGCTGAAGTGAGCAGCTTTGTATTCTAGAATGGATAACTTGTCTATTGTTACGTTGCAGAATATTATATTTCTATTAGATTGTGATCAAACCACTGCGATGTTTACTCAATTCCGCGTATAAAGTCCTCTCACGGGAGAGAAAATACATTATCATTTGTCACACTTACTTCAACTGATTGGAACGTTTATTACCTTGCCTAATGCGAACATATTTATGTGGCGTTTCAATCCCATAGACTGGCCCAACTGGGATGATTTTCATGAGCAATATCTGTTTTCATATACCCAGGGCACAATCATTGCAAGAACAAACTTATCTACGCGACGCAGGTAACTATTTGCTTGTTCGTGAAAAATCACAAGTAAGAACAAAACAAACAGCCAGTTGGTTCTCTGCCACAATGTTCAGTTCTTCAAAAAGAACCAAGCATATAACATGTTGGTTCTTCTCAATTGCATATAGTTTGGTTCTTCAATCTCATCCATCGGAACCAAATCACTCGGAACCCGGGGGTTTAATTTTGTCCATATTGTGCATTCAAATGGTTCTTTATTAATTGATTGGTTCCCCGAAAAGAACCAAAAGAAGAGGCAATATCGGGGTGTTTTACTCTAGTCATTTGCTGGTTTGGGTTGTACCACAAGGGCTATACATGGCGTAAGATTGTTGTATCTGTGGTGTAGTGGACATGTGGCTATACATGGCATAAGATTGTTGTATCTGTGGACTGTGGTGTAGTGGACATGTGGCTATACATGGCGTAAGATTGTTGTACATGTATCTGTGGTGTAGTGGACATGTGGCTATACATGGCATAAGATTGTTGTATCTGTGGTGTAGTGGACATGTGGCTATACATGGCGTAAGATTGTTGTATCTGTGGTGTAGTGGACATGTGGCTATACATGGCGTAAGATTGTTGTATCTGTGGTGTAGTGGACATGTGGCTGTCATTAGCATACTATGGACATAACTTCTACGTCGACAACGGTTCTGGGTATTGTATTGTAATGCACTAGATAATTGATTATAGTAAAATAGTGGCTATAACAGGGGGGGGGGGGGGGTCGGACAAAAAATTCAGGCACGTATGGCATTTTTTCCCTTTCGATCATTTTTTGTACCCACCCACCCCCACCGCCAAATTTTTTTCCGTTTTCGGCATTTTTTTCCGACCATTTTTGGACACCCACCCCCCCTTTTAACACTAAAACAGAGATTTGCGGGGGGAAATTCACTGTAAACAGCTGTATATGAATTTCTGTGCATACTATTTATCATGGATGTTAACATGGACATGTAAATAGGAATGAGTCATTTTGAGGTCATTCGGCCAAAAAAACATGGCTGCCAGCGGCCATCTTGGATTTCAAAATTTGCAACAAAATACAACACGATAACTGCCTGCAGTCAGTTTACCAGTTAGAATTACATTATTTCTCTCATTCAAAGTGGTTTTGAAACCCAACTCATTGCCAAAACACTAAAAAACAAGCAGGAAATTTTTTTTTTAGTTGCGGAAAAAATTGCTTGTTGGTGGCTTTGACCACCCACCCACCCCGGCATACGTGCCGGAAGAAATTTTTTCACCCCCCCTGGCTATAATAGAATGAAATTGGCCCCCATATTTGTCATCCGACATCAGGTGGTAATTTGCATCGCTTACGAATGTAATTCTTTTATTTATCTGTTTCAAAAACATAAACTCGAAAATCAAGCGAACATAATAATCGTCAATAAAACAGAATATAAAAACCGAAAAATAAATGTACATTTCAATTCAATTAAAATATCTAACATTTCACCGTGCAGTGGTTTTAAATCAAATTAAATAGCGACATATCTCATACGCAACTTGTATATGTGATCCGCCATATCAAATTCAGTCGTAAGTCGGGATTTTTTTTACCCTGTGCCAATGTATTCTCTTATATATGCGAGTCGACCATAGCTCGCCTCGCATATATAAGAGAATGCATTGGCCTAACAATTTTTTACAATTTTAATAATTTTTTCTTGTATTCTTTAACAATTTTATAATTTCACCCACACAGAGCCCCAGACAAGCATGAACAGACGACACTCTTCTATATGCTTCTATATATGTGTGGGGCTCCCTGCAGGGTAATGGATGTTTTTTATTTTATGTCCTAAAAATTGTCAGAAACATTTATTTAAAAAAATGATAAAAAATTGTTAGGCCACTGCATTCTCTTACATATGCGTGGCGACATATGGTCGACTCGCATATATAAGAGAATGCATTGGCACAGGGTAAAAAAATCCCGACTTACGACTGGATTTGATATGGCGGGTCACATATATACTATGTGTATAACTTATTCAAATTATATATCGATACTTATGCACTTTGTTATATGTATTATTTGTTAAATTTATTATTTGTTATATTTATTATTGTATTTGTTATTTAACTTGTGTACTTTCTAAAAAATATATAAAGAGTATTATTTTGAACTGTACTAAATCTTTCTGTAATAATTCAAATTTACTTCTAACATGCAAGTATGGGAATCTTTGTAAATAAGATATATTTACATATCAAGTGACTAGAAACGAGTACAAAAATATGACGAAAAACATAGGTCAAAAGCCAGAGAAATTGATCAGACATCAATACGTAATATTCAACGGTAGTGACATTAGCAACTGTTAGTGACATTCAAGCACTTATTGTGTTCGTCCCACAGTCTCCTAGGAGTATGCTTTTGCAACCCCTTTATCCATATATACATTCATTCAATGTGAAAATATGTTGTTTTCATGATGTGTGAACAAAAGACTAGAACATAAATATCACATTACAACTTTACAATTATTCACAGATACGCTTGTGTCAAAAAATTCAAATAAAATATGAGAGATCAACAGAAAGCACTATTCGATGGGGAAAATATCTCAAGCCCTCTGCAAGGAAGAGTCTGATATACCGGTACAAGCACTTTTCAATAGAGCGGAGAATCTGATGTGTAATTTGTGGTATGATGCTTGTACAACTGAATCGTCTAGGAGAGGGTGCAATGCCAGCAAGTTGATCGAAATCAGTTGGCTGTTTATCGGCTCCTAGTCTCTAAGATGTGGCAAGGTCCGCCTGTCAAAATGATTGAAAGAACCAGTTGGCCTGACTAACGTGTTTAAATTTCTCTTGTGAACCTTGCCCGAGGACCAAAGATGTATATATTTGTTTACAATAGAACTAAATACAGCTTAGACGATCACCAGAATGTAGAGAAGCTGATCCGTGGGCCAAAAAACGAAATGACCTGTGTTTCTGGTAAACCGCCCGGTCCTCTTCGAACTGCATTTTCATTTTTATTTATTAACCCTGCTTTAGATTGCTCTCCCGCATATACAATGGAGAGATAATTCGTACATCTCTTATCAAGTGTCCCATATCCTTTGCAATCATTCTTTCTCGCATAATTCAAGAGCTTGTTCAGTCTTATAGAACTAACTATTAAATTTCCACAAATTGTAAATTTCAATCGATTTTGTCCATTTAGGTGGCCAATTTGGGACAGACCTTCTATCGATATGGTTTACGACTAAGCATTGTATGTGTGTATTTTATTTTATTACTAATTTTGTACTAGTCGGTGCATCTACCACAGAAAATTTTCACTGTGCTATGCAAGTTTATTCTGGATTCCATGCGTTTCATCAACTCTATTTTTGGTACATTCTTGTCAATTCTTTAAGGTGTCTCAGTTTTGCAGTGGGATATTGGGGAAAACATCTAGTGCTTTGAGTTGATAGGACATACCTATTTAACTTACAAGTCCCCGTGTGTGTAACTTGATTACATATAAACATAAGGTGTCATATTTAACAAATTTAATTTAATTCCTTACCTGAATTAGATGATTTCCCTACATATCATGGGATCCATCACTTATTTTGATCCAGAATTTGATCTCATTCTCATTGTTTTATCATAATTGTATCTTCTTTCCTAGTGTGTTATACAAAATACATCTCAGTTTCTTTGTAAAACAAATGTTTCATCAGAACAATTTTAAAAATAAATTTAGTCTCAGTGTTTTCTAAGTCCAAAAGGGGCACAACTCCGTCAAAAGTCATCATACCGTTACCAAATTCGAACTTGGCCTGCTTCTTCTCAAGTGAGAACCACGTTATAAATATCAAGAATTTCTGTTGAATATTGTTCAAGTTACCATGAGGACAACACGAAAACGGCGATTTCTATGTCGAAAAAGGGTCATAACTCCGTCAAAAATCATCGTACCGTTACCAAATCCACACATGGCCTGCGTCTTCTCAAATGTGAACCAAATATCAAGAAATTCTGTTGAATATTGCCCAAGTTACCAACAGGACAACACGAAAACAGCGATCGCTATATCGAAAAAGGGGCATAACTCAGTCAAATATCATCGGACCGTGACCATATACGAACTTGGTCTGCGTCTTATATGTGAGCCAAGTACCAAATATAAACAAAATTTTGAATATTGCGCAAGTTATCATGCGGACAACGGTGGGCGGGCGGACGGACGGACATATGGACGGATTATAATAGTCATCCGAAATTTTTCGGGGGACATATAATCATTGTTGAGTAGTTCCCAATTGACATTTTCAGATACATTTCAACAAACGGCCATATGCCGTTTGTTGAACTTATTGTCTGAACATTTCCCACAAATGAATATGAATCATGCACTTGTATTATCTACTCGGCGGTCTGTCGTCTGCTTCCATATATGCCACCACCGTCGTTTTCGGTTGATCTATGAGCCTATAATAGATCGATCAGTAGACGAATAACATACTGTATAATTCCGCGAAGCGGGTTATAAAAGTATGTTATTCGTCTACTGATCGATCTATAGGATCATAGATCAACCGAAAAATGACGTTGATGGCTTATAATTACAACGATAACACTTTTATTTTCAACTACATGCATCTACAATTAATCCATCTCAGAAAATTAATTGCCACAACATGATTTTCCGTTGGAGATCTCAGAATTTGTTTGATGGGCCGAAAATAAATTGGTCGAAATTGTCAACGACCAAGCAAATTTTCAGAAAATAAATCTTTACACCTCAAATTCCTCAACTCCAATTTTCAGCAATAAACTCTCCATGATAACAAACATTACTTGTTTTGCTACGATTTACGTTTAAAATGACTCAATAACAACTCAATAATTATCAACACACACAGAGTCGAATCCGAAGCGATTGGATAGCGATTATTATTAACTCCAGAATCCATCCCGATGTAATTTGTAAACAAATGCCCTGGTCACATCTAATGTTCTCGTGACAAATGCCATGTCATTACCATTGTTATGAAGCAGAAAAAGGTTAATAGGGTTGTAATCAGGTAACACATTTTATTTATTCCCAATAAAATTATCCATGTTCATCAGCCTGTTGATCAGTTTGATTCATGATAATTAGTGTTCACAGTAACTATACACGTTGTCATGGATGTTCGTTCGAAAATTGGATAACTTAAAAACGCGGCACGAATTTTGAGTGTTCAGTCGAGCGTTGCAAAAACATGAATACGGCTGAAATGAACAGACATAAGTATAGTATCGTGTCCGTAAGAAGCAGAAACATGCAATATAGACATCAACTACTCTTTCAAATGTTTCTAGCATTGAGTTTTCGAGTTGTTTTTTCACTGAAATTATAATGGAATTATCGTTCCGCGCTTTCGCGTCCGGGGCGTCGTGTGGGGCGCCGGTTATAGACTCGCCCATTTTAAAGTGTAACTACGCGACGTGACTCGTCTACTGCAACATCTACGCATTGATATATCATGTCACGTGCTAGCCTCTCGACCAATCAAATGCCTGCATTTCGACGAAAATAAAAGTAGTTGTAATTGTATCCTAGACACTCTTCAAATGAATAGTAGACTATTCTAACGTATCGTTTTATAACTGTGTGATATAAGCATAGACAATAAAGGGATAACCCTCTTCCTCAATGCATAGACATAATTTAGCGCTCAAATATGTTCGTTTAAGTTTTGGCTCTGGACCATGTAAAGTGCTTATATAAGTATATCATGTGCTATAGTTACCTGCATACATTGTCACCGGAACGTGTTAAAATAACGAATAATTCAGGATTTAATTAATTAATATTTTAGACACAATAGAGACGTATGTATGACATAAATGTTGGCATAATCCTATTGAACATGCGTGCGTATATACTTAATAAGATTTACACATATGGTGTTATAATAGCAAACAGTCGAGTGCGTCGGTGGGGGGGGGGGGGGCGGATCAAAGGGTCTTCATATTTAGAATAGCAAGTGGGGATATGGGTGGTGCATGGGCGCTTGTGGTAGTTTGTCCGAGTTACAGTCGAAATAAATAATGTTCTGGTCATATATACTCAATACCGTAGCATTATCACGCCCGCGTGTATACTGTAGGCCAAACATTAGAAACATGTGGGCTGATGGGACTTTTATAAATAGAAAATTGTTTTTTCCGGTTTATTTTTTAAAAGTCGAACTGCGCGATCAGGAGGCCGGTCACCGATAAAAGGTGTAGTTGGGAATTTCAATTTCGTATATAAACTTTATTGTCCTTTACATTATTATGTCAATAATGTTGATTTTTGGTTTGTGACAAGCTATGTCAATTACCAATAAAAGAAATTTAAAAGATAATGTGTAAATCTTATATTTCAACTTTTATATATATTTTTCGTTCTGCAGCCCACTGATGGATGTGGTCGGAGACGGCCGAGTCGGCCGCCGGTTCGTTAATTAGGTGCTGGTTGTTATTGTTATTTTAACGGAATTCTGAGTTGGTCATTCGCGAAACCAATATATTTTATATTCTATAATTAAAATCATGGGTATATAATATGATCTTGTTTATGGATATTGTAGGAAGGCTAATCTGGCCGTGTCAAATTGAGCTATAGCGATGGATTTTCTCGCAGGACAACACATTTCGGGTTTTCGTGGGGTGTGTATCCGCTGGATGTCTTATAGTTGCAGTATGTAACAATTATGACCGCGTTAATTGCTTTCGGTGTTTAGGTATGAACAATGGCTGGATCATGCACTCTTGGCGGGAACACAATACCTCCGATTTTTGTATCCGCATTTAGAAGCTTTCTGTTGTGGTCAATGAGAAACCTGCAGTAATAAGCCGTAGTTGTTTGTAATAATTCGAAGGATTAGTTGTTTTAACGGAATTCTGAGGCGGTGAATTGATGTAACCAATATATTTTATATTATAATTTATATTTATGGCTAATAATATGATCTTGAGGTCGTTACCATTTCTGATTATGGTTTTTTTGTATAGTTATGTGCTTGCAATGCGGTGGATGATATAAATGGGATTGGTATTGTGCTTCAGGGAGGTTCCAATATCAATATATTATTATACGTGTGTAGAACTTTGTGCCGAGGCATGACGATTTTGAATTCACAGCCTTCAAGTTCAGTCAATTCAAGCAAGTAAAACATACAACGCAGCAGTATTTATTCTGATTATCAAACAAGGCAGATTGTCGGGTTGGTGGGGTTGCTTTGGCAAGATAGTTTTGATTCCAATCACGCGTATTCAAAATAATTCGCAACGAAATAAGCAAATAATGATTTGGGGCGTAGCACGCTTCTCTATTATTTTAGCTGCCGATTCATTATACATTACACAACGTTTTACCCATTTCCATAATAGCGTATCCGTTACAATATAAACAGCGTTTTAACTTCGCTATTTGCTGTTCGTCTCGCTGTGACCAATATGTTTGCGTATCTTTAATCACGATGTAACACACATCGCATACATTTAGGGACATGACAATCTGCGGGATGGGATGGAATATGGAATAGAATGACAGAATTTGAAATTACGTGGAACGGCCGATATCTCGAGGAACACAGCACATAGATGGCTCCTTTTGGTGTCTAACGAAAGGCCGATATTCGACCCAGCCACACAAATTAACCCCGTTTCAACTAAAGTTTCAATATATGATCTACGATTGACCTAACATAACATTGTCGTAATCAAGGCCGTGAACAGCGTGGAACAGCTGTAAATGTGCATTTTATAGCGATAACGATATGCCCACAAGCAAACTTGGTAGTAAAATGAAGTTTACCATCTATTGCACAACAGAAACCTATTAATTCGAGCGAAGCGATGATATATGTACATCTAGAGACCTATCAACCCAACCATGCTAAGGTGCCACGAAACATGGAAAACTGCGGTCGACATCAATGCTTAGAATTTAGATTTCTCGATGAATACGCTAGCAAACAATACGTATTAGGTCTCAAATGACGCAGTGTAATACTGCGCATTCGGTTTTAGCTACAATATGCGGCTATGCCTAAGTGGGAGTTGTGCGACTTCGCGCATTTACTCGCAACAAGGGTGTGCGTCTTTATCGAGAACATCTGAGAGCAAGCTTCTAAAATACTATATATGCATTAATAACCCGTTATAATACTTGAAATATCTACAGTATATAGACGTCGATAGTTTAATTAAAATATTTACTTTTATGCATTTAATTGACATACACTTAACCAATTTCAATCGCTACCTTGTGGCGATCTCGTTTTAACATAAAGCGTATCGACTTACAGTAGCAGTTAATTAACAAAGCTTTTTCTCGGGTTGGGTGTCTTCTCCCGTTTGACATGAGTCTAATTTGCTGTAGCAGATTTCGTGAAAATAAATAAATCCAATCAGCTTTTATCCGGGCTTTGGACCGGCAGACATGGTCTGGCAGCTTTAACCCTTTACCCAACAGAACGGCCCTGTGTCAATGCATTCTCTTATATATAAGAGAATACATTGGCTTAACACATTAAAAATTATAAAATTGTTAAAGAATGTAAGAAAAAATGGTAAAAAGTGTTAAAAAATTTTTTTGTTTAGGCCAATGCATTCTCTTATATATGCGAGGCGACCTATGGTCGACTCGCATATATACGAGAATGCATTGGCACATGGCATAACCGTAACCATCACAATGTGGTCAAGGAGCCGGTTCCAATGATATCCATATTTGTATGGTTCTATTGTGACAGACCGAAGATATTTTAGGCTGTTGAAGCTTTATTTGGCCGGTTTTGGCCGTTTTGTTGGGTAAAGGGTTAAAGTTTTTTTTTACCTGGTGACTAGACATTGCGCTTGTGTGGCATGTACATATATTTGTTTACAGCACAACTTGCTTCTACGTTTTAAAGTTTACAGTGCTTGTGCTAGGTTTTTGCACCTATTTTAGCAATCGAGCTCGATCAGTTGAGACTCGGCACAATTACTCACATTGCAGGGGAGTGTGTGACTTTTGAATTTGAATTGTGTTTGGGGTGGGGGCTAGCCCCGGATGGTCGAATAGACCGATAGGTCTATTCCTTCACACCTCATATCTTTGCCTTTAATTCTTTTTCTTTCCTTTTCCCTTCTTCCTCTTTGCAGGCGGTGGTGCAGAGGAGTTGGCATCCGAATGAGAGGTGGCAGAGGTGTGGGTGTAAGATTTGTCCTCAAAGGTGTACTGAATGGGTCCCACAGCTGGTTCGCCTGCGTCAGAGCCTGTGTAGATTTTTGCTTTTCGGATGATGTATTCGTCTGCCCTGGTGAATTGCTAATTTCCAAGGGCAGCTCCGACTGATAATACATTTCTTTTTTCAGGCGGGCGAATTTCTCAGCTTGTGTCTCCTCGGCTGGTGGAGACTCCGGTGGTGGAATTCCGGAGTCTCCGGAGTGAAGGAGGACTCAGTGGATCCGGGGTCTGTTCACTGGAAGCTGAAATGGTTCGGTTTCCCGTCTCCATCTATCGCGTAGCGATGTTGATGTTAGTTGAAGAAGCGGTAGGGGGTGTCTTTGTGATTTCAGTCTCCCCCTGTGCAGCTGGTGGTGTTGCTGTCCGCCTCTTCGAACGCCAAGCTTCCATTCTTCTCGCACCGCGTCTTCGCAGCGATGGGGTCTTCTTCCGTCGCATACGTTTGTTCTTGCTGGTAGCCCCTCCGTTGGTGGTGGGTTGCTGGTGGGCTCCAGCATCCGGGCTATCCCCAACAGACGGTCCTGAAAATGACCGTGATGGCGTAACCCGGAATTCCAGAAAAAGCTCCACGTGGCTGCCCGACCTGCGTAAAGTCCAGGTCAAGCAGGGATCCACGAGGAGTGAGCTGAGTACGTGCCTGAATTCAGCGGAGATTATAGACGAATCCATTGTCCAGCTGAAGTCAGTAAACCGATCGCCGAACGGGCAAAGTGCGGGAGCGCTCAAGCCAGGACGTCCGATCCCACCGGCGATCGGAACACGAATGTAATGATGAGTGTGTGACTCTGCCCTTTGGGACTTTTCGGGTCCTATTCAGATTACCCTATCTTTAAGCCATTTTTTTTGGCGGTTTATGAATTTTGTTCCGAGTGATTGCAATGGGGTCGCTAATTAATATTGCCTGATTATCGGTATGTTTGTACAATCTGCCAGGATGCCCTGATGTGTTCCTGGCTTTAAAGATTATCCCGAACGCAGAGGTGTGTTAATTTTCTATTGTGTGTGGTGTTCGAGTGCTTCAGATACTGATGAGATAATGCGGCTAATCTGTAATCTGAAATTCAGTGATTTCACTGGAGGTGTCACGGTGTGATATGATACATCGCACTTATCCGAGATGGTCGCCATAACATGACATGTATCCCAGTAAAATGTGTACGCGCAACGTTCGTGATATTAGAGGGACTACATATGTATTATATGTACAAGCATGGATTTAATTAAAATTCTTCGTGCCAATGTACCTATTTGATTTGAATATTCTTTCGAACAGTCTGACCAATGACATATTCATGCGTTTAAACCAATTAATCTATTTGGTAACGCGGCTTGTAATCGCCGGGCACCGGCTTCCGGTCTGGGCTTTTAGTTACAATTGGAATTGAAAATAAGTGACAAGTATAACAAACGAAGAGCGCAAATCCCTAAACAAAATCACATTTGATGCGTCTTCTGATACGTTCATATGTATTTTATGGACAGTGCTGCTAAGAGCGGCTTAGTTGGAACGATAAAACGGCTTCAGTCGGCCATTCTATTTTTTACGAGAAAAACCTAGCGCTCTTTCTTGGAGCGAATTTCTGCAACAATTTCATTGCGTAACTTCTACATGTAACGTCAGCGACAAGCCTCTTCCACTGCCGATCGCGACTACAGTCGAATTACCCATACACTGCGGATACCGACTTGAGTCGAAATCAGGTACATGATGCCTGCGGGTGTAAATATGGCCGTCCAGTGAATATGACGCATATGAGTTCCAGTGATGGGCAGATACATGACAATTTTATAAGTTCCAGACTATATAAAACCAGGAAACGTGTGAGATAGTGCAGATAGGAAGCAGTCTCTGTATATATATATAGGACTATATAACGCGAACCGGTATATAAGGGCACTTGGTGATGTCATGGTCACGTGGTCTTTTCATAGATAGATAGATAGATAATTGTTTAATGGCTAAAAGATGCAAAATTTGCAGACATATGATCATAAGCATATATACAAAAGAGTAACACAGAGTGTGACATTCATATAGTATAAATATAAAAAGTATAGATATATAAATATAACAAGAATGCAGCTTGACAGTTCTGTAGAGGGACAAGATAGTGAATAAACCTAGCTTAGTAATGACTACTAAATAGATACTCGTACCTGTATATATATATATATATACAACACGAAAAATCAACCCGTGCTATCCCACCCCCTCCCTCAACATGACTGTCATGTTGTTTAAGAGATACTAGTAAGAGTAACAACAGCTCTTCGCCACCTGCATATACACACTGCTGCCATGTATGACCGGCTTTAGACTGGCATGTCCATGACCGAAAGATGGAATCCCTAAATATAGGCAGCAGTGACAATATATGCAGCTGGCCAAGTACTGTCATCGTACATAGAAAGATAGAGAGGAAAATAGAGTAGTAGAAGAGAAATATACATATGAATACGCTCGTCTGACAAGTCATGCCATCGATTGCCATCAAGGAGCGCACAGAAAAGCAAGCCAAAGCTTGCTTATTTCCACTGTGGTCCTTAATGGTAACCGACCACATGACTGACCAGGCCACATCACAAGTTCTCATACGGTCTTACGGTAGTATTTCTAGCATGATTCACACCATTAATAATATACAAAGACAGATTCCTCATCACCTAAAATTTTATCGAATAATTCCTGTTTTATTAGGTGATTCCATGTAGCCAAGTTGCAGTTAGGTTCAATATATTTTACATAATTATTCCAGAATGTGATTCATGTGTAGAAAAAGCTATTGTAACCAAATACACTAACATGAGGCACAGATAATCTAAAGATTCCAGACCGGAGATTATATTTACAATGAGTGTTCGAAAATTGGAATCCATCTCTTAGGTAGGTGGGAGCTTTCCCGTCTGTTATATTTTTCATGATAGTCAGCTTTCTTTGGGAAACTCTGGATTCAACCGGAAGCCATTTGATGGTTTTAAACTCTTCATAACCTATATGTGAAAATCTATTCAAGCTCAGAACAAACCGGATTAATTTGTTTTGAAATATTTGTAGTTTATTTTTGGTAGTTGTACTCAAAGAGCTATACCAAATAGAGGATGCATAATCGAGGTGGCATTGAATTAATGAGTTAGCAAGTAGTTTCTTTGTGAAAGGGGTTAGAAAGTCAGCCTTTCTATATAAAAATTTGAGACGAGCAGTTACTTTATTTAGTACCTGTTTGGCCATTTGTTCCACAGTGAGACTTTCATTAAGACAGGCACCCAGATATTTCACCTCCTTGACGGACTGAATATTGATACCATTGCAGCAGATTGCAAGTTCTGGACATTTATGAATTTTGCGTTTGGAGCCAAATAAGATGGATTCTGTTTTGCCTAAATGAAGTGACAATTTGTTGTCGACTAGCCAGTGGCTTAGTGATGTTAATCCAGTACTCAGCTGATCTGCTACCACTTTTGAATCATTTCCCGAGACTATCAAAGCTGAGTAATCTGCGTACAGTAGTAACTTGCAATTTACGGCTGCAACGGCATCATTCACGTATAATAAACACAGAAGAGGTTCCAATATTTACCCTTGAGGGACACCACACGTGATATTCATAGCATGTTAGTGTGTTCCACTTATGTCAGTAATTTGGGTCATGTATGGCAGATATGATGAGAACCATATTAAGGTGTTATTATCGTGCCTAGAGCACTTAATTTGTCCAAAAGGATAGTATGGTTCACAGTGTCGATAAAGACCATTCCAGTAAGCGATCCTTTATCCATGTTCCTTCTAATAGAGTCGGTGAGATAGATAAGGGTAGATTCGGTTGAGAAGCCAGCTCTAAACTCCGATTGATGCTCATATAATAAATTATTCTGTGTTAGGTATTCTTCCATTGGTTTATAAAAAAAATTCTCCAGGATTTTGGAAGCCAGATTTAGGATGGAAACCGGTCTATAATTAACGGGTGAAGTTTGTTCATTTTTCTTATAAATGGGAACCACTCTTGCAACTTTCAAATCGTTTGGAATGATCCCGTAGTGTATTGTCAGATTTATAATGTGTGTCAAGGGGGGAATAAATCCCTGAAGCGCCATCTCGAAGAAACCTTGCTGGTATCAGATCCAACCCTGTACCCTTGGATGGATCCATATTTAGCAGAATATCAAGAATTTCTTGTTCCTCTACTACTCTAAGTTTAAATGAATTAGGCTTTACACCTTTTTCAGAATAATATTTGTGAATAATCGCACTACCATATTTCCCTTTGACTGCAGGTAATTTGTCAACAAGTTCAGCAGCCACATTACTAAAAAAGTTATTAAATTCGTTACCGACCAATTTCTTATCTGAAATAATATCATCCCCAATTTTAAGTGAAACATTCCCTGAACTACCACGCCCCAAGGTCTTTAAGAGACTTCCATAGAGCTTTATAATTATTTTTGTTCATCTTGAATTTATTAGTAAAATAAGTGGCTTTAACTTTCCTTATTTGGTACTGAATCTTATTTCTCAGAAATTTATATCTTTCATGGAATATACCATTTTGAGTCCGACGGAAATTTTGAAGAGCTTTATCCCTATCTCGAATATTCTGCAAAATATCTCCATCCATCCATGGCTCAGTTCGGGCCTTAGCTCTTACCTCAGCATAGGGAGCTACAATATCGATAGCAGAAATAAACAAACATTTGAACAACATCCATGCCTTCTCCACATCGTCACAGCAAATTACTTTAGTCCAGTCCAACTTATTTAAGGTTTCATGAAAAGCTTCGAAGGAATAATTCTTCATAGATCTAAATCTCATTTCATTATGTTTGCCAACTTGCTGTTTTAACTTTTTACGAACAGCATATGTTACTTTATGGTCGCTAATTCCTATGTCAAGAACGCCTGAATGAGCATATTTACCTTTATCTGTCGTTAGAATAAGGTCAATTATAGTAGAAGAATTACTTGTTACTCTCGTAGGGAATTTGATGAGCTGAGTCAAACCCGAAATTAATTTGAATGAATTGAGACCCCGCTTAAGTGTGTTCAATCTCTTGGCTGATACATCCACATTAAAGTCACCAATAATTATTGTTTCATCTCTGATAAATTTCTTTTCATTAATATATTCTTCAAATTTGGGGAAGAATTTATGAAAATCAGGAGGGCGATAGCCCACTCCAACCAAAATAGGTTTACATTTAGGCAGTAGAATGTCTACCCAGCAAAATTCCAGTTCGGGATTCGAAATATTCTGCCGCGGATTAAATGAAAGGGATTGGTGAATATAAAGACAGACACCACCGCCATTTCTATTTCTATCATTTATCATCACTAAATAGTCATCAATAGAAATTTCAGAACTGTCGACAGAACTATCCAGCCAAGTTTCAGAAATCGCAAAAACCAAAGGCTTTGAATTTCGTGCCAAAATCCTAATTTGATCAATCTTGTTCAAAAACTCCGACAATTTAGATGCAGAAATTTTAGCCCATTTCTTTTCAGAGCATTTGGTATCTGAAAAATTGATTCACTTTTAGGCGGAGCTGAAAGGGAAGAATCATTATCATTGAGATGATCATAAGAATCATTGGTATTTGGAAGATTTGAGTCATTTTCATCAGTATTTGAGAAACAATCAGAAGAAGTTTTAATGTCATGACATTCCTCTTCAAAGTCTGAGATTTTCCACGAACTTCCAGGTAGATTCATGATGGTACTTCGATGGCAACAGAAGGAAAAGTCGGTTCCATCCTCTGCATGACGGTCGTATTCCAATCGATTCATCTCTGAGCATTTCAGATGAGTCCATCCACTGCAGCTGTCACATGAGATTGACAAGTCCTTGTTTTTGACTGCTTTTGAGCAGCGTTGGCATGGATACCTTGGTCCCTGGCCCGGAAACACAGCTAGAAGCTGGAATAGCATAAATGCTGTCCAAAACATTGTTATTGTTAATGTTATATAATTCTGCCACTAGAGCCAAACAGGAAGTTTGAATGAAATAACGTAATACGGCACGTACTCAGTTGTGAGAGATGTTCTCACCAAATCAAGTATGCAGTCAATTTAACACATTCCCTTGGGCGAGGTGGATGTATCTTATAAATATACACAGCGACGTTATAAGTCAGAAATCAAAATATAAAATTGTCCAAAGCTGAATTTGAGAATACTTCCGCATTCCTAGACATCTCGCAGAATCTCGGAAAGTCTCGAAATTTGCTTCTTGTTGAAACATATCAATCAAAATTCACCAAAGTAACAGCCACTGGAGCTACGTCGTTTGCTTCGTCGCATTCTCTACAGACGCTGTTTCTATATCATCTCGGAATTAAGATGATTTTCTTGACCTAAACGTTGATAATTTGGAAAATAAACGGAGAGAAAATGTGCGCGACCTATCAGTCACGTGACCGGAGATACCCGGTCACGTGTGTATATCTAGCTATCACATTTTTACCAATAATATAAAATGGAAACTCAAATACAGCAACCTACCCAATATGATATGTTCATCAAATGCTTATAACATAATGAAGTCGGAAAATACCCAAAACATACGGCCATACTGCTGTTATATGTAGATCCAAGATGGCCACCAAGGTCACATGACCAATTTGAGGTGGCTATTTACAAACGAAATCCGCGCAACATAACAGCGAATTATTCAGTTATGTTGTCAATGACACTTCAAATGTGCCAGTTTAACCCTTCCATGGTTGGAGTTTCCTGAAATTTTGCGAAAACTCTGTGCCAATGTAATCTCTTATATACGCGAGTCTCCAACATGCAGGCAGTCTCGCGTATATACGAGATTACATTGGCCTAACAATATTTACTGTGGCCTTGTAAGCCAGTGCATTCTCTTATATACGCGAGGACAGTCTCATATATAAGAAAATGCACAGCTGGCACATGATCTTTAAAGCGGTACTATACACTATATAATCCGGTCAGTTATGGAACTACATTTTATCTCCCTTTATACTCAACAGAGTATATGCAACAATTGAATGAAATTGAGTAATGGATTAGTGCAAAATATACTTGTGTGCTATATGAACAAAGCAAACAAAATGGTAATTATAACGAAAACGAATTTATGACTCCAGTCATAAATTCATTTTCATTAGAATTACCATGTTGTTTGCATCGTTCATATAGCACACAAGTATATTTTGCACTAATCCATTGCTCAATTTCATTCAATTGTTGCATATATTCTGTTGAATATAAAAGGAAATGGTCCCTTAAAGGCCGGATTTAGTGTAAAGTACAATTTAATTGTGAACTAGCGCAGCTTCCGCCACGACATGTTTAAAGACTGCACCAAATACATGTAAGGCCCTACTCGTGTGTAACAGTTCGCACTCAGTGGTGTATAGGCTCGACCATCAAACAATATTTATTATATGATTGGTCACGATTTCATGCCACACTATGCATGGCACGACGAACAGTATATAGATAGAACGACACAATTTAACGTTATTGCACGCGTTTGTTATGACGCGATGGTTAAACGAGAACCACAGGCTCGAGTATGACTTCGCGACACGACAAACACATACACTAACTTTAAAATGTTCACATAATTGTGTTGTTCTATGTTTATTGTACACCTAGAAGATTATATTTGTAATATACCTCAATCTAGGGATCTAGGTCGATATTATTTTAGTTTATTGAACGAACGTGTTCTTTATGTAGACAATACCTCATAATTTATTGATGAAATTTTCTGTTAAAGTTAACGTCGCCAATGACGTCGTTGACGTGATCGGTTTGTATTGTTTAAGGACAATACAACATTTGTGATTGAACATTTTTAAATATTCTGTATTTAGCTGTATTTCGCAAAAATGAACAAATGGGTGTGAAATCAAGTCTGATATTTCTTTACGGGCGAAAATCTAAACCTCACTAATGTAAACCAAAGTTGGAGAGTTGGAAGACCTCTATAACTAAAACAAGACGACCTCTTTATCTATCAGAAAACGACCCCTATATATATCACAAGACCCCCTACATATATCACAAGACGTCCCCATAATACTATGACATGATAACCCCTATATCTATCACAAGACCCCCTATATATATCACAAGACGTCCCCATATAATATGGCATGACTACCCATATATCTATCACAAGACGTCCCCATATACTATGACATGACTACCCCTATATCTATTACAAGACGACCCCTATAACTGTCTCAAGACGACCCCTATCACTATCACAATCACAAGATGACCACTATAACTATCACAAGATGAGCCCTATAACTATCACAAGATGACCCCTATATCTATCACAAGACGCCTATAACTGTCACAAGATGATCCCTATATCTGTCACAAGACGACCCCTATAACAATTACAAGACGGCCCTGTAACTATCACAAGACGACTACTGTAACTATCACAAGACGACTACTGTAACTATCACAAGACGATCCCTATATCTATTACAAGACGACCCCTATATATATCACAAGACGTCCCCATATACTACGACAAGACTACCCCTATATCTATTACAAGACTACCCCTATAACTGTCTCAAGACGACCCCTATCACTATCACAATCACAAGATGACCACTATAACTATCACAAGACAATCCCTATATCTATCAAAAGACCCCCTATATCTATCACAAGACGTCCCCATATACTATGGCATGACTACCCATATATCTACCACAAGACGTCCCCATATACTATGACATGACTACCCCTATATCTATTACAAGACGACCCCTATAACTGTCTCAAGACGACCCCTATCACTATCACAATCACAAGATGACCACTATAACTATCACAAGACGATCCCTATATCTATCACAAGATGACCCCTATGTCTATCACAAGACGTCCCATATACTATGACATGACAACCCCTATATCTATTACAAAACTACCTTTATAACTGTCTCAAGACGACCCCTATCACTATCACAATCACAAGATGACCCCTATAACTATCACAAGATGAGCCCTATAACTACCACAAGATGACCCCTATATCTATCACAAGACGACCCCTATATCGATCACAATACGACCCCTATCACTATCACAAGATGACCCCTATATCTATCACAATACGACCCATATATCTATCACAAGATGACCCCTATATATATCACAAGACGCCTGTAACTGCCACAAGATGATCCCTATATCTATCACAAGACGACCCCTATATCTATCACAAGACAACCCCTATAACTATCACAAGACGACCCCTGTAACTATCACAAGACGACCCATGTAACTATCACAATACGACCCCTATAACTATCACAAGACGACCCATGTAACTACCAGAAGACTACCCTATAAGTAACACAAGACGACCCCTATATCTATCACAAGACGACCCCTATAACTATCACAAGACGACCCCTATAACTACCACAAGACGATCCCTATATCTATTACAAGACGATCCCTATATCTACCACAAGACGACCCCTGTAACTATCACAAGACGACCCCTGTAACTATCACAAGACGATCCATATATCTATCACACGACAACCCCTATATATATCACAAGACAACTCCTATAACTATCACAAGACGACCCCTGTAACTATCACAATACGACCCCTGTAACTATCACAAGACGACCCCTATAACTACCACAAGACGACCCCTGTAACTATCACAAGACGACCCCTGTAACTATCACAAGACGACCCCTGTAACTATCACAAGACGACCCCTATAACTATCACAAGACGACCCCTATAACTATCACAAGACGACCCCTATAACTATCACAAGACGACCCCTGTAACTATCACAAGACGACCCCTACAACTATCACAAGACGACCCATATAACTACCACAAGACGACCCCTATATATATTACAAGACGGCCCATATATCTATCACAAGACGACCCCTATAACTATCACAAGACGACCCCTATAACTATCACAAGACGACCCCTATAACTACCACAAGACGATCCCTATATCTATTACAAGACGACCCCTATAACTACCACAAGACGATCCCTATAACTACCACAAGACGGCCCCTATAACTACCACAAGACGATCCCTATATCTACCACAAGACGATCCCTATATCTATTACAAGACGACCCCTATAAATACCACAAGACGACCTCTATAACTACCACAAGACGACCCCTATAACTACCACAAGACGATCCCTATATCTATTACAAGACGACCCCTATAACTACCACAAGACGATCCCTATATCTATTACAAGACGATCCCTATATCTATTACAAGACGATCCCTATAACTACCACAAGACGATCCCTATAACTACCACAAGACGATCCCTATATCTATTACAAGACGATCCCTATATCTACCACAAGACGATCCCTATATCTATTACAAGACGATCCCTATAACTACCACAAGACGACCCCTATAACTACCACAAGACGTCCCCTATAACTACCACAAGACGATCCCTATATCTATTACAAGACGACCCCTATAACTAACACAAGACGATCCCTATATCTATTACAAGACGGCCCATATAGTTATCACAAGACGGCCCCTATAACTACCACAAGACGATCCCTATATCTATTACAAGAAGGCCCATATATCTATCACAAGACGACCCCTATATCTATCACAAGAGGACCCCTATATCTCCCACAAGACGCTTGCCAAATCTCAACTGGACGGTCACTAATCAATGTCGTTTCAGGGTTCAGTCTGGTAATAGTTATCCCACTCCGATAATAATACCGATGTCGCCAGATAATCTTATTCGGCGTCCGGGCATTACTCCTTGGACGCCTATTTGATCCCTCGGGGCTTCCGGAAATTACGGCACATCGTATGCTGCAGACGTGACAATTAGCAAATTGGGAGGGCACACGAAATGCACTCTTAGCGACAAACAGTGTCTTTAACAAAGCACTGTGACAATACAAACTCTAACCATATGCGTGAGATAAAGCATCAGTCCGCCGTTGTTCTGAGATAAATTTATTCTAACCACTTAAGTATGACATAGCATCAATCCACCGCAAATCATGGCATAGAATTTCAGTTTCACTGCCTTAATACCTGAATTATATTTCATTCTCCAACTGTATTCTCCAAATACACTATGTTATTATGTGCAGGCTATTATTACGCCACCGTAGTGTGGTGTTTCTAGCTTTTGGTTTTTTGATATCGCATGGTCGATCGATAATTCACTGGGTGATTGTACATTCGGCAAACCTCGTCAGATTCCGTCACCGTTTCATCGTACCGATAATTACGAGAGTACAACTAAGATTGGCACATGTGTTTACGTCACCGGTGTAATTGTGGGGACATGCTTCTATTATGAAGGTTTGCTATCCCGAAGGTCCGCTATTCCGAAGGTTCTCTATTCCGAAGGTTTTTGTTATTTTTAGGTTAATTCTATATTTTAAAGTATTGAGACTAATTTGAGAGGGTTCATTTTCACAAAGATTCTTTATATGGAGTGTGCGCTCACATCCGAACTGATCATGCGCGCACACCGATACAGATACAGGAGGAAATAACTTAACTTAGAACATTAAATGTGATTTTGTTTTGTTTTCGCTGGTTTTCTTGAGATTTTATGTCATTACGTGGGCCCATACCTTTGAATTCTTGGCATATACTATGAATGTTGTGGTATATATGGACCCTCCCGCATTGGGACATGACATAGGTTCAATTGACTTAAGTGGTATTCTGTGTGTGCTCCAATTTGGAGTTCAATATTTTAAGGGCCAAGTTTAGAATTTTATGGGTCCATACCTTTGAACTCTGGGCATATAATATGAATATTGGGGGGCATGTCTCTATTCCGAATGTTCACTATCCCGAAGGTCCACTATTCCGAAATTTCTCTGAATGTTCGCTATTCCGAAGGTTCACCAATCCGAAGGTTCGTTATTCCGAAGGTTCTGTGTTCCAAAGATTTTTTATTATTTTAAGGTTAATTCTATATTCTAAAGTAACGAGAGGGTTCATTATCACGAAGATTCTTTTTATGAAGGAAATAACGTAAAACATTAAATGTGATTTTGTTTTGTTTTCGAGGGTTTTCTTGAGTTTAATGTCATTACGTATGACCTTATTTCTCATTACATATTCACGCCAAGGAGCCCACACAATTGCTATGTTACGATGCGATTTAATGTGATTATGTGTGACCTAATATCTCAATAATCTGAGGCAAGAGTACGCCTGCTAAAGGCGAATTATAACAGTTGGGGGTATAACGCTCAATAAATACTGGAGGCTATAACAAACTGCGCAGTAGAATATCGCTGAATGGACGAGTATGAGATGAGCCTAAATGCAATTGTGACTTTGTTTAAAGGCCCACTTAATTTTCGAGTCATTAATTTTTTATAGTATATACGGTTTTAATAACAATTTATGCCATAAAATTTGAATAAACTACTATAATTCATCACCATTTGAAAGGCAGAATACTTCTATCTCCTAGTTTGAAACACCTTCAAAATACCGCGTCGTATATCTAGCAATAAGCAACCAACATGTCCTCCTCGGCTTTCCATAGATTTCAACGTAATTTGATACTTATGGGTATTTGTGTCCGGGAAGTGTTTTGAACGGGTCAAATCGTGACCCCGACCTGACCTTGACCTTTAAAACTGTCAATGCAAGGTCAATTTGGGTAAAACGGACAAATTTCGGCGAAATTTTATACCTAGGGATACTTTGGTCCGAGGAGAGTTTTGAACGGGTCAAATCGTGACCTCGGCCTGACCTTGACCTTCAATATGGCCAATCAAAGGTCAACTCGGATAAAACGGATAGATTTCGACGAAATTTGATACCTATGGGTACTTTTGTCGGGGGGGGGTGTTTTGGACGGGTCAAATCATGACTCTGACCTTACCTTGACCTTCAAAATTGTTAATTAAAGTTCAAGTTGGGTAAAACGGACGGATTTCGACGAAATATGATACCTATGGGTAGTTTTCTACGGGTGGGGGTGTTTTGGACTGGACAAATCATGACCCTGACCTGACCTTGACTTTCGAAATAGTCAATTGAAGGTCAAATCGCACCTTTCACCGGAAAGCAGATGGGAAACAGCCCGGGTGAAGTCGGGCCTATTAGCTTGTGTAATAAAGAAGACAGTTTGATGAAAGTAATGTATGCCACGAGAAACGGGAAAACTTGAAATATGGAAGTACGCAAATTTCCCGCATAAAATTTGAAAGCTAGTTTATAGAATAATTGTATTATTATTTATATTTATGGCTAATAATACGATCTTGGTGGCGTTACCATTTCTGACTATGGTTTTCTTGTATACATCTGCTTATTGTTGTTTTTCTGCTTTTGTGTTGTTTTTTTTTGTCTGTGTGTGTTTTTTTTGTTTGTTTTTTTTGGTGTTTTTCTCTTATCTGTATTTGTTTTCTCTTGTTATTGATTTTTTCTATCTAACGGTTTTATTTTAAGCATTCTGTCTATCTTTTAATTTTTGTGTATATACATTATTAAATATATATGATCATGAAGCATGTAAATACCAGATAAGCTGTATATATACTATCATATGATGGAGGTAAATAAAGCATATATCTTCCACAGGAAGGCACGGATGTTGATAATGATTACCGAACCTCACCAATCGTTTGTTGAGTGGCGTTAAAATTAACGAATGTGTTTGCGATGGGTACACCTGGAAATTCATATTATGTTAGTTCAACCATTATTACAAATAACGTGTACAACTAGAAGGAATTTGTTCTGATTTCCATTATCAACAACCCTCCAATGACGCAATTTCGCATGTTGAATGCAACGTTGGTAAAAATATACTGTAACAGAAGCCAATGTATACACTTTTAGCAACGAACACTAACGCTAACATACAGATGGCGTTGATCATGATCAGATGCGGTCTGTTGCGTGTCACGGTGGGGAATCACGTGGTTTCGATGTCGGTGAGTACCACGCATTCAACATGACTGAGGCGAACCCAAATGTACAAAAAAAAAAAACGTAATATATGATGAACTGACAAAAAAACGTAATATATGAGGAACTGGCAAAAAACGTAATATATGAGGAACTGACAAAAAACGTAGCATTTTGACTGTTACGAGCATAAGCTATTGTATTTTAAAAAGAGGTTGATACCTTATTTGTTCCGAAATACTCGGTATTTTTTATACAACATTTTGACCAAAAGTTGCCGGTCGGAGGTCTGTGGAATACACATGATCGATATATATAGGAGAATCCATCTGGTTAGAATGTTAGAGCAAACAACTGTAAGTTTGGACACAAATGAGGTATCAGCTTGTTTGAAAAGTAGTATAGCATATGCTCGTAGCTGCCATAATACATATTAGTCCGGCCGCCAGGTCACGGATGCGTGTTTTGGCGTATAAAGTTTGTTTCTCTGCGGATTTTGTAAATTCAGCTATCCGACATCAAGATTTTATCGGCTGGCCATCTGTCAGCCTTGAGCAATTTTTTTTATAGTGCCCTAAAAAGTATACCCCCCCCCAATTTTTTTTCACAGACGTAAAACCAGTTACTTGGAATTTATTGCAAACTCACATGACTAATCTAGTAAAATATATATATTTTCATGAAGCTAAGGTATAATGACACTATTTTGGCCCAAAATTGAAACTCACCATCCAAGATGGCCACCAAAATGGCCGCCGGAAGTTGAAAATATGACATTTTTTCACAATTTCACAAATATCTTCTAGATCAGTTCATGATGTTTGGAACTGGTTGAATAATATGACGTTATTTTGTATTTTTTATATTAACTGATCATTGGAGCAATTATATATGCCATTATTGTGGTCCTATCCCCTTGTAATCCCTAAAAAAATCGATTTTACAGAACGCGTTATAAAATTTCACAAAAAATCACAACTGGGATTCTAGTCATATTTCAGCAAGACATGAACAGAAGGTTGCAAATAAGTGAGGCATACCATTACCTATGAATATTCCAACTCACTGGAACCAAAATTCTTACTTTGGCTTAAAATGGCTGCCAAAAAGGCCGCCAAAATATGGAAAATGGTAAATATTGCCCTGGGGTGTCCTGCAATCGCTTACAAGTTGTGGTTGATGTACAAAATGGGCTATTATGCCTTCTATACATTGAATACTAACATGTCTGCTGCACCATGGTTAATTGTCACTGTTATCACCACTGACATCACCAAAAATATTGGACTTTTCTCTCAAATACTTGACATAAATATCGGCAAAAATTTACTTTTCAGATTTGGATCATTTTTTCTAGTAATATGTAACTATCTTTAGATTTAAAGGTGTTTATTGTATTGGTCTATCTTAAATGTGTCACACTACGGTGTTTATAGACCAAATTGCTCAAGATGGCTTCCAAAATGGCAACCAAATTGGTAAAAGTTATTGTTTTTACATATATCATTATAACATTATATATATAACATTATTCTCTGCGTTATCAGAAAATGTAGCAAATTGTGACTCACTTGGTTATTATACGTGTTAGTTAATTAACTGACAACTAAATGTTCTATTATGGTTGTCCCAGTTCCGAATGGGGCATGACAAATTCATTTTAAAGTATGGAAATTTGCGGAGAACCTCTTTTGTGATTCTGACCATATTATTGAAAGGAAATGGGCAGAACTTTGAGACGGAACTGAGATGAACCATAATATGTGGCTCTTCTGGTCCATTATGATAAACCAATATCAACTGGATACAGGATGGTTGCCAAGATGGTAGCCAGGGAGTTACTCTATGTGAAGTGGATAGGTATACATGGAGTTAATGTATGTCATGAATGATGTGAATATGTATACAATGAGTGACTATCTGGTTATGAGTGTGTTGTCCATAGTGAGATGTATGGGTATACAGGGAGGGGTCATGGTCATGTGTGGGGTGAATCGGTATGAATTGAGTGACTGTATGGTGTATGGTGTATCCTGTACGGGTGCACCTTGTGTGCCTGTATGGACATTGATGTGGTGTATGGATGTAGCTACATGGTCATCTATGTATTGATTATGTATATATGGAGTGACTGAAAGGTCATGGTGGGATGTACATGTGTTTCTGTATGCTCACGAATGGGGTGTGTGGATAAATAGTGAGTGATTTTATGGTTAGGGGTAATGTGTATGGTATACATATTCACCTCACCATTGGCCATATCACTCACTGTATCCTTATTTGTCACACCATAGCCGAACAGCCACTAAAGATATACTAATACACCCCAGCCATGTCAGTATAGTCACTCCATGTGAGCATATGCACATCATCCAATGCCATATAGCCACTCGCTATATACACATACACCTCGCCCATGACCATATAGCAACACGATTGTATATCCGCATAACCTACACATGACCATACTGCCACGAGTCGCCAAGCAGGAACACCATGTATACTCACACACCTGACACATGACCATTTAGTCACTTCCTGCATATATATTCATTACATTGATGACATACAGTCACTCCTTGTATACCTACTCATCTCACCATTGACCATACAGTCACTACATGTATACATATTCCACACACAGTCATATAACCACTCGATATATACATATGAAGCTCATCCTAGACCATAGAGTCACTCCAGGTATACATATGCACCTCACCACTGGCCATTCAGTCCTTCCAGATATACAAAAACCCGCACACACGACCACTCATACCATCCATACTTGCATATACACCTAACACATGACAATTCAGCAACGCACTATATAACCATACACGCCATCCATGATCATACAGCTAATCCCTACACACCCACCAATGATAATGCATCCACGATATATATACATATACATCCCATCCGTTACTACAAGGACACTTCCTATATACCCACACGATAATGTCCACCAGCTTACTCCAGGTATGCATATAGACTTCAATCATGACAGTACAGTCATTCCGTGTATACCACACACATTAACCGTAACCATAAAATTACTCACTATTTATCCACACACCCCATCCATGATCATACAGAAAACACATGTACATCCCACCCATGCCCTTACAGTCACTCCATATATACATAATCAATATATAGATGACCATGTAGCTATATCCATACACCACATCAATGTCCATACAGGCACACCGGGTGCACCCGTACGGGATAGACACAGCCATACACCATACAGTGACTCCATGCATACCGATACACCCCACACCTGACCATGACCTCTCCCTGTATACCTATAAATATCACTATGGACAACACAAGCATAACCATATAGTCACTCATTGTATACATATTCACATCATTTGTGACATACACTAACTCCATGTATACCTATTCACCTCACCTATGATCATAAAGTAACTCCCTGTCTACCATCTTGTTATCCATCCTGTATCCAGTTGATATAGGTTCCTCATTAAATTATTAGCAAAATCAATGGCGGCACTCATGCATGTCGCTTGTGGTTATTATGGTTATGATTCGTACAAGTTTTTATTTCTTATTTGATTGGGAATATTAACCCTTTCAGTGCCAAGTCCGATTTTTGTATCAACCCATATACCCTGTGCCAATGCATTCTCTTATATATGCGAGTCGACCATAGGTCGCCTCGCATATATATAAGAGAATGCATTGGCCTAACAAATTTTCATCATTTGTTATTATTTTTTACAATTTTTTACAATTTTAATAATTTTTTCTTATATTCTACTCTCTTTCAGTGCCATACTTATTTTGTAGGTTTAGCGCCAGGGAATCTTACGTTTTTCATGGGCATCAAAATTATTACTATGAATACTTGGTGATAGTTTTGAGTTATAACATGCCCCTAAGGTTTTAACCAGTTTGTTTTTAAATTCGCTATAGCATGCTTAAGCATACCCAAAAAAATTTAACAAAAAAAAAAAAATCTAAACAAAAAACAAACAAATGTTTTAAATATTTTTATGGCCGATTTTACAGACCGTAAATTAGGCCCGATGAGATCGGCCCCTGGCGCTGAAAGGGTTAACAATATTTCCAGTAACTTCTATTCACATTACGAACGCCTTACAATGCGGGCCTTTAACTAGAGCCCAATCACCACACTGGAGCCCAATCACCACACTGGAGCCCAATCACCACACTGGAGCCCCCAATCACCACACTGGAGCCCAATCACCACACTGGAGCCCAATCACCACACTGGAGCCCAATCAGCACACTGGGTCAGATAATTCCAACATGGAATTTGCAGTAATATACATCTATCATGAGAATGTGAAACAATATTACTGTAGATTCGTGTATACAACAAATACGCTTCTCGTAACCAAAGAGAAGCAGGTGCATGCGATATATTAGTCGCCAAAAGCTATACATATATATACCGGCTACAATTAACATATATACCGGCTACAATTAACATATATACCGGCTACAATTAACATATATACCGGCTACAATTAACATATATACCGGCTACAATTAACATATATACCCGCTACAATTAACATATATACCGGCTACAATTAACATATATACCGGCTACAATTAACATATATACTGGCTACAATTAACATATATACCGGCTACAATTAACATATATACCGGCTACAATTAACATATATACCGGCTACAATTAACATATATACCGGCTACAATTAACATATATACCGGCTACAATTAACATATATACCGGCTACAATTAACATATATACTGGCTACAATTAACATATATACCGGCTACAATTAACATATATACCAGCTACAATTAAGATATATACCGGCTACAATTAACATATATACCAGCTACAATTAACATATGTACCGGCTACAATTAAAATATATACCGGCTACAATTAACATATATACCGGCTACAATTAACATATATACCGGCTACAATTAACATATATACCGGCTACAATTAACATATATGTACCGGCTACAATTAACATATATACCGGATACAATTAACATATATACCGGCTACAATTAACATATGTACCGGCTACAATTAACATATATACCGGCTACAATTAACATATATACCGGCTACAATTAACATATATACCGGCTACAATTAACATATATACCGGCTACAATTAACATATATACCGGCTACAATTAACATATATACCGGCTACAATTAACATATGTACCGGCTACAATTAACATATGTACCGGCTACAATTAAAATATATACCGGCTACAATTAACATATATACCGGCTACAATTAACATATATACCGGCTACAATTAACATATATACCGGCTACAATTAACATATATTCCGGCTACAATTAACATATATACCAGCTACAATTAAGATATATACCGGCTACAATTAACATATATACCAGCTACAATTAACATATGTACCGGCTACAATTAAAATATATACCGGCTACAATTAACATATATACTGGCTACAATTAACATATATACCGGCTACAATTAACATATATACCAGCTACAATTAAGATATATACCGGCTACAATTAACATATATACCAGCTACAATTAACATATGTACCGGCTACAATTAAAATATATACCGGCTACAATTAACATATATACCGGCTACAATTAACATATATACCGGCTACAATTAACATATATACCGGCTACAATTAACATATATACCGGCTACAATTAACATATATGTACCGGCTACAATTAACATATATACCGGATACAATTAACATATATACCGGCTACAATTAACATATGTACCGGCTACAATTAACATATATACCGGCTACAATTAACATATATACCGGCTACAATTAACATATATACCGGCTACAATTAACATATATACCGGCTACAATTAACATATATACCGGCTACAATTAACATATATACCGGCTACAATTAACATATGTACCGGCTACAATTAACATATATACCGGCTACAATTAACATATATACCGGCTACAATTAACATATATACCGGCTACAATTAACATATATACCGGCTACAATTAACATATATACCGGCTACAATTAACATATGTACCGGCTACAATTAACATATATACCGGCTACAATTAACATATATACCGGGTACAATTAACATATATACTGGCTACAATTAACATATATACCGGCTACAATTAACATATATGTACCGGCTACAATTAACATATATACCGGATACAATTAACATATATACCGGATACAATTAACATATATACCGGCTACAATTAACATATATACCGGCTAAAATTAACATATATGTACCGGCTACAATTAACATATATACCGGCTACAATTAACATATATACCGGCTTCAATTAACATATATACCGGCTACAATTAACATATATACCGGCTACAATTAACATATATATCGGCTACAATTAACATATATGTACCGGCTACAATTATCATATATACCGGCTACAATTAACATATATGTACCGGCTACAATTAACATATATGTACCGGCTACAATTAACATATATACCGGCTACAATTAACATATATGTACCGGCTACAATTAACATATATACCGGCTAAAATTAACATATATGTACCGGCTACAATTAACTTATATACCGGCTACAATTAACATATATGTACCGGCTACAATTAACATATATACCGGCTACAATTAACATATATACCGGCTACAATTAACATATATACCGGCTACAATTAACATATATACCGGCTACAATTAACATATATGTACCGGCTACAATTAACATATATGTACCGGCTACAATTAACATATATACCGGCTACAATTAACATATATACCGGCTACAATTAACATATATGTACCGGCTACAATTAACATATATACCGGCTACAATTAACATATATGTACCGGCTACAATTAACATATATACCGGCTACAATTAACATATATGTACCGGCTACAATTAACATATATGTACCTGCTACAATTAACATATATATACCGGCTACAATTAACATATATACCGGCTACAATTAACATATATACCGGCTACAATTAACATATATGTACCGGCTACAATTAACATATATACCGGCTACAATTAACATATATGTTCCGGCTACAATTACCATATATACCGGCTACAATTAACATATATGTACCGGCTACAATTAACATATATGTACCGGCTACAATTAACATATATACCGGCTACAATTAACATATATACCGGCTACAATTAACATATATACCGGCTACAATTAACATATATACCGGCTACAATTAACATATATACCGGCTACAATTAACATATATGTACCGGCTACAATTAACATATATACCGGCTACAATTAACCATGTGTAGACTACGTGAATGTGAAATCCCAATTAGCATTTCAACTGTAACACAAACCGGTGTCTGGTGTCTGATCCCAACCGGATAAATACATGATCATATGCCTACGGTCATACGCCGGTGCCAATTAATTAGGCCCCGACACGATTTCAAGACGTGAAGTACATATACTTTTGTCAATCAATCATCGGTTGTTACTGTGACAGAAAGGCAAACCGATAAATTTAGCTCAGATATTATCCCTATTAACATTCAATGACTGGAACTTCCTGAAATTTTGCGAAAAACCCTGTCCCAATACATTATATTACATATGTGAGTCTCCCACAGGGAGTCTCGTATATATAGGAGAATACATTGGCCTAACAATAATTACCTTGACCTTGTAAGCATTCTATATATGCTAGACTCCATATGGGAGACTCGCATATACAAGAGAATGCACTGGTACAGGATCTTTAATTCTGCATCAGCCCAGCTCCCGTCATAGAAGGGTTAAATCGACGGCCGGATTCCTCATCTTCAGTTTAAACCTACATCGATGATACAACCAAACCGGGTCTAAGGGGGCGTTTGTGGTCGATCGTTGGTTAATTGATTCGGTGAGATGAGCAAGCAATCAAACTGCCCAGTTACCAGACGGACCACACGCAGGCGATATAGTGATTATTGACACGCCCTCAATTAACGCAAACAAGCGCACATATAAATTAAAGTATCCTATCCTAGCCTACAAATGATTGTGATTGCATGTATTTTTCATTTTCGTTTGCCTGGTTTTATACACGATTTTTTTAAACCTCAATTTCCACCCGAAATACCCATAACCAACACATTATGTGGATTGATAACATCAAAAGAATAGTAATAGCTAGATAAAACGAGATATTGCTGCAAAATTGCACCCATTTTGCATTAACGACGTATATTATTTTTGTGGATTCCAGAATTATCAATTTTTTTCACCCAAAATGGTGATTTTGACCCCAAAAAGATTCCTAGAACATTGAGACAACCAACAAACCTCTTACAGTATGTACGCATGGCCACATGCTACAGACAAGGTGAGTTTCCAACATAACATATAGTGAAATCTTATTCATGGAGCTCAATTCCTATATGAAAAAAGTTGTTTTCCCCAAAAATCCCAGGTCGCACAGATTTTTTGTTTCTGGCTAACTAAATTTTCATATTCCTTATATCCGTGCGGACGTTTTGATATATTATACGCCTCGGTGGTCGGCGGCATGATTGACCAGATTATTTTTTTCTGGTCTCTGCCGCTGCACTAAAGCTTAAATTTAACTTAGGATATGCTAACTATAATATGGTGTCAAATCGGGACGCGGGCCGTTAATGGTTTTACTTCCAGCAGCTACAACAATAGATCTTCTTGCGTATGAGACGTGACACGTGCACATTATCAATGGACGTTATGCGGTATCAGACCGATCAACTGATTCGTGATTGCAATGGGAATTGTAAATTTTGAGCGCCACAATTCCCATATGCCTTGAATAATTCACATTTGGTACCAGAAACCCGGCATATCTTGCATCTACGAGAATGAAGAATGAGACACTTCAAAGGAGTTGGCATGCTTGCGTATACGTTTATAATAACGAATACAATACCAGCTTTTTATTTAATGGGGGGGGGGGGGAATCAAAGCCACCAACAAGCAATTTTTTCCGCAACTAAACAAATTTCCTGCTTGTTTTTTTTAATGTTTTGGCAATGAGTTGGGCTTCAAAACCACTTTGAATGAGAGAAATAATGCAATTCTAACTAGTAAACTGACTGCATGTAGTTATCGTGTTTTTAAATTTTTAAATCCAAGATGGCCACTGGCAGCCATGTTTTTTTGGCCGAATGACCTCAAAATGACTCATTCCTATTACATGTCCATGCTATACATCCGTGATAAATAGTATGCACAGAAATTCATATACAGCTGTTTACAGTGAATTCCCCCCCGCAAATCTCTGTTTTAGTGTTAAAAGGGGGGTGGGTGTCAAAAAATGGTCGGAAAAAACTGCCGAAAACGGAAAAAAAATTGGCGGTGGGGGTGGGTGGGTACAAAAAATGATCGAAAGGGAAAAAATGCAATACGTGCCTGAAATATTTTTCCGACCCCCCCCCCCCCCTGGGTCGCACATATTTTATGTTTTTGGCTAACTAAATTTTCATATTCCTTATATCCGTGCGGACGTTTTGATATATTATACGCCTCGGTGGTCGGCGACATGATTGACCTGATTATTTTGTTCTTGTCTCTGCCGCTGCACTAAAGCTTAAATTTAACTTAGGATATGCTAACTATAATATGGTGTCAAATCGGGACGCGGGCCGTTAATGGTTTTGCTTCCAGCAGCTACAACAATAGGTCTTCTTGGATATGAGACGTGACACGTGTACATTATCAATGGACGTTATGCGGTATCAGACCGATCTACTGGTTTGTGATATGGGAATTGTAAATTTTGAGCGCCATAAATCCCATATGCCGTGAATAATTCACATTTGGTATCAGAAACCCCGCATATCATGCATCTACGAGAATGAAGAATGAGACACTTCAAGGGATTTGGCATGCTTGTGTATACGTTTATAATAACGAATACAATACCAGCTTTTTATTTAATTTACAACGTTCTGTCCCAGTTCACGAAGATTGGTTCTGCGCAGAGAGACAATTAATAGGAGAATGCCCGACATGAAATATGTCGCACCGGGACATTGCCTATGCAAATGTGTCTTCTAACACGGAATGTTTTTTTCTTCACGCGAAGCCACAACTGCAACACTATATCATGCCATGAATCTCTACTCTGGTTATGCCCGTAGAGATCATATTCCACCAGATCAAAACCTCGGAGCTGTTTGACGTTCTGATTTATTTTTGATGGGGAAAGTTATAACTTTGAACAACTGCGAACTATAGAACTTATTCCTCGCAGACGACGGCTAAATTGACATAATTTAGACAGGCAATACGCACACGCTTGACTACCAAAATATAACATATCGGGGTTCACGATATGATGGCTCTTGGTATACAATCGCGACCACGGGAGGCACGTGATGTTCGATTGAATATCAGAATGTATGGTATCATATAATACCATATCCCATAATATGTCAAATATAGCGAATTATCGAAATATGAAATAAAACTAAAAAGCGAAATAGGAAAATACATCGAAAAATCGAAATAGGAAAATACAGCGAAATAGCGAAATAGGGCGAAATATAAAACGAAATATAGAAATATGAAATTATTTTATAAACGAAATAACGGAGATATTTGAAAAAGTGTCTTTGACGAAATAACGGACATATTTGGAGAAGTGTTTTAAAGAGCGTATCCCAAACCTCAACCAAGCCCACCCACCCAAGGGAAGAATTTGACTTATATTTCTCCAGAGTTGATCTATTGTGGTGTTGCAATTTCTCATACAAATCGCCGTCATTTCGTCAAAAAAATTCTTTATAGAGTTATTACCCTTCAGATTAAATATGATATTCAATCGAAAGCACGCGTGCCTCCCGTGGTCGTGATTGTTTGCCAATAGCCATCATATCGAGAACCCCGATATGTTATCTTTTGGTAGTCAAGCTTGTGCGTATTATGTGATTTAGATCAATGCTACAGTCAGCAACCTTTGGTTCCTTGTCGATGCTGACCGATTCTACTTCGATGGAACCTTTCTTTCTCCAAAATCTACTCAGTCCACAACTTCGACGATATAGAAATGGCCCCTGTGCAGATGGTCTTATGAGCAACAAGGAGCAAAACGGATCAGCCGGGAGTAACAGACATAATGTGATATTTTTTTGGCTCCCCATGGGGAAATCAGCAGAATGATGCATCAAGCTTTCAGTGAAACATTCTCAAAGTGTATATACTAAAAATCAAATAACCATGATTTACGCCTTTCTTGTATCTGGATTTTGACATATAGAAACATCAGACGGTTGGAATTGTTTTAAGTTCGGCCCTCAACGTGGTTGTTTCTCCCGCATACCCAGAACCAAATCGGTGTCTATCTATAACATTAACTGCTGTTCTGAACGTCCTGCTATCCAATTTGGAGACAGCTATCGTCAAAAGTGAATTCTTCTCCGCACCGAGGGTTCGAATTTGGGTCCGATACGACCATTTCTGGCGGACTTTCTGGCAGCCCGTTCTCGACTCAGAATGTGTTGTCCGGATGATAACTCAAGATAATATTATCTAATAGCGTTCAAATGTAGTACGTGGACAAATCACATGCAAACACGGGTCAAGTTCGAATGTGGGTTCGTTCCGACCGTTTCTGATACAGTTATGCCCCTTTTCCACTTAGAAATTGCTGATTATTTTGTGGTTCGGATGATGAATCAAGTTATGATTATCCGATAGCTTTCAAATATACATGAAAATACACACAGGTCAAGTTCGAATTTGGGTTCGGTCCGACCGTTTCGGATGCAGTTATGGCCCTTGTCCACTTGGGATTTGCTGATTAATTTGTTGTCCGGGTGATAGTTTGAGTTATCTTATAGCTTTCAAATTATGTATATGGTTTATATAAATGAAAATACAGGTCATGGTTCGAATTTGGGTTCGGTCTGACCATTCGTTATGAGTTATACCCGTATTCGACTTAGAATCCAGCCTGTTATCCCGATAACCCGCACATTATCTGATTATAATAAAACTTGTTTTAGGTAGATAATCTGCTTAGAATCGTCTCAAAATGAGAGTATTTCACTCACATTATCGACTCATAATGACGCGATTCTAAGCAGATTGTCTGCGTACACTGACACAAATAAGCCAACTGATGACTTTTCAGGAGTACGCTCTTTAGCAGGTGTTTTCACTGTGGCCCGCCCCATAAAACGAAATAACTATAAGAGTCCATTATCTGCTTATTTCAGAATAAATTATCACATTATGTACCATATTTCACATTATAGGTAGAATATGTGCGTGTATATACGGTATACAAATATAAATGTGTAATGAACTACTTTATCTGACTTGCGCGTAATGCGGCAAACAAAATATAGAAACCACCAACTTTCTCTACAACTTCAACTATACCCCTTCCTCCAATACTACCTATACGACTCTACGACCAATTTACCACCATTTCACGTGAAAGTCACAATTCAATTGTTTATTCACATCACCGTATAAATACAGGCATGGATAAAAATATTTACAATATGTACATTATTTGCAATAGCTTGTAAACTCCCGGTAAACAATATTTCGTTACTAGCTATAAGGTCAAATATAAACAGACCCGAATACGCAGATATGTATAAATAATTTAACACGTGTATATCTCTTCCTTTATACAGTCATGTGCCTACATATACGCGCACAAAATATATATTCATTTAAATTGTTATATATGTGTATAAACAGACCCGAATACGCAGATATGTATAAATAATTTAACACGTGTATATCTCTTCCTTTATACAGTCATGTTCCTACATATAGGCGCACAAAATATATATTCATTTAAATCGTTATATATGTGTATCGTGATGTACAACATGCATACGTCCAAACTACATGGTGAGTTATGTACCTTATGTGTTAACCCTTTACCCAACAGAAGGGCCCTGTGCCAATGCATTCTCTTATATATGCGAGTCGACCATAGGTCGCCTCGCATATATAAGAGAATGCATTGGCTTAACACATTACAAATTATAAAATTGTTAAAGATTGTAAGAAAAAATGGTAAAAAGTGTTAAAAAAAGATTTTTTTTAGGCCCAATGCATTCTCTTATATATGCGAGGCGACCTATGGTCGACTCGCATATATAAGAGAATGCATTGGCACAGGGCATAACTGTAACTATCACAATGTGGTCAAGGAGCCGGTTCCAATGATATCCATATTTGTATGGTTCTATTGAGACAGACCGAAGATATTTTAGGCGGTTGAAGCTTTATTTGGCCGGTTTTGGCCGGTTTGTTGGGTAAAGGGTTAATTATGGTCTCGGAATCAGGAATCTCAGCTGGGATACAGTACTATCGAAAATAGTCTGCAGTGATGGACGGTTTCATCACAGAGTCAGACATGGTTCTCAACGACAACGAACCACTATCACAGATGAGACCGGGCAGTGTCGAGAACGCTGAGTTACTTGTTCCTATGGGGGGGGGGGGGTCGGAAAAAAAATTCAGGCACGTATGGCATTTTTTCCCTTTCGATCATTTTTTGTACCCACCCACCCCCACCGCCAAATTTTTTTCCGTTTTCGGCAGTTTTTTCCGACCATTTTTGACACCCACCCCCCCCTTTTAACACTAAACAGAGATTTGCGGGGGGAAATTCACTGTAAACAGCTGTATATGAATTTCTGTGCATACTATTTATCATGGATGTTAACATGGACATGTAAATAGGAATGAGTAATTTTGAGGTCATTCGGCCAAAAAAACATGGCTGCCAGCGGCCATCTTGGATTTCAAAATTTGCAACAAAATACAACACGATAACTGCCCTGCAGTCAGTTTACCAGTTAGAATTACATTATTTCTCTCATTCAAACTGATTCAAAGTGGTTTTGAAGGCCCAACTCATTGCCAAAACACTAAAAACAAGCAGGAATTTTTTTTTTTAGTTGCGGAAAAAATTGCTTGTTGGTGGCTTTGACCACCCACCCACCCCGGCATACGTGCCGGAAGAAATTTTTTTCACCCCCCCCTGCCTATTGGAGAAAAATTATATTGTATAATTATGTATTATCTTCTCATAATGTCATGTAACATGATTTACTTGAGAAATCAACATTTGAACTTTGAACTTTGAGAAAACTGTCGGAAGACCCGTGGTTGTGTTATCGACAAACAAACATCGGTATGAAATTCCGTCTCATGGTACCGACGATTATACCCCCTTCCGTCAAGGTGACGAAACTTTTTCGATAAGGAAATATCCAACCCTCGATGGTCTCCTGGATCTCCATAAAGACAAGTTCATAAAGGAGCTAATACGTTGAATGCCAGATAAACTGGACTTAAATACGTTAAGAGACAGTATTTTCAGTGAGGCGAGAGAGAGAGAGAGAGAGAGAGAGAGAGAGAGAGAGAGAGAGAGAGAGAGAGAGAGAGAGATGAAAAGTGACATTCAGTACCAACCACGGAAACAAAAGATTTCAATGCGACTCAGGACTCAGGAAGATCTCTTCCTGATAAGTACTCATTATAGTCTTGTTCTCTTCATACTCGGTGAGTCGATAGATGAGATCCGTGGACGTCATTAAGAAAGCAACAAATCAGATGCAGAATCCCCGTGCTGATGGCCCTGATATTCTCAACCCACCTATAAATTCTGCATGTACGTGTAGTTCTGTGTGTGTCCAGGATAAATTGGCAGAGGTTCTGACTGACACGACTCTCATAAATGGAACCAAGCAATAAAGGAAACAAAGTGGTCTGAGGACTTCAATTCGTTGCAAAAGAGTGTCGCCAGAATTGAAATAAAGCAAGAGGAAATGTTCAACTCACACAATCAGAAAAGCCACTAAATTGTGCGTTGATCAGAAGTGATTTGAACTCGAAATCTATTGGAAATTCCATTGGAAATATCACAGAACTAAGCCTAGGCTTCGAGAGAATTAGAGATGATAGGTCTATGGGAGTGGAAAAGATGACTTTAACGTTGTTAATAACCGAGTGTAACACGTTTGCGGAGAATGATTCACTCGACCAAAGGCTTTCAGCTTATAATAACAAGTGTCCATCTCTCGCCAAAGCGACCGACATACATGTTGAGAAAGTAGAATCGCAATTGTCTTGAAATTCTGGCTAGGGATGTTGTCAAATTAAACCAGATCATACACCAACTTCATTAGCATCATCATTTTGAGGTAAGAACATTCCCCCTCTCACTTTCCTTTTAATGACTATTGAACTGAAATTTAGTGCAAAATAATATTCATTCATTAATGCATTTCTATGCACCTGCTTTTTGCTATTCAATTATTTAATTTAATGTAGCCATTTCCTTTCGATAACTATTTAACTGAAATCCAGTGCAAAAATATTCAATCATTAATGCATTTCTATGAACCTGCTTTTTTGCTATTTAATTATTTAAGTTGATTTAGCCATTTACATGTACTTCATATGTGACAAATATTTTATATCTTCTTCTGACCATACCTTATATAAGTCATATAATACTAAGGGCGCGTACACATGGCCAGCAAGAAAATATCAGGTATGCCCCATGTGACTTACTTGACCAATGAAATACATAATACCGGAAAATATCAGACGAAGGCAGCGCGCTGATATTTTATCGCCAATTGGTGATATGTGTTCACCTTGATAGGTGGCCATCGGTATCCGTTAACTAATCTCGCCGGGATATGATCGTAACAATTCAAGCGCTCGAGTTATGATCCATCAATAGTATCTTCTGTTTCAACATACTACATGTACGTATTTCCATGTTATATTGGTTGTCAGAACCGCTGATGTATTATATATATACATGTATATACGTGTGAGCAGAGATGTGGCGACAGGGTGGGGGTGTTGGGGTGTCTCACCACCCAACTTTGGTCAAATTTTTCAACAGATGGAAATTTCATACCTGCCAAAACATTAGTTGGAAATTTCACACCAACAATAGTTTGAAAATGTTCTTGTAGTTTGATTTTCAAAAAATTCTTGGGGGGAATTAATTGTTTTTGGACCAATATTTGCATATTTTCCTATTTTTGGTAAAAAAAATATATGGTCTGAAATGGTTATCAGTTGGAAACTTTCCAACCTCAGGGGGGTGACAGGTTGGAAATTTCCAACACTTGGACAGCTTGTGTTCTGGTCCCTCCCCCGTGGCCAGTCAAAAGTAAAAAAACTGCTAGTTAATTTAAGAAAACAATATTGTCATACATTTGGTCAACATTATCATTGGAATTGTCATCAGTTGTAAATTTTCCAACCTAAGTGGGGTGTCAGGTTTGAAATTTCAACTCTAGGAATGCTTGAGGATAGTCTAGATGGTAGGATTTTGCTATTTTCTTGTTAAGATTACAAATTTTTCGCACACCGGGCCGAACCATGGTCTAATATTAGGTCTAAGAGCACTGAGGTGCAAGGGGTGCAAATGGAATTATGGAAAACTTGTGTTTGGTCTGATTCTGATTCAAGGGGGGGGGGGTGCAGTTGGAATTTCCCAAGGTGGACACTCCCCCCACGGAAACCCTCAAGCCACGTTCCTGCGTGTATGGGGATGCTTTATATTTGGTACCTCACATACCTTGATGTAGTTGTTTTACTTTAATTTTGACTGTATGTACGTTTCGAATAAGAAATTGTTGGCGGCTCCTCGCTCTTCTCGCATGTGGGATGTGGCCCAGGGCCGAACCCACCAACGTCTGTTTAGATGTAATTTCGTGTGTTCGTGAAGAACATATATCCCTACTCCAACGACGAGGGCGCGTTCCTTTCTCGTTAACATAGGTGACATTTAAAATGTCCATAACACTTTATGACTCTATGAATATTCGATATGGACTATAGGTTGTTTGTCCGCAGTAATTCACTTCAACAAACACGACTAACGCTAGTCACATTGAGCTCAATCAACGCCATATAACCCGTCGCTTTCTCACGTAAAATTTTGCAGCAAGAAAATATCAGAGTACAATTGTACCTGATATTTTCTTGCAGATATTTTCTTGCAGCTTCATGTGTACACGCCCTAATTATTGGTGCACACAATACTCTATTAGTAGGCTGCTAATACTTATCCTTTCCAACCTTTTATAAAAATTATTTCACCCATCTATACTCATTCTTCACTGTCACTTGTGTTTGTTTCTCATTCTCATCTAATCAACTATATACATATATAGCTAAATATAATGATTATTATTATGAGCTAATAAACAAATTCAAATGCAACACTCTCGGTACGCTTGTGCTCTCGGTACGCTTGTGCTGAAACCAAACCAGCCTCAGGACAAAAAGTGTGGATGCTCCCTTATTTTCTGACGACAGATACCCATCACAGATTGATGAGTTTCAACTGAAAGACAAGGGCAGCCCAAGCCAGTTGAACAAACTTGACACTTCAGAGACAGATACTGTCATCAAGGATACTCCAGTCAACAATCGTTCTGTCAGTCATTCCTCGCCAATAAATTGGTCAGGAAACTAACCTTGTCAGACGTATCTGGTGATATTCAGTCAGGTACTGTATATCAGGTGTCGGAGAGTTTGTCTGAATCAAACATCTGATACGGATGGAAATCTTCCAGCCCCAGCCAACTTAAATGACAGCATCAACAATATTACTGTTATTTCCTCATCTGTCGATACGAACCCTGTGAATATAAACTCAAACACGCATGCAAAAGTAACTGACGATTCAGTATGTGATCCACGACAGAAAACGTGTGGTCCCTAATTCACAATACATTATATAAATCAAAACGAACACAATCCTACCTCAAACACTGAGTCAAGCCCTCCAGAACTAGCTCCAGTGAACAGAACTCTTTTTGCCCTACGTCAACACAGAATGGCATTTGGAATTTCCTCGACAGCAAAGGGGTTACACAAACATTCGTTCGCGTAATGCCAAGTTCCAGGAGAGGGACCGGTCAGCCAGTATACGTGTGCTAGCCCGTGATGCGGACAAACGTTACGACGATGGTTTTCTGGCCAAATGACATAATCGTCAGACCCTGGCACTACCGGCTTCACTACATATCATAGATTGGAAATTGAAAAGGGGAGACACAAACAGCCCCCACTACCCGTTAAAGAAAGATTATGTACTTTGTGTAAATGTAAACAAATTGAAACAGAATACCATTTTATATTAGAATGTAGAGCCTACAAAAGTATGCGCGGTACATATTTTAGGGACATAATCACAGATATAACGAATTATGAGAAATTTAGATTTATTATGAAGAATGAACACAAAGCAACCATTAATGTTACATGTGACATGGTCCGGCCTTTCGTCACCGCTCGGGATTCAATAAAAGCTAGTCAATTAATAATTTATAACAGATGAATTCAATGTTACGATGAAAAAAGAAAAAAAATTCGTTAGGAAACTACATTGTTCCTGTATATGCATATATGCTACTCATCTAATATATATAGATAATTTTTGTCAAATTATATGTATTTTATTCATGTTTGCAACTGCCCATTTTTGATGTATTTTGCATTAAAATCTTATCTTAACTTATCTTATCAGGGGTATATTTGTGACATTCTCAATCGAAGGCATATACCGTTGTTGGTGCATGTATATCTGAACATTGGATACATGCAAAATGTATAGGTTCACTCGATCGTTGTTCAAGAGATCATAAAGAATAATGTAAAGCGATGTTCTATTCTCGAAGACAATTCTTTGAATTTGTCCAATCATTTGCCATTGGCATGCTTGTTTGAATTTGAACCGGATAGCTCTGTAGTGTTAACTCATCCGATATACCCTCGCAGTCTTTATGCGTGGACAAATATTGGCATCACCAAGTATCAACGCTATCTCGAAGAAGTGTGTGATCAACGTTAGCAAATACCAATTTTATTCATCTCTGATATAAATGATTTGTACAGTGCGCTAGTGTCCTTAACTCCAAACTGCTTCCGAGAAGGCTGCTGGCCAACAAAAATTCCGCCCGTTCCTTTTGGAAGCAAGACCAAAGCAATTTGCACAAGGAGGTGAAATCGACGTGACAACGATGGATTTGTAACGGAAAACATAATTCAGTCTATTCTGGTCATACTTATCTTATAAAAACTGCAAGAGGCACACCAGAAGAGCCATCACAAATACTGCCCATCACCACGAACAGGAGTTCCCCTTAAGTGTCGAGAATGCTGCTAGTACTGACCAGACACTATTTTGGTATATGATAAAAACCAGGACTCACACGCATACGGATTCCTGTCTTTATATCAGCGAGGACACCAAGGTGACTCTGAGTTCGAGAAAGAAATATCTGAACGTTTAAATGACATTATGTCAACATCATATGACAAATACAATTCTACTGTGTTTTGTGAATCATTCAAAAATAATTGTAATTAACATACACATTCGATCGCTGAAATTGAAAAAAAAGCTGGTGAATAACGTGCGTTCTCTGTAAACTGTTCAACGCCATACTCACATTCGAATGGATGCCGACGGAAATGAAAGCTGGCTTTATATTCCGCTGTATAAAGGTGAACCTAAACCGAGCCCTCACATCTATCGTGGTATTACTCTCCTATTTGAGTCTGTTCCTGTCTAGATTTCGTCGAAGTAATCTCTGGACAGAGTTTCTACATCGTATGCAACTTGGTTTTCAAAAACGCGTCAGTTGCACAATGAACTATGTCCTGGTACAATAATCTATCCAATATGCTTGTGATAATAATTCCATATTATATGTGTGCTTTCTGGACTCCCAGAAAGCCTTTGATCATGTTTGGCACGAAGGACTATTAGTCAAGCTAAATGATTTAGGATTATCAGGTAAAATCCTGAAAATTGTGGAAAACATGTATACGGACTGTTCAAGTAACATTCTGTATAATGATGGTCACTCTGACTCTCTACAGATCAAACAAGGAACGCGACAAGAAGCCGTGATCTCTCATTTTTTTCTAATTGGGAAACATAAATCAATTGCTTGTCACACTTGAACGGTCGGGCCATGGCCTCCAAATTGGTGGTGTCACCAACTACAGCAGACGACATTTATCTTATGTCTTTGAATAAATCTGGTTTAGACAAACTTCTTGAAATATGTGGACAATATAGCACAAAGTGACGCTTTAATTTTTCGAGCACCATATCTGCAGTCGTTGGTTTTTAACGAGACACGGAGGGAACACGCACATCGATATCGTACATGGTTTCTTGGTGACCAGAGGATTGATGAAGTTATGGAGTGTCGTCATCTTGGAATCACCGAGTCTAAGTTTCTCAGAATTCTAAGGGGACCGCCGACACGTCCAGTTTAATGCGGAAGACATACTGCTCAATATAGCAGGCGAACAGTCCTCACGGATGTACAGTCGAATTATTAAGTTGAAGCTTCTTGAATGCGTTGTTCCACCTAAAGCGATGTATGGCTAGAACTGATATACATTCCTAGTAATGACAACATGTACATCGTATAGGAGTTGTATAAAGTACATTAAGAATCTTCATACAAGAGCCGGTATGAATATGTCCTTGGGTCTATATATGGAGACAAGGACTCCATACGAGTGGTCAATGCTTCAATGTGTCGCTCGAAATGAATACACATTATATAACACTGCATGACAATATTCTCATACAATATGTCATGTAATACAAGCTGGCTGCCTGACTAACTTAACGTCGTGCTGAAATATATATTTTGGAAAATCGCGGTGACGCGTAGAAACTAAATTGCTTGCAAAAGACTTAGTTCCAATACACGTTTACTGATTTTATGAATATTCATCAAGCTTATATATACATGTATGCTTAAAATAAATACGACTCTCTAGGTGCGAATGGACCCTAGTGCAATCGACACGGATTGACATTACCTCATGAGTACGTCAACTACACGCAGTCTTGCACTAGAAGCTAACAGCTTGATTGCACAATCAATCATTAACCCCTAGGAGAAATCAGTTCCATTGTAATTGGTCCCTATAACGAATAGAACTATATTGGGCTACATGTAATTGGCTTCTGCTAATTAGCCACCTTGGATTTACGCTGTGGTGTTAATTGGATCCGTATAATTGGCCTCGAGTTTCTCTATTGCACCTCAGATCGCAGATCTCACTGAAAGCATCAAATGAAACTCGATCCAGAGGGAGATCTGGATTGCCATGTAGGTCATTGCAGCAAACACGGGTGGGGAAACCACTCAAAATCAGGAAGCAGTGGTGGTGAAGAATACGCAGTCCAGTGGGAGCAACAATAGATGGTCCAGTATTCCAATCAAACAAAATCTAAGCCCACAGTCTGGTAGGATTATTGGATTGCCCCGGGTTCCAGCCGGGGAATATATGCAACCCAGTGTTACCGCTGGATCGTAGCGCAGTAGTCAGTCCGTGCTTCTGGACGAATTGAGACATAGCCTAGAAGGAGTCCTGGATCGTCCTGTCCAGTTAGAAGCGAATCAACACACAATGGGGGGGATACCGACTGATCCGGTCACCGATGTCAAGAAAAACAAAACCAAACACACAGGAAGATAAAGCCTGGGGTGATTTCAAGCACCTGACCTATCAGCACTGGGCAAAGTTCCTACTATTGTTGGGGGGATTGCTTGTGAGTATCGACAAGGGACAACGTAACCAGTTGATCGTAGGCTGGACGCCCAAGTGCCAACCAATTGCAGAATTTGAAACCTGGCCTGAATCATCTGCGGCTCCGTTCTTGGGACGACCGTTGACCAAGAAATGACAGGAAAGAATAGCAGAGTGTAAACGCACCCCCATTAAAATGCGACAAATTGCCAGCAAGAGAAAGGCTCCAGGTCGGGGCGGATATGCCTGAGAACCAGGGTTCGTGCTGTCACTTACCAAATTTTCCAATGGCAAACAATATTTTCATTTGGCAAGACAAAATTTCATTTTGCAAACATATTGACGAGTGGACTTTTTAAAATTATGTGATGTGAACTATCTAGTCATAAAACATCATCGGTGGTGAATTATCTGTTACGTGTGACGATTTACGGTTAATTTTTACACTATCTAACAAAGACACAAAAATGAGAATTTCCCCAATTATTTACCCTAAAATTAAATTTGCCCCCCCCCCCCCCCAAATTCAATTAGCAAAAATTTTTGCAAGAGAAAATATGAGTACAGTTCCAACCCTGCCTGAAACATGGTCGAGCAGGCAAGCTACTCCAGAGTGTCTAATCTAGCTCTGGGTGAATATGTCTGAGGACTGAGGCATGCCTGATGCATTGTCGAGCGGGTAGCCATAACAGTTAACAGGCAATATACTCCAGAGTGTCAATACCCTGGCTCTGGGTGAACATGGCTGAGGACTCAGCCTGGGGTGATAAGAAAGGTAGCAGGTATGATAAAAAAGACAACTGACAAGCGACCACATATAGTGTCAAAACCATAGGTCTGGTGAGAACGTGGCTGGTGGCCGAAACAATGGAGGGAATAACGGATATCATCCCACCGGAAACGCACGAGGATCCTGATCCTAACAACCCCGACGAGACGCCTTGGTCACGAAAGGTAAGATCAGGAAAGACCAGTCAATCTCCCAAGCTAATAAAGCTTCATCTGAAAATCGTCCTGAACAATCTCCGAGTCACCAAAAGCAGACACCACAAACGACAAAACGCCAAGAGCTACAAACCAAGGGGCGGCGTGGCAATCCTCGTACGAAATTATACCAAACACTCGGCCATAAATACCGATCCGAACCTGCTTAGGTAGTGCACTAAAAACGAACTTTGGCGGCAACGATTTTGGCTGTGGTGGAATACTACTGCCCACCACAGCTCATTGTCAATGAGGGTATCTTTGATTGCACGATGAAGAACTACGATCAGTGTATCATGGTGGGGTGACCTTATTATGCAAGACATAAGTTCTAGGAAGGCAAGGTACGCGATGACCAAGCCGATTCCTGTGCTCGAAAAAGGTGAAGTCAACGTCCTCAGTGTTGAAAAACTTTCAGACCTGTCAGGGTCCGGAGACTATATTATTACAATTGACTTCCTCCTACGAATGACTGTTAGCACATTCGTAGTAGAAACCCCGGGGAAGTGACCATCTACCGGTACATGAGGTACATATTTGATCAGAGAATCAGTCAGACTGACAAATATCCAATCGCCTCACTCGTAACTTGTAGAAGAAAACCGACGGGGTAACATTCCAGCCTGTTCTCCGAAAAAAAATAATCAGCACATTATCGGCTTACGTAGTTGTTTTAGGTTCACAATCGGCGTAGAATAGTCTCATTTTGACTTAATTAACCCTTTACCCAACAAACCGGCCAAAACCGGCCAAATAAAGCTTCAACAGCCTAAAATATCTTCGGTCTGTCTCAATAGAACCATACAAATATGGATATCATTGGAACCGGCTTCTTGACCGCATTGTGATAGTTACAGTTATGCCCTGTGCCAATGCATTCTCTTATATATGCGAGTCGACCATATGTCGCCTCGCATATATAAGAGAATGCATTGGCCTAAAAAAATGTGTTAATGTGTTAATGTGTTAAGCCAATGCATTCTCTTATATATGCGAGGCGACCTATGGTCGACTCGCATATATAAGAGAATGCATTGGCACAGGGCCGTTCTGTTGGGTAAAGGGTTAACGAACTGAAAATGTTTTAGTGCCATCATCGACTTATAATAACGTATTGTAAATTAATTATGGGCGGACAATAACACATGTGGTGGGCTTTAACCTCCCAGCTGGAACAGCCATCTACCATGGTTGGCTTGCTGACTTCTTAAGAAAGAAGTGCAGTCAATCTGTAAAATGCGCCCTTCTCAAGGAACGCAACAAAAGCGAGCGAGCTCATGTTAGTCATGGAGGAATACCTGGGAGCCACCCACTTTAAACCCACATATCAGAAGAGAAATCGGCTAGTGCGAACCCATGTGTGGTCGCAAAAACAAAAGAGTCAACCTCAACATAGAGGTGCTGGGGAAAGGTACAAGCCCAAGCGCTTGGTCGCATCCGCAATCGGTTCACAAATTTGGAAAGTAAAGTTAACATTACCTGCAAGCCAGGCAGAACATGTTGAACGCCTACCAATTGATAACACCAAGTACAAAGTATGTGAATATGTGGTGAACACATGCAAGTTTTACGGCCATCCTAGCAATTTCAAGGAAAAATCGAGTATCGCACATATGTGGGTGCACGAGGACTCGAATAAGTAGTGAACAAGTGACACTCTTAAGTGTGCCAACTGTTGAGAAAGACACAAAGCGCGAACAAAGAGTGCCCTAAATTCAGCGAAGAAGCGAGTGGACGGCAGGCCAAGATTCTGAGCCTAACTAAGTCCCCTTGCACCTTATTAAAAATATATAGAACTAACTGGCAGATTCAAGCCATATTATGCACAAATATGATATATACGATCTTAGGCTATGTGTGGAACAAAATTAAAAACACATTAAAATCAAAATTAAATTCTGTGTAATATCGATCCCAAAGTACCCTGCCAAAACCTGCTCCGATTGGAAGGGTGGCTGTCAGGCATATTATAATTAACAATAAC